>CM035443.1:29764090-30116590 GCA_020310875.1 Ceratopteris richardii | reverse complement strand
GTATACTTTAGAGAATTAGTCATAATCACATATCATTTAGGGTTATCAACATACTTACAGTTCCTCAATACATAGGGATCTCACACAAAGACTGGTGCTCACAGTTAGGGCTTGTCCCAAATGGTATATATTCTCATAGGATTTACCATAAGCACATAACCGTACATACGTACTCATATAAATTCTCACCTACATACACACACATATATGCACTTATAGTAACTCACATTGTGATCACATATACATTAAAATGTAGAGTTCAAATAAAAATGTGAATGGAAATTATGTCGAAGGTGCAAAGAAAGATCCAATTGGAGGTTTCTAATCACTACACATCTCCATCTTCTTTGAACTACGAGTACTCAAGGGAGAGGTCAATCAATTTAGCAAATCACATAAAACATGTTTATAAGAGATTAGAGACCACCATTTTTGAAGAAGATTTTTAATTTTCTTGAATGCATGTCCGAGTGATGTGTTAGGTTGCGAGATTAATATTTGTAATTTTTCATATTGTAATTTTGCATATAGTTTTGTGAAGCACCATAATGACCTAACCGTTGTAACCTTTTTCCAATATTAATACAAAAGGGGTTGTACTCATGTCATTTCATAGGAGGTGAATGGTGAGTCCATCAGACTACGTGTGGTGGAGCGAGCATGTGCAAACCACATTTTCACTAAAATTGTTGTTTTGTGATGTTTTGTATGGTGGTGCTGATTTTCATATAAGTTATTAATATTTTTTTGTGATGATTAATTGTTAAGAAGTTTTGGTTGAAGGTTAGTGTGATATAGTTCTACAATCTCATTGCTAATCAAGTATTCAACGATTGTTGTATAAAGTTCATAATAAGTGAATTTGGTAGTACATTATACACGAATAGTAAGTAAGGATAGGTACTTCTAAGTAAAGTGATGCTGAGAGCAGTGTCTTGATTAGAGATTAAAGTTATGAATATAATGAGGAGAAGTCCAAGGCGCTAAGACATGAGCGATAGTTCATTGTTCTAGTAGGTTATTATAGTATTTGATTAACCTATGGTGTGGGAAAATATTATAGGGCATCTATTTACAAACCCCTATCCATTCGAAGAACCCTACAAGTTACCTTGTTTATTGCAGTCATATCTGATACAATCGGTTAGAATATAGGTTTAACACTAGTTTCGTCTATGGGAAGTGGAATTCAGTTCCCACAAGATGCTAAGAGTATATCCCCTAAGAAGAGTTCATTTCCTACATGTCGTATACACGTTCTAGAGAGACCGCTAAATATTAAAATGAGAAACATCCTATGAGAGTAAATAGTTTGTTAGGGACACCATCGTGTAGTAATACAGAATGAAGTACCTCTGAAGGGAAGGGCATATTATGCACCAATGCAGTAGAGCCACAACATTTCCCAATTTTCGAATCGCAAAGTATATTAAACCCGAGTGTGGTATAGTTGGGTAATAATCTGATGCTTGATATTGACACCAAACCCAGTGGTAGTTCAGTTCCTTCTAGTAGTGCTAGCCATACTAGTTTCGGTGATAATTTGATGCCTTCCGGTGGTGGGTTGGTGTCTAGTCTTGGCACCATGTTCGGTAATAGTTTGGTGTCCACCAAAATAACAGACAAAGTTGGTGAAGATATTAATAAACCCCTAGAGAGAAGTTAAAGGCTAGTTACCCCAATTGAAGAACTCATTAAAGAAGAATTCCCAAAGTTTTGGAGTGAAAGAAAGGCTCTTTATTCCAATTTCATATCTGAGGAGTGGGATCCAAAAGAGTAATTAAACCTCAAATTTTTGACAAGTTTGTTTCTTAACAAAAAGGCCAAAGACAATAGATACATGTGAGCCAAGACAACGAGTAGAAACAGTTGATCCCTGTGATTCAGAACATTCAACATACCCAAGGGTAGAATTCATGGCAGATATAGAACATAAGCAACAACAATGACAACATAGAGATCAACCCAAAAAATCAACTACGGGGATCATGTATGTCAAGTTGTGTGGGTTTCCGGATGATGACTCGGACATGCACGTGCGAACATTCAAAGTTAATTACATAGTGTTGAACAATTGAGAGGACCTAGTGTATAAGGCCATCATCTTTTAGTCCATCCTCATAATGAAGCAGCATGATGGCTTACAGAATATGATCTTAAACATTTTTTATGGTACGATGACATGAAGAATGCATTTTTAGAACATTTGGAATTGAAGAAGAATGCCTTAGAGATTTTTTATTATTTAAAGAACAACAGGTAGAAAACACATCAGAGCATGTAGGACTACACTAATTTGTTCCACACACATTTACGACACTTGCCATGAGCCCATGCAAAACTACCTGATGATGTTATTATGCAATGGTTTATTAATGGTTTAAACACCCAACTAAGACAGATTATGATCATCTATAGTGGCCGGGGTATGACTTAGAAGCTTTCTCTTTCAATAATTGGTTGAGCCTGTGGAGGTAAAGAAACCTGGGGCTTGCTTACCAACTGCTCTAATCTTTCTAGTAAGCCCTGGAAATGCAAATCCGGTTTGACAGAGTTTGTCTGATTGAAGGATTGACTGGTCATGAGCATAGCTTGAGCTAGCTCTACCATTTTCATGCACATTTTTGTCCGTTCAATCTCTAAATCTGCTCTAGGGTAACTCTTGTCTAGGTTTGCAACCGTTGGCCCTTCTTGAAGTCGAGCGTGATAGGTCTTGAACATCATGTCCAAGCCTTTTGGGGTTGGATCTGCAAGAACAAAGCTTGGTTGCGGTCTATTTATAGTGGGTGGTGGGGTGGGTTGAGGTGGAGTGGATGGAGCTTCGACATGCGAGGGGGCTTGAGATGCAATGTCTTCTATTTTTTTTTGCATCTTTTAGGATTTCTTCTAGTTTGGATAACTTTTTGTTCCACTTGCGATTAGCTTTCTCTCTGGTATCCTTCCATGTTCTTGTTTTCCTCTTAGTAGGCTCTCCAGATTCACTTGGCTCTGATTGTTTAGCCAGCTTATCCTGGTTCAATGTGTGTTTCCTAGTGACTGCTTGTACAGGAGCCACACTACTACTACTTGAACTCAAATCCGCCACTAAGCCTACCACATTGATGGGTGTAACCTTAGGTGTGATAGACGGATTCCTAGGACACTCTCTTGGAAGATGTTCTTTGCTGCACTCAGGACAAAAGCCTTGTATGGTGATGGTTTTCCTTGTCCTAGAGTGAGTGAATGGGGACATTCATGAATGAAATGGTCACCTTGACATCTAAAACATGGTCCTCTAGGGGCTTGTGGTCTTACTTGTCTCCCTTGGGGCTTGGGGTTGGGATTCGTATACACGACATTGGAGTATTCTAGCTCCCAATTTTGTTCCATGGGTGATGCCTCATATTGATATAGAGAAGTATCACTTTGCTCAAGTGAATCTATGTAATAAGCTTGTGAACTATCTTCATGGAAGTAGTTTGAACCATGAGCGTGAGAGTCATTTTCTGAGACCAATGGGGTTAGTGGCACCAATGCTCTATTAGGGTTCTCCTCTACCATCGTATACTTGAATGGAATCACATTAGCAGGAGCTAGTGGTTGGTTTCCTAGGACTGGTTGTGGCCTGAATGATGCCTGATATTGTTGCTGGTATTGAGATTGATATTTTGGTTATGGCATGTGATATGGTTGTTGGTACTAGTTCTGATATCTACCCTGTTGGTAAGGTTGCTAATGCATTTTTCTAACAGCCTCCCTATTGTATGGGCAAGCTTGAGCCATATGGTTCATGTATTTCCTCTCAATGGTGCAATAGAGAGCATTAGGGTTTCCTTGGGGTTGAGCCATCATTGGGCAAACATTAGCCATGTGGTCTCCTTCACAATTGTAACATCGCTTCAATGAGCTCACCCTTGGTGTTTGTGTATTTTGAACTCCTAGCTTTTTGGCCACCTGCTCAGCTATATCATCTATCTCAGTGGAGGTCCTAGAGGTATGGCTAGTAGAACTGTCAGAATCCTTATAGAATTTGGACAATCCTAACTCCTCACCCAAGTTGTCTTCTATTTCTATGCACATGCACACACACTATTCTATGGATCTAGGCTCTTTCAAGTACACATATGATCTTAACTTTGTGCTTAGTAAGCCATCTAAAAACAAGGCCACTTGTTTGGCTGCTGTGGGTAATTCTGGCACAGGGTATCTTTCCAAGTACTGTCTAAACCTTCTTCCTATAAGGCACACTATTTCTTGGGGTGTCTGCTTGAAGTTGTGGATCAAGGATGATGTGTTATGCCTGATACCACTCTTGGAGAACTCTACAATGAATTCTTCTAGCAGTTGACCTATCTTTCTATAGTTGCGACTGTTTAGAGGTTGAAACCAAGATAAGGCCGTACCCTTAAGAGTCAAACCAAATGCCTCGAACTATGTGAACAAGTCCTCTACTTTTTTAGCTCTTAACACTTGTTTGAACTCAGCCACATGATCATAAGGGTCTTCGAACCCATCAAAATAGTTCTTCATTGCCTTGACAACTTGAGAGGGTCTAAGGGTTCTTGAGTGCTCTCGGGGTCTGGCCAATGGGAAATCATGTTCATCTCTTTGATGCCTATGTGCTCGATGTCTCTCTCTTTCACGTCTTTCACCTTCATGTCTTGACCTGTCTCTACCCACAGTGTGTGCAAAGCTTACCTCTGGTCTCTCTCTGGTTCTTTCCCTTTGGCTTTCATGAGCCTTGGATGATCCTGCTCCTTGGAGACCATGGTAAATACTGGATTTTGGTGGGGGGAAAATTGATTCACCTTGCGAAGTGTATACATGCCTATCCTCCTCTATTACCAAGAACAATTTCTATGAGGTGTGATCTAGATAGACAACTTTCCCTGGTGTCTCCGGATCCTTAAACTCATAGATGGTGACTATTGGGTTAGGTTGATCTGGCTTGAATCTCCAAAAGGCTTCCTCTCTTTCTCTATTCAAGAACAATTATATGCTTTTGTTGTCTTGAGGAATCCATTCTAGAGTGAGCACTTTGGTCAACACAGATTTTCCTCTAGGAGTCTTGGGTTCTCGTCCTCGGTCCCCTTGCTCTAGGTCTCCTAGCTCATCCTCAGGAATGATACTACCAAACTCATCTGTCCTATCATGTAAGATGGTAACCACATACATGGTTCCTTCCTTGTCAATGTATGACCCCTCTTCGAACTTGACCACTAGATATTCAAGTCCAAAGGGTTGATTTGGATTTTTGAGTTGGACAACTGATCGTCTTAGACCGTCCTCATAGATGCGTGCACCTAATTGGTTGATCCTAATATACTCCAACTGTGTCTTATAGGGACCTTCTCGTGTCTGTAAATATGCAGTGCCTGAGGTATGTGTGGGTCTTTCCATGCTAAAAGACATTTCTGAATCACTTGTTTCAGAACTTAGTGTGTAGGGATTACCACTAAGTTGTTGTGCCCAAGACCTAGTTGTATGGTTGACACTAGCCTCAGATGACCTAATGCTTTGTCTATCCTTGCCTAACTGTCTACCAGATCTCAGGTTCATAAGCCTTATCTTCTCGTCCCAAGGTTCTCTTGTATTGCTCAAAATCCTTTGGACCTCCTTGGTTTCCTAGTCCACCTGAGGGTCAACATCAAAATACTATATCTAATAATCCACATATTACTTTTATCGTAATGAGTGAAAGTTTTGGTAGTACTCCCCATGAGCTTTCCAACCAACCCAAAGTCACTGCAAAAACGGATTTCGTATGAGAAAGTTATGCCAGTTCAACGTTTTGGAGGTCAACACAAGGAAACAGGATCTCTCTAGGAACACCTCAGGATAGGTGATACGATACCACATACTCAATACACACGATACCACTATAGACCATACCATGCCAGGCAATATGATACCATCAAGGTGATACCAACTTCCACGATACGATACTACTATCCAGACGATACGATACTAGAAATCGCAACGATGCGATACCTCTGATTGACACGATACGATACCAATATGTAAATGAGATGATACCTTCAAGACGATACGATAGCACTTGACCTCACAATACGATACCAAAAATCACACGATACGATACTGACTCTTTGAGTGATACGATACCAAGGGATGAGACGATACGATACCGCTTAGTAGATGATAGATACCACTCGAACCAGGATACGATACTGCTTGTGCTATGTGATACGATACCACAAGGTGCACGATGTCGAAAAGTTTTCAACCTTCCCGTTGACGACCAGTAAAATTAAAAAATGTTTATTGGTTAATTCTCATCTCATTATTACAATGTTTTTCTTGGAACTAATCTCTTGTTAAGTGTTTGCAGGTTCAAATGGATGAAGAAAACATAAGTTCATATTAGGGTTTACCCTAAACTGCTCGTATAATGTGTGTTTAGGTCAATGAAATATTGAATCATGGGTATAAGACCCTAGGTTTGCATTTAATTATGTGTATTTAAGTTAGGAGTATGAAATTTTAGTTTAATATTAGGGTTAAAGCTAGGTGTTCAAAGGGTTTCAATAGGTTTCTGATGGGTTTCAAGTAGGTTTTCTAGGTTTGTAATATTAAAAGGGTTAGGATAGCTGTTATTTAAATACATTAATCTATAAATTAAATATTTATGTATTAAAAATTAAACTATGATATAATTAATCACTTTAATCATGTGTGTGCATTTAAATACTAAGGTATTAATTAATTAAAACCTTAAACTAAGCTTAAATTAAATGATTTATTTAATTATAGGAAATTAGGATAATTAAATTAAAAATGATAAATTAAGTGGATAAATATTTAGTGGTGTGTGAGAGTGTTAGATTAAAGAATGGTTTATATAAAATATGTAACTAAAGTGATTTAAGGAATGGTAATAATAAAAGATGCACTTAAAGTAGGTTAAAAAGAAACTTTAAAAGAATGGTATATATGAAAATGGTTAAAAGAATGGAGTAAGTGTGCTCTGGAATTAAAATCAATTTAAAGTGTGGTGAAAGTAAGGAAATTAAAGTGTGGATGTTAGATAAAGCAAAATTGAAAGAATGGTAGGCATGAGTGTCTCTCTCTCTCTCTCTCTCTCTCTCTCTCTCTCTCTCTCTCTATATATATATATATATATATATATATATATATATATATATATATATATATATATATATATATATATATATATATATATATATATATATATATATATATATATATATATATATATATATGTGTGTGTGTGTGTGTGTATGCTATGATCTAGTTTTTCCTAATGTTTTATTGTAGGTAATATTTTCTTTCTATTTTCTAGTCTTCTTTTCTCTTCGCTTGACTGTTGAATGCACATAGAAAGTAGATAGGCAGTGGGGTAAGAAGGTCGCGGTGTTGGGTTTTTTCCGAATCTGTGGTCACCATGGAATTTTCGACGATGAAAACCTCATATCACGAGCTTGCCACCTTGAGGTGTCTACTAAGTGCAGACTTCGAATTTTACAATTGACAGGCCTCGCGTCTCCGTGCCGCTTTTGCATCTTGACCTAGTTTTCTCTTATAATAGTGGACTATGGTTTTCGTTGCCCTGTGATAAAAACTTAAATCATCTGACCTCTCTGCATCTCATCTGCCTCTCAACTCCATGCATCTCTACCTCTCGGGTTGCTCAGGTCTACAAATGGTTTCATTTTCCATCAAAGATTTTGTGGGTAAAGGCGCCCTGAGAGAGTTAATTCCTGTTCTGGCACAAGAGGGATGGGAATGCGTGCCCACTCTCAAGATGATGAACGATGAAGATATGGATGCACTCAACTTCTCGCAAAGGCAGAGGGTTGCCTTGGAGCTCAGGGCCTACTTGCACGATCGCTCGCTCATGCAGTATGCAGATAAGCTCAAGGACTCGGGAAAGACTCTCGCAGAGCTCCTCAGCTTGAGCCGTGCATCTCTTAATGTGGAGTTTGGAATTAGGAGAGGGCACGTTGCAAAGTTCTTCGACAAGGCTTTTGCATCTGCCATACTCATGCCGCCGTCTCTGACGCCAGTCCCTGTAAACCTCAGATGCCGCAGATCTTCCTTTTCTACATTGGACGAGGGGAGTCAGCACGTCCCAAGTGCTAATTTTCACTCCTCGTTCAGAGGCAAAGATCTTTCAGAAGGGGGGCGGATCTCTTCTTCTGGCACAAGTAGGATCAGGAGGCTCCTTCAAAGGTGTTGTTCTGGCTTTACATGCTCCTCCTCGTTTTTGTGGGTTAATCGCACCTCCTCCCATCCCGGACAATGTTGTCCTACTTTCTGCCCTTGACAGAATGGCACATACGTGCAAATATCTCTCGAGCAGTCATATCACACAATTTATTGAACCTCGAAGGCCCAAGGATTCCCTCATTATTTAGAAGAAATTCTACGATAATGTCCTGCCACTCAATAAGTCCACTTACATTGGGTTACTTAAAACATGTATTAAGCTCAATGATCTCGAGGCAGGTTCCAATATACATTTTGATATTAGTAAAATTCCACTATTGAAAGACGATTTGATTATTAGCAACAAGCTAATTGATTTTTATGCAAAGTGTGGCTCAATCTTCAAATCGAAGGAAGCTTTCAATAATCTTATGTATGGTGATGTTGTTTCCTGGAATTCGTTGATTGCAGGATATATTAAACATGCATTAGAGTGTTTGTTAATATGCATAATAGCATGAACTTATTAGCATGTGTAGCGTATTTAAATGAAAATGATTTATTGAGGTATACTTATATTTTGCTAATGTTTTCTTGCAGACATTACAAGAAGAAGTATCGAAGAGCATTACAAACAAATGAAGATTCAACAAACGGAAGATCTGTTAATCTGATATAAATCCATTATCTTTGATTAAGCTTTTGTATAGGATTCACTAGTTTTTAGCAACCTTTTAGATAAATTTTATCATTTAGAAAGATTGATTTATAGCATTGTAAACACTTATTATTGTTAGTAGCATTAATTCAATTTATATTCCCATTCTCTTTATTATCGATGTCTTCTGAACATACAATTGAATCTGAAAATAACGCAACTTTAGAAATCAAAGTAGAAGTGGCTAAGGATATTATTACACATGAATCTTTAATATGAGTATCTCATGGTTATTGTCTTAATAGATTTATAGCATTATTTTAGATTGCATCTAATGACCCTCAAGATAACATAGATTCATTTCCACCACGCTTAATTAGACATACGCAACCTCAACATATAGAAACCCAAGAAGAAGAAATTATAAAAGAAAATATAATTGAAGAAACTTTAATATTACCTACACCTCAAGAAGTTGTTGATAGGTATAGAACAGCCCTGCCATACGGTTCTTAGAGGTATAAAGTGTTACAATTACCTATTAGTCATTTCTTATATTTCAATTATTTAGAATTTCTTTTACCCTAGACATAAAGAAAAATATACCTAAAACACCTATGATTGTCTCAAACACCCTGCATGTGCGGACGGATTTAGCGGTTGACTGATCCACCAACCGTGTGTCCACAACTTCCCAACATTTGGTGAACCTGATGTGAAAGTTCGACGCGACACCTTAGGTATAAAGGTATATTTTAATTTCTGTTCTGCATATGCATGTAGGAAATTCGGCGATTGAAGCAGAAGCATCGACATTCTTGGTAGTTGAAGCAGATTCTGAAACCTTGTAATCTCCTGACTATTGAGGGCTGGTCATTTTGACCTTAGCGCCTCCATGGAGAGTTACAAGTAGAAGGATCCTCGTCACGGCACCATTGTCTCTCAACTTTTGTGAAAGCAATGTTAGCACATGCATACTTAGAATTGATGTATTAGATTAATTTGATCAATCTTAATGTAAAGACTTTGCACTGAGCACATTCACAAAGAGCCTCTTCATCAAGGTTGATTAGTTATATTTTCTATATTTTTGTTTGCAAAAGAGTAGGAATATTTTCTTTATTTTTGTTTGCAAAGTAGTAAGAAAATTTTCTTTATTGCAAAATAGTAGGAAAATTTTCTTTGCAAAGCAGTAGGAAACTTTTCTTTATTTCTCTTTCCAAAGAAGTAGGAACATTTTCTATATTTCTGTTGCAAAATAGTAGGAAAGTTTTCTTTCTTTCTGTTTACAAAGTAGTAGGAAATTTTTCTATATTTCTATTTGCAAAGTAGTAGGAAAAATTTCTATATTTCTGTTTGCAAAGCAATAGGAATATTTTCTTTACTTCTGTTTGCAAAGTATCTTTTACTACGGCGTCGCATCAAGAACAAGAAATAGATGTACTATTACGTGAACTACATACTTATATTTCATATCTATCAGTAAAGTTAGATTTATCTAATTTGGCTGACCACTTTGAAGAGCAACATATTTGGAAGATAATAGATGCAATTAAAATGGATAGGAGGGAATTTAATGGGACAAATGCAACAACCTATCTTAAATATTATGAACAATTGACAGAACAATATGGGCTACCTGAAGACAATAAAAAAGATACATTTATACGTATTGCTCATGGTTTTACTAGAGAGAGAATCCAATTGAGAGTAGTTCAACCAAACATGACCTGAGCGAATTTCAAAACTCAGCTTCTTACTGAATTTTCGCATGAAGATTACAATAAGAATAATAGGGCTACCTTCATGTGATGGGTAGGAACTATGAAACTAGACCAACATATAACTCAGGGATTAACTGAGTTTGATGTGAAATTTAACCAAATGCCTCAAGCAGACCGAACAACTCTAGAACCGGATAAATTATGAAGTTTCCTCAGTATGTTAGACCCTTCTCTTTGACATGAGCTAGAACCAATGCTTGAGGATGGAGCGACTGCAACTGGGCTTACTGGTAATTGGAATAACGTTCGAGCAGCTGTCCATACATTAGCTCAAAAACAGGAGCAAAATAAGATGCAAACTCCAAGAGTAAATGAAAGAGAAACACTTGGAAAGTTAGGAAATGATCCCACTTCTCATAACCCTAGTAAAGATGAAACTGAAATTACCATGTTAAAAACATTAGTAGAATCACTTGCCAAACATATGGAGACTTTGGCAACTGACATAGCTACTATAAAGAGTATGCAAGAGATTAGACTCAGAGATCAAGAGAAACCAAAAGAATTAGAGCAAAATCCTAGGAATCAGATGCCAACTAAAAGACCATTTAACCAAGCTCGTAGATGTCTCTGGTGTGATGATTTAGATCACCCACACTGGACATGTAACTTATTCAAAGAGGCTAAGGATAGGAATTGGGTCATGGAAGTTGATCGAAAGATCTGTGACTATGTAAACAAAAGGCCTTTGGCATCAAACTATGGGAAAGGAGGTATGAAAACCTTTTTTGAAGCCTCCACAAGCCAAAATACATATGCTTGTAGGTTTGATAGTGATGACTCTAATTGTGACTTTTGGAATCAAGTTTATGATACTGCTAGTAGAGGGAAGTTATCTGTTGAGAACTTATATGCTACGAGATCAGATATTAGAGCAAAGACATGTTGGAATGAGCCAGTAGATATGTTCTCAGTATATGCTCATGAAATTAATGTAGATGAGAAAAGAAAACATGATGAAGAGGGTCAGTCTAAACGAAGAACTAGGGCTAGAAAAGAGGGTGAAACTACTGAGTCAATTAATGAACCACCTAGGTTGGAACCTAGTCAGGAAACAAAACAACGGGAACAAGAAAAGAAACCTCAAAATAAGGGTAAAGTAAAGAAAGTTGTAGAAAATTTAGAAAAGAAAACAACAAATGAAGATAGAAGTCAGGATAAACCTAATGAAATGCAACCCGTATGTGAAGAAGGTAGTAAGGAAGAAAAACCAAAAAAGAAACCTCCGACTTTTTGATTGATCTCTCAAATCGAGAAACAAATAGACATTCGAAAGGTTATGGATGAAAAAATTAAGAAAGTAGAGGTAACCATGACATTAGAGGAATGGTTAGCATTTTCACGAACAGATGTGAAGGAAGATTTCATAAGTATCATTAAAAGACAAAGAGAACCTATAGAGTATAGAACGGAGGATATTGAAATGGAAGAAAGGAAAGAACACGATGAACCGAAAGTGAGTGTTGTACATATTAATGAATCTAAGTATCGAGAATCTTCTGATCATAGAAATTTTTTGGGCCCCGTAATTGGATATCTGGAGAAAGGAAATGATGACCCAAATAGTCATTATACTCAAAAACATTGGGCTAGGGGTACCACTGAAACTATGGTTAAGATAGGTAATAATAATAAACCGAAAGTAGCATTAATAGATTCGGGATCTGAAATCAATGTAGTCTCAAGGGAGATTTATAACGAAGGTAAATGGTCTATTGATCGGGACCATGGATGGAAAATGAAGGCAACCAACAATACTTCTTGCTATTTACTAGGAGCTTGTGCAAATGTTCCTATTTCTATAGGAGATATTAAAGAGGAACATAATTTCTTCGTTCATGATGAGTGCTCGTACCCAATTATTTTGGGGCAGCCATTCATTTGTGAACAAAGAATGGAGACAAACGTTCTGGACGATGGAAGTTCTTTTGCAAGAATACATTCTCGTGATGGCCTTAAATCCGTCCAATTCATGACGCTTTGTATAAACCATCCTCGAAATCGTAGGTCTTTAAGAAAAACTCCTTTAAGACACTTAGATCAGGATTTCGAGTACATGCCATTGTTGAGCGAGATGACAATGGACTTTGGTTTGAAATCTCGCAAAATCTTGTACATAAATTAGATAAGATGACTCTTTATTTTCCGTCTGCTACTTTAAATATTTCTCATTTTAAAAAATTCCAAGAAAAGTTATAAAAAAATACAAAAAACATTCGAAAAACAAAGGAGATCTGTTAATGGATGAAACTATTGAATATGTCATTGAAACTACACATTGCTTCTCAACATTAGAAGAATTAGAAATTTGCTATCAAAATCACTCTAATTCTCATATTCTCATCTCTTCACTTGATGTGTATGCATTAATTCAAGAATATGCATCTAATATTGATCATGAATATGATGCCTTAGTGGAGACCAAATATAAAACTATTAGTAAGAAGGTTAAACCTGTAGCTCAACCACTACCAGAATTCAGTAATGATATTATAAAGAATGTAAGTCATGAGCCAATTCTTAGAAATCTAACAAATATTCGCCATGTATTTACTAAAGAATCCTTAAAACAAATTAAAGTTAGATGCTAGTGGTTTCCTTCTTCCAACAGAAAAAGAGTATTTTGTGAAGATTATCGAGCAACATGGAAGAGCATTTTCTTTTGAGCCTTCAAAGATAGGATGTGCAGATCCTAGGATAGTTTCATCGATGATTATTTTTACTATTCCCCATATTCCTTGGAATTTGTGCCCTATTCTTGTTCCTAAATCTCATCTTCCAGATCTGATTAGATTACTTAAAGAAAAAATTCATATGCATATTCTAGAATCCTCTTCAACTCCCTATTCAAACCGTTGGTTTACTGTGCCCAAGAAGAGTGGAAAACTTCGGTTTATCCAATATGTTCAACCAGTTAACAAAGTGACCATTAGAAATGTGGGTACAGGTCCAATTGTGGATGAATTTGCGGAAGCATTTTCAGGCAATTCTATATATTCAATGGCTGATCTCTACTCTGGGTATGATCAATTTCAATTAGCACTAGAAAGTAGAGACATTACTACCATGAAAACACCTTTGGGATTAGTTAGAATGTGTACGTTACTTGAAGGTGCGACCAATTCAGTAGCACACATGATGAGTGCAATGAATTTGGTTTTGCACGATTTCTGTTGTATATTATTGAACAAGGCATTGTTAAAATGTTAAATTATTAATGTATTCATGTGTTTTTGATGTTTTTGATATAGCAGCTGAAGGTTCGTGAGGAGCGTGCAAGGCGTGAAAGGGCGGACATCAAATAATCCGAATAATTATTATTTATTTTGTAAATAAACCTGCGTAGAAGGTTCTATTGTTAGAAAAGTAATGGTTAGAATAAGGGTCGTTGTAGACCGCAGTTTCGGTTATTAAAAGCAATGGCTTTCTGTAAAAGTTACCAACTTTTCGTTTCACGCCTGCTTTTCGAAGCCGCCCTCTTGTAACCACTATTTTTGACGTAATCAAAAGTTCTATAAATACATGCACTCTGTGGACTGTCGAAACAGAGTGCATGGGGGGGAGATTGCACCCAATACTGCGTTCTGTCTCGTCTCTTGTTGCGTCAATTCTCTGTGTGTTTTCGGTGTCGGTAATCTCTGTATGCGCGTGAGTAAGATCCTGACAACAGTGGTATCAGAGCTCTGCACGCGTCAATACAGAGGGTTTTGTTCTCTGTTCCCGATTCCAATTCCGATTCCGATTCCTGTTCCTATTCCGGTTTCTGTTTCCTATTCCTGTTCCGGTTTCTGTTTCCTGTTTCTGTTTCTATTCCAGTTCCAGTTCCAGAACCAGAACCTACATTTTCACCTACGTTTTCACCTACGTTTTCACCTACGTTTGCTCCTACGTTTACACCTATGTTTGCTCCTACGTTTGCTCCTAGGTTTGCTCCTACGTTTGCTCCTACGTTTACATCTACGTTTGCTCCTTCGGATTGCTCCTACGTTTGCTCCTTCGGATTGCTCCTACGTTTGCTCCTACGTTTACACCTATGTTTACTCCTTCGGCTGTTCGCGATTCCGATTCCGATTACGATTCCTGTTCCTGTTCCAGTTTCTGTTTCCTGTTCCTGTTCCGGTTTCTATTTCCTGTTTCTGTTTCTGTTTCTGTTCCAGTTCTAGTTCCAGAACCTACGTTTTCACCTACGTTTTCACCTACGTTTGCTCCTACGTTTACACCTACGTTTGCTCCTACGTTTACACGTACGTTTGCTCCTTCGGATTGCTCCTACGTTTGCTCCTACGTTTACACCTACGTTTACACCAAGGCGTCGACTAAGGCGTCGACTAAGGCAATAACTTAGGCAATAACTTAGGCAATACATTGGCACCCAAGGCTCCCTTGGCGATCGTTGGCAGCCGTTGGCTACGCGCGAGGCAATTTTAATTTTAAGTAGCAATAGAGTGGTTTATAGTCCCTAAGGTAGGAGGATTTGAACCCACAACCTCCTACTTTCAAGGGAAGTACTTTGACCACTCCACCATCTCTTGGAATTGTACTCAAGTTCTCTCTCTTTATTACTTGTGGAAGGAGCGCCCGTCGATTTCAAGATTGGACCCAAGAAAGAATCAAGCGTATCTCTCAATCCGTAGGTCGGATTGAGGCGTGTAATATACCGTTGGAAAGCTCTCGGAACGAGCTTTCCAATGAGCTAGCTTGGAAGTGTGAATTCGTTCAAAGTTCTCGGGTGACACTTGATTGAGTGTTCAAGATACCAAGCAAGGTTGAGAACAAGGGATTGAGATACCAAGGTTGCAAACAAGAAGATTCAAGACACCAAGGTTGAGAGCAAGGATCCAAGAGCATCATGGCGGATAACAGTAATTCACCTTTACCTGGAGTTTCATTCGAACAAGAGTTAGAGATTATGAACCAAGAACTTCAAGCACTTCAACAAGCCATACAAGGATGTTATGCTATGCTTCAATTCGACGGACGAAAAGATGGCCCCTTTGTCTTATCATGGCTATCCCTATTCAACGATTTCTTTTCCGATGGGTTATATTCAGAAAATAAGAAAATTGAGTTTGCCACCAATTATTTGGTAGGACGAGCGCAGTTATGGTGGAATGATCTTTCTCGTCGTGCAGATTGTCCACGCACCTGGAAGGCTTTTCAAGAAGAGTTTAAGGATTCATTTCTACCTTTAAAGTTTACCATACATGTTTGATAATTGTGATGCATTTACATATTCAATTTAGTCTATAGGCGCATATTCAAGTTTTGCTTGCCCAAATTCATTAGAAAGACTATGTAAGCATCTCACAGATACTCTTAATAACAGTGATGCGCATCATTCATTCAAAATTTCCAACCCATGATACAATATCAGCCTGGTAAAGCTAATGTTGTAGCAGATGCTCTTAGCCGTTTTCCTTCAAATTCTGTTGTTTTGAATAATATTTCTGTCATCCAAATCCATTCTTTTCAAGAAATGGTTTCCACTTATGCATCTGATTTGTATTTTTCACCTGCATGGCATGACTTCAATAATGGTGCATCTTTATCTAATGAACATTATACATTTCATAATGGTTTTCTTTATTTTCAACATAGATTGTGCATAACCCAAGCTTTTAAAGATTTTGTCATTAAAGAAATGCATGAACCATCTTACATGGGTCATAGAGGCATACAGAGCACCATTTCTGCTTGAAAAGATTTTTTATTTTGGCCACACATGGAAAAAGACATTGCACATTATGTTTCTCAATGCATTGTATGTCAACGTGTTAAACGTCATCATGGTAACCATTTGGATTATTAAGGCCACTTCCTATTCCAAATAAACCTTGGGAACAAATTTCTATGGATTTTATCACAGGTCTTCCTATCACTTCATCACATAATGATATGATTTGGACAATAGTTGATAGGTTTAGTAAATATGCATATTTCATTCCATGTAGAAAAACTTTGACTGCACCTCAAGCTGTAAAATTATTCATTAAATGCATTTTCCCACATCATGGATTTCCTAAAGTAATGTTATCTGATCGTGATGTTAGGTTTTGTAATCATTTTTGGGTTGCCTTATTTCAACATTTTGGTTCTAAAATAGATTTTAGCTTTGCATTTCATCCTGAAAGTAATGGACAAAGTGAGGCTACAAATAGTACTATTCTTGATTTATTGTGTTGTTATTCATTAGATAATCCTAATAACTGGGATGAAAAGTTACCATTGCTTCAATTTGCTTACAATAACACTGCACACACCACTACTGGTCGTGCACCTTTTGAAATTGTTTTTGGTAAAAAGCTTCCCACTCCCATGTCCCTCACCCAAACCGACATTCCGATGGCTGATTCTATTGCTCAAGTTCACGTTTCTATACTTCATGATGTTCACGAGCACATTAGAAAAAGTCAAGAGCGATATACACGTACTATCAATACTAAACGATTAGCCAAAGAATTCAAGGAAAATGATTTTGTATGGTTGCGTATCATTAAAAGACGTCTCAAAAATATTTTGCAGCATCCTAAAATTAAACTTGCACCACGCTATTATGGACCATTTTGCATTATAGAAAAAATTAATGATAATTCATTTAGATTAGATATTCCATCTCATTGGACTATACATAACTCTTTTCATATTAGTTTACTTAAACCATTTAAAGGAACTTTACCATTTGCTCCACTTCTTGATGAGCCTCCTTTGATTGAAGAACAATCTGAAATCTTAGTTCCTGAGAAGATCATTGATCATGATGTCACTACTACACGCACAGGTACTCAATATCATCGATATTTGGTTAAGTACAAAAATCACTCTATTGAAGAATGTCAATGGATACATAAAACACAATTAACACTTCATTATGACCACTTAATTTCTGCATATCATACACAAACACATTAATGTAACAGCTCCATGAACATTTCCATGCATGTATTTTTTACATGACACATGCCTATTCTTTATTCAGTGATGAAACATGTGAGTGGCCATCCATGTTTATTCTTTTATCACCTGAGGTCAGTTGCTTGTTCAACTGAGGGGCATGTTATACCTTATGGAATATGTTGAACAATGCATTGTTGGATTGTAACATGGAATATGTTAGCCAATGCATTGTTGGATTGAAATATGGAATAGCCAATGCATTGTTGGATTGTAACATGGAATATGTTAGCCAATGCATTGTTGGATTGAAATATGGAATAGCCAATGCATTGTTGGATTGTAACATGGAATATGTTGGCCAATGCATTGTTGGATTGTAACATGGAATATGTGGGATTGTAACAGTAAACATGGAATATGTTGAACAATGTATTCTAATTGTTAGACTGTTAAATTCTTTTATCAACTGAGGTCAGTTGCTTGTCAACTGAGAGGCATGTTGTATATTATTGAACAAGGCATTGTTAAAATGTTAAATTATTAATGTATTAATGTGTTTTTGATGTTTTTGATATAGCAGCTGAAGGTTCGTGAGGAGCGTGCAAGGCGTGAAAGGGCGGACATCAAATAATCTGAATAATTATTATTTATTTTGTAAATAAACCTGCGTAGAAGGTTCTATTGTTAGAAAAGTAATGGTTAGAATAAGGGTCGTTGTAGACCGCAGTTTCGGTTATTAAAAGCAATGGCTTTCTGTAAAAGTTACCAACTTTTAGTTTCACGCCTGCTTTTCGAAGCCGCCCTCTTGTAACCACTATTTTTGACGTAATCAAAATTTCTATAAATACATGCACTCTGTGGACTGTCGAAACAGAGTGCATGGGGGGGAGATTGCACCCAATACTACGTTCTGTCTCGTCTCTTGTTGCGTCAGAGAATTGTTGCGTCAATTCTCTGTGTGTTTTTGGTGTCGGTAATCTCTGTATGCGCGTGAGTAAGATCCTGACAACAATTTCATTCCTCACATTACTATGCCCTTTATAGATGACATTCCCATTAAGGGTTGCTTGGAAGAAGAGAAAGATATCACTTTGGATGAAGATAGTCGTTGTAGATTTGTAAAGGCTCATATTCTTGATTGCCAAAAGATCTTTCTACGGTTTATTCAAGTTGGCTGAACATTATCCATAGAGAAATCTATTTTTGGTGTTAATGAGGTCCTTATTGTAGGTCATCTTTGTGGCCATTATGGACAGAAGCCATACCCTCAGAAAATTGATGCCATTAGTAAGATTTTGGAGATATGTCAAAATGTGAGTGAAGTTCGTTGATTTTTAGGAGCTTGTATCTTCTATGTCATATGGATACCACATTTTGCACATGTAGCTGACTGTCTTTATGACTTATTAAGGAAGAAAAGAAAATTTTTATGGACTGGAAAGCATACTCAAGCAATGCTTAGATTAAAGAAGTTATTGCAAGATCCAATCCTTAAACGAGTAGATTATACGAATAAGAAGCCTAATATTTTGACTGTTGATACTAGTCCTATTGGGATAGGCTTGGTCATAAGTCAGGATGATGAAGAAGGTAGAAGATATGATATTAGATTTGGAGCTAAGATTTTGAATAACACTCAAAGACGTTACCCGCAATTTAAAAGAGAACTTTGGTGTTTAGTCACATCTCTAAAGTGTGATAAGGAATATTTCATAGGAGCAAATATGATTGTTGAAACAGATTGTTTACCACTAATTGGAATGATCACAAATTGCTCCTCACCGGATATTGCAATGCTTCGCTAGATTTCTTATATTTAATTTATAAATCCAGTTTTAATCCATATTTCAGGCAAATCTAACTCTGTTGCTAATATGCTTTCAAGAGCTAGGTACGATGAGAATGATGAAGCCAAAGTAGATACTAATACGATTAATTATGATTCCCAAGTATATGTATATGGAAATTTTAATACTGATGAATATGAAGGAGAGTGGTTAGATATTGGGAGGTATCTTAGTACTTTAGTTAGATCACCTTCATGGTCTTCAAATAGATTTAGAAATATTAGAAAAGAGCAGTAAAACTTTTCTTAAAAGATGGGTTAATTTGGAGACATGCAAGGGGGAAGGTTAAAATGCCACAAAGAGTACTAGGTACTAAGAATCTTCAGATGCAAGTCATGAAGAGCATGCATGATACTTTATGGGCTGGGCATAAAGGATTTGTAGCAACTTATGAAAAAATTAGAGAGTGTTACAGGTGGCCAGGTATTTATGTTAATGTAAAGAATTATGTGGATTCTTGTGATGTATGTCAAGTTTATTCATCAGTTAAGCATAGGGATCCACTCCATCCTACCTATCCACCATGTATACACTATAAGTGGGTAGTTGACTTAGTGACCATGCCCAAAGGTATCGATAGGATGAGATACATAGTTCTTGCTTGAGAAGATCTTACTAACCATGTTGAAGGCCGTGCACTAAGATCTAAAACCACTTTCAATGTATGTAAATTTCTTCTTGAAGATGTGATTTCAAGGTTTGGGTATATTGAAAAGATAGTAGCTGATAGGGGCGAACTAGATGCGCAAGAGGCTACAGAATTCTTTGCTAGGCATGGAATTCATTTAACTCTAACTACAACATATAACCCTGAAGCTCACAAAAAGATTGAAAGAGGGCATTCTCCTATCATTAAGGCAATTTCTAAAGCTTGCAAAAGGAGAACTTAAGAAGTGATGGAAATTTTTGCCATTTGCTTTGTGGGCTGACAGGATGACCTGTTGTAGAACGACGGGATTTATGCCGGCAAAGCTAATGTACTGCCAAAAACCAATTTTTCTATTGCATACCCAAATCCTTACTTGGACTAAACTTCCTTGGGAAGATAATCTATCTACTGAAGACTTATTAGCTCTAAGAATTCAGCAATTAGAACAAGGGAATGAAAGGTTAGATGAAGCTGTAGCTAAATTGAAAGATTCTCGACTTAAAAGTAAAAAAATATTTTGATAAATCACATAGGTTAAGGCCAAAGCTAATACAAATTAATGATTGGGTATTGATATATGATAGCACATTCGATTCACAATATGATGCTCGTAGGAAATTAAAAAAGCATTGGTTTGGACCTTATGTGGTGATCAAAATTTATGAAAATGGAATGTATGCCTTAGGAGAGTTAGATGGAACTCCACTTAAAAATTTAATTGCACGTAAAAGAGTTAAATTATCCAAACAAAAAAATGAAGAAATTTATGACTTATTATATGATGAAAATGATAAATGAATTTTTAATAAAAATGATGTATAAATTTTCTTTTTAAATATGTTTTTCTTTTACATGTATGAAAATAAAAGTTTATTTATGAAAACTAGTTTTTTCTTGTGAGTCTACATGTTGTTGATTGTTAGCAGGAGTTGAAGATGCTTTTTGATCAAATAAATTAAAGATTGTTTTATGATAAAGATGAAGATCAGGAAATTGAAGACAGTACATGATGCCTAAAATCCAAGCAATCGAAGAAATATTTGCATGACAGAGGACGTTGAAGATGAATAAAAGAAATTAGGTGAAACAATTCTGATTTATGACTTATTTCTTAATTGTTTATAAATTTTCTTTCATTCATAATTAGATATATACATTCTTCTCATATGTAAGGGGAACTATTTAAATTATGAAAGCAATGAATTCAAAACTGAAGTAGGAATGTGTATGATACGAAGATAGGAATTAGAGACTCTATGGCTGTCAAAAGGCTAGAAATGGGAAAACTTGACTTGTGACTCCTAGTAGAAGTAAACTTATTCTATAGAGGTAGGCTTTCTTAATTTCTAAACCATTTAGCTTATGAGATCCTAGTTCCCACTATTCCATTCCTCTAGAACCTCTACTCTGAATAGGGGTTAAGCCTTTCCCCTCTAACAAAAACGTTGCAAAGAAAGATAAGATGTATAAAGCAGTACATTAATGGTTGTTGCATAACAAAAAAATAAATAAATAAAATAAAAATTTTAAAAAAAGTTACCATGAGTCAATTGTGATCTTGAAATCACTTTTGACTTGTATTGTGGGAAAAGTGAGGCAGATGTATTCTATAGAGGAATTAGTTAGATGCATCTTATGACAAGTGGCTATGGAATGAGGTATAGACCACTTATATAAAATATTTATTACTTTTGAACAGGGTTAATAGAACAACAAGTACCAGGACTATCTGAATGATTTCTATAGGAATTTCTAAAACTTGTTTTCAAATTCATGCAATGAACGAAAAAGTTTGTATCCAGGCTTATGTAATTTTAAAAGTTTTCTTTACTAACAAAAGTTGTACTTATGAGAACGAGCATATTTCAAATACTGATTCAAAATAAATTGAGAAACATTTTTCAAAAGAATTTGATATTGCCTTCTATGATCTGCAGGTTTGGCCCATCGAGGACGATGTGCAGGTTTGGTGGGGCTGAATGTTGAAAAGTTTTCAACCTTCCCGTTGACAACTAGGAAAATTAAAAAGAATTTATTGGTTAATTCTAATCTCATTATTACAATGTTTTGCTTGGAACTAATCTCTTGTTAAGTGTTTGAAGGTTCAAATGGATGAAGAAAACATAAGTCCATATTAGGGTTTATCCTAAACTGCTCGTATAATGTGTGTTTAGGTCAATGAAATATTGAATCATGGGTATAAGACCCTAGGTTTGCATTTAATTATGTGTATTTAAGTTAGGGTTAAAACCGGGTTTTCAAAGGGTTTCAATAGGTTTCTGATGGGTTTCAAGAAGGTTTTCTAGGTTTTTAGTATATTTAAAGGGTTAGAATAGCTGTTATTTAAATACATTAATTTATAAATTAAATATTTATGTATTAAAAATTAAACTATGATATAATTAATTACTTTAATCATGTGTGTGCATTTAAATACTAAGGTATTAATTAATTAAAATCTTAAACTCAGCTTAAATTAAATGATTTATTTAATTATAGGAAATTAGGATAATTAAATTAAAAATGATAAATTAAATAGATAAATATTTACTGGTGTGTGAGAGTGTTAAATTAAAGAATGGTTTATATAAAATATGTAACTAAAGTGATTTAAGGAATGGTAATAATAAAAGATGCACTTAAAGTAGGTTAAAAAGAAACTTTAAAAGAATGGTATATATGAAATTGGTTAAAAGAATGGAGTAAGTGTGCTATGGAATTAAATTCAATTTAAAGTGTGGTGAAAGTAAGGAAATTAAAGTGTGGATGTTAGATAAAGAAAAATTGAAAGAATGGTAGGCATGAGTGTCTGTATATATATATATATATATATATATATATATATATATATATATATATATATATATATATATATATATATATATATATATATATATATATATATATATATATATATATGCTATGATCTAGTTTTTCCTAATGTTTTCTTGCAGGTAATATTTTCTTTCTATTTTCTAGTCTTCTTTTCTCTTTGCTTGACTGTTGAATGCACATAGAGAGTAGATAGGCAATGGGGTAAGAAGGTCACGGTGTTGGGTTTTTCCTGAATCTGTGGTCACCATGGAATTTTCGCTGATGAAAATCTCAGATCACGAGCTTGCCACCTTGTGGTGTCTACTAAGCGCAAACTTTGAATTTTATAATTGACAGGTCTGGTGTCTCCGTGCCGCCTTTGAATCTTGACCCAGTTTTCTCTTATAACAGTGGACTGTGGTTTTCATTGCCTTGTGATAAAAACTTAAATCATCTGACCTCTGTGCGTCTCATCTGCCTCTCATCTCCGTTGATCTCTACTTCGCGTGTTGCTTAGGTCTACGAATGGCTTCATTTTCTGTCAAAGATTTTGTGGGTAAAGGCGCCCTGACAGGGTTAATTCCTATTCTGGCACAAGAGGGATGGGAAGACGTGCCCACTCTCAAGATGATGAACGATGATGATATGGATGCACTCAATTTCTCACAAAGGCAGAGGGTTGCCTTGGAGCTCAGGACCTACTTGCACGATCGCTCGCTCATGCAGTATGTAGATAAGCTCGAGGACTCGGGAAAGAATCTCGCAAAGCTTCTCAGCTTGAGCCCTGCATCTCAGTTAATGTGGAGTTTGGAATTAGGAGAGGGCACGTTGCAACGTTCATCGACAGGGCTTTTACATCTGCCATACTCATGCCACCGTCTCTGACGCTAGTCCCTGTAAACCTCAAACGCCGCAGATCTTCCTTTTCTGCGTCGGACGAGGGGAGTCTGCACGTCCCAAGTGCTAATTTGCAGTCCTCATTTAGAGGCAAATATCTTTCAGAAGGGGGGGAGGGAATCTCTTCTTCTAGCACAAGTAGGATCAGGAGGCTCCTTCAAAGGTGTTATTGCAGCTTTCCATGCTCCTCCTCGTTTTTGTGGGTTAATCGCACCTCCTCCCAATCTTGGACGATGTTGTCCCACTTTCTGCCCTTGATAGAATGGCACATACGTGCAAATATCTCTCGAGCCGTCATATCACACAATCTATTGAATCTGGAAGGCCCAATGATTCCTTCATTATTTACAAGAAATTCTACGACAATGTCCTGCTACTCAATAAGTCCACTTACATTGGGTTACTTAAAACATGTACTAAGCTCAGTGATGTGGAGGCAGGTTCCAATATACATTTTCATATCAGTAAAATTCCACTATTGAAAGACGATTTGATTATTAGCAACAAGCTAATTGATTTTTATGCAAAGTGTGGCTCAATCATCAAATCAGAGGAAGCTTTCAATAATCTTATGTATCGTGATGTTGTTTCCTGGAATTCATTGATTGCAGGATATATTAAACATGAATTAGAGTGTTTGTTAATATGCATAATAGCATGAACTTATTAGCATGTGTAGCGTATTTAAATGAAAATGATTTATTGAGGTATAGTTATATTTTGCTAATGGTTTCTTGCATACATTACAAGAAGAAGTATCGAAGAGCATTACAAACAAAAGTGAAGAATTCAACAAACCGAAGATCCGTTAATCTGATATAAATCCATAGAAATTATCTTTGATTAAGCTTTTGCATAGGATTCACTAGTTTTTAGCAACCTTTTAGATACATTTCATCATTTAGAAAGATTGATTTTTAACATTGTAAACACTTATTATTGTTAGTAGCATTAATTCAATTTTTATTCCCATTCTCTGTATTGTCCATGTCTACTGAACATACAATTGAATCTGAAAATAATGCAACTTTAGAAATCGAAGTAGAAGTAGTTAAGGATATTATTACACACGAATGAATCTTTAATATCAGTATCTCATGATTATTGTCTTAATAGATTTATAGCATTATTTTCGATTGCATCTAATGACCCTCAAGATAACATAGATTCATTTCTACCACCCTTAATTAGACATACGCAACCTCAACATTAAGAAACCCAAGAAGATGAAATTATAAAAGAAAATATAACTAAGGAAACTTTGATATTACCTACACCTCAAGAAGCTGTTGATAGGTATAGAGCAGCCCAACCATATGGTTCTTAGAAGTATAAAGTGTTACAATTACCTATTAATTCTTTCTTAAATTTCAATTATTTAGAATTTGTTTTACCCTAGACATAAAGAAAAATATACCTAAAACACCTAAGATTTTCTCAAACACCCTGCGTGTGCTAAGGGATTTAGCAGTTGACTGATCCACCAGCCGTATGTCCACAACTTCCCGACAACGATATGATACCAGAATAAGAGACGATACAATACCGTGACCGACACGATACGATACCAGGTGGACCACGATAGGATACCACCGGGGTGACGATGATCCCGATATTAGCACTTGACGATACGATACCAGAATTGTATCGCGATACCTCAAGTGGATATGCACGATACGATACCTCGACAAGTATCACGATACATGGGAGTTTTGGTATCGCGATACCAAAACTCAACCGGACACGATACTTGGAGTTTTTGAGGTCCAAATTCAAATTTTTTTGCAAATATGTGTACCTTGTGTCCTCCTTGTCACTCATAGGTGCCTATAGATGCAAAGTTACCTTCCAAAGTCACGATACGACACTCGTGATACCAGACGCTGTTCCTCTCATGCCAGGATATTATGAATCAAATTTTTGATGTTTTGAGAGTGTTTCAAGGGTGTTTGTTCAGTGTTTTTAGCTCTCAAGTCCTCCTACACTTCTTCCTCATAACCGCAATTGAGAAACGAGATGAAGATACAGTTGAAAATGGAAAATCAGAGAATATGAAGAGAGAAGAAGGTGGTGATGATGATGAAGATGAAGAAGAAGATAAACTCAGAAATTGAATTGAAAATGATGATTTTTTACCTTCTATCACTACTCTACATCTTACCATCACACACTCGTCCTCCAAGCTCTCTCCTCGGCAACGATGCCAAATTTGGTGTCACTCTAGCACAATGGCAAGTACCAACATGAGAGCTTCACCTCATAAATGTCAATCCAGGGAGGCGTGAGGACTAGTATGGAGACTATGAGCAAGCGATGGCACAAGTGCGTGAGTAAAAGCACACAAGCATGCACACACATACACACACACGCACAAGGTAAGAACAAAGATTGGAACAATGGAAGATCTTCGATTACAAAAGAACTCTCTTACAAAGCTCAAATCTACAACAAGCTAACCCCAAAAATGAGCTCTCCAGCCCTTTTTATAGTTTTTTGAGTGGTTTTGTCCCTCTCCAGACCTAGTGTCCGGCCTAGTTAAAAAATAGGTTCTAGGGCTTATTTGGGGACTCAAACGGAGTCTAAAAATTATGAAAATTGGTAGGATGATAGTTCTAATACTCCTCAAGCTTGAGGACTCCTTGGCTTGAACAAAATGGAGTTACAAAAATGGAAAATGGTATTTACAATGATTTTAAATGATAAAAATAGCTATTTTTATAGGGATTTCTTCTAAAAATTTGACATGTGCTCCTTGGAGCTCCCTACATGCTCCTTCTTCTTGTGTGTCCACTTCCTTGATGCAACTTCCATGCTTTGTCCTTGACCTTGAGCTTCAAAACTTATCGTTTGATTTGATAGGATATACCCAAAATTTTCTAGTAGATCCATTTATAAAAGTGAGGACGTAAAGAGAACCACTTAGTGAACTCGCTCTTTCTCTCTCTCTCAACTTTCCCTCTCTATCTCTCTCTCAACATTCATCTCTACAAATCTCTTTGTGAAGCATTTTTGTTGCTATAGATCTCTTTTGGCCATATTATGGTCCTGAGTGTTCTACTTTCTCTCTCTCTCTCTCTCTCTCTCTCTCTCTCTCTCTCTCTCTCTCTACTTTTTGTGATTTCTCTCCATCCTCTCTCTCTCTGTGTCTCTCTCTATCTCTCTGCTTTCTCTCCATCCTCTCTCTCTCTCTCTCTCTATCTCTCTGCTTTCTCTCCATCCTCTCTCTATCTCTCTCTCCGTTTCTCTCTCTCTCTCTCTCATCCGCACACATTGGGGAGACTCAAGATACATAAACGTTTTGCATCGAGTTTAACAATAACCATCTATAAAGTGTTTTGATTCCATTTTAAAATGGATTTACCATAGATTTGTGTCTAAATATATATATATATATATATATATATATATATATATATATATATATATATATATATATATATATATATATATATATATATATATATATATATATATATATATATATATATATATATCACGTATTTAACAATTGCAACCTACTTAGAGTGAACTTCTCAACTACAATTTCCATATCGGTCTTTGACATCATGCTGAGGCCCCATTGCGATACATAAATCCAAATGCCTTCCATCTTCATAAGTTTTTATACCAATTATATATATATATATATATATATATATATATATATATATATATATATATATATATATATATATATATATATATATATATATATATATATATATATATTCTATGACCAAATCTCTCTACAATAGCTTCCTTCGTGGTTCGAAAATCTCTCTCTCTCTCTCTCTCTCTGTGTAATTGATCTAAGCACGAAACAATTTCTCTCTATAATCACAATGAGTACTATGAATCCTTGTGCACCTTATCTATTAGTGCTCTAAAACTCTCTCTTTCTCTCATATATCTTCTTCAACAACATTCATCTCTGTCTGAGACTAACTCTCTCTCTCTCTCTCTCTCTCTCTCTCTCTCTCTCTCTCTCTCTCTCTCTCTCTCTCTCTCTCTCTCTCTCTCTCTCTCTCTCTCTCTCTCTTTCTCTCTCTCTCTTTAGCATCTCACTCAATGCTGCCTTATTTTCACCATGAGTGCCAATCTCTCTCTCTCTCTCTCTCTCTCTCTCTCTCTCTCTCTCTCTCTCTCTCTCTCTCTCTCTCTCTCTCTCTCTCTCTCTCTCTCTCTCTCTCTCGATTTATCCCATTTTCCTTTGCATACCAAAAAGTAGCACCACTTCTTCTAATGTTCATCTCTATCAACCAAGTTTTCCACTACACAACCCTCTTTATTGCCATCTTCGGACATATAGAGTTTAATGTTATCATCATCAAGAACATCATGATCATCATCAGATAGACTAGATGATTGGATGGTGAACTCCACAATATATGGATCTTCCTCAACCCGTAGAGCTTCCACTAAAAGGGTGGTCTCACTTGTAACACCTACTTTATTGTAGAGCCTCTCCAAAACATGCATAGCTTCCCTTGTCCTCCCTTTCTTGATAAGCAAACTTGGAGATTCAGGCAAGTAGTAAAGTGCAAGAACCAAATAGATCAATGAAGGGCTAAGCATAAATCCCAACATCATCCTCAAATTGGGGCTTGTTATAAGGGAGATGCCAAATGCCATACAATATGGCAAAAACTTTCTAGAGATACCTAACAATTGAGGCAATGTTTTCAGTTCCCTATGTATTTCTATAGGAAAAACTTCTGAAATGTACAAAGGAGCCACAATCACAACTAGTCCAACTCCCATCCCCTATTCGTGCCATCAACAACAAATACACATTTAGGGACCACAATATTAGTAATGAACCAATGCAATAAAATGTTGTAGGTAACCAAAGGACCTTGAACCAGCCGAACCAATTTGATTTTGGTCTTGCAAATGTCGTGCTTAGAGCAGGACCTATAAGTGAGGCTGTTGGAAAGTAATTTTCGAGGATGGGCTATGCATCAAGATTAAACTGAGGATGTATGTAGAGTAGAGCACGTGCAAGTGTTGCATCATCCCATCCATTGAGGAGGTTTCCAATGGCTGTAGTAGCAACTCTACATAGTCCTGACAATATATAAAAATACACACATGAAAATGGGACAAAAACAATGACATCATAGTGCAATCACATTGGCCAAATACAAAGCTCAAATAGGCATGCAAATACTAATTGATAACTTCAAAAGAAGGATTCTCAAAAAAAAAAGAAGGATTCTCTGAAACTTGAACGCTTATAGTTGAACAAGTAGACAACAGACGGCATGTACAGAAACTCTAGTGTGATCATGAACGTAGGCTGCACAGGAACAAACAAAGTTGCGTGTCACATGGCACTATGCGTCCCTCAATAATCTCTCTCTGTTTCCCTCTCACCAAAGATGAAGGAATGAAGATCATAGACAGTAACTCAAGAACACATAAAATATATATGAGTAAGGAGAAAGAAAGAAAAGAAAAAAAGCACCTAAAAATTCATCAGAAAATTTCAATGGTCCATCAAGTTTGCTTATATAGAGTTCCAAATCCACTTTTGAACAATAGAAGTTTTGCATGTATTGAGACACAATGAATTCTTCCTCTTCTCTTCTATTCTATCTTTTCTAGATTTTAGGACCCTCTAATTTTCCATTCTCTTCTATTTCTAAATTGAAGATATTCTTTTCTAAATTTGAATAATCCATTCCATCTTTTCCATTTTGATTTTTCTCCTTTTTATTTTTTCTTGATTCCTTCTTTTCTATTTTGATTTATCTCCTTTTTATTTTGATTTTTCTCCTTTTTATTTTCTCATTTTTTTTATTATTATTTATAACATTAAGGTTCTATTTTATTACACGTATATACAAAAGTTTCAATCAAGTCAAGGGTTATGGTTGGGGAAAATGGTTTCCTAAGGTTCCTAGCTAGGGCTTTTATTTGGAACAACTAGGGTAATCGTATGGCTAGGTTTACCAATATGTAATTATGGTACAAGTATTTACCTTGAGGGTTTAAAAACATGGCTTTCTAAGGGTTTCCAGATGGTGCTTTGGGGTTTTCAAGATTAACTCCAAGGATTCGGATTTGGACTATAAGGTTAAGTTATATTTTCTAGGGTTTAAGAGCTTGGTTTTTAGAGTTAGAGGTTGTATTTCAAGGTTTTTAAGTTTTCACATGGGATTTCAGCTAATAAAAATACATGTGATTCATTCACTTTCTCTAAATTTGGGTTTATAGTTCAATTTAGGATTATTGGAAGCTAGGGTTTTAGGGTTTAGAAGATGAATTTCTCTAAGGGTAGATATGATACTTAATTGGTTACTAAACACTCTATATATCTACCACATGACTCAAATTATGAGGAACCCCCATCATATGAAGAGGTTTGAATGGATGAATGCCCTAGAGGAAGAGATAGAAGTTTTACAGGAAAATCATATTGGGAATCGGTGCCCAAGACCATCCATGAAGATCATAGGCTCAAGATGGATGTATAAGGTAAAGATAAATTATGATGGATCAATCAACAAGTACAAAACGAGGATAGCGGCCAAACGATATGTGCAAACACAAGGTATTGATTATGAAGAAACATTTTCACTTGTTGCAAAGATGCCTACTATTAGGGTGCTCCAGAGTGTTGCATCTTCCAAGAATTGGAAGGTTTATCCAATGGATGTAAAAAAGGCTTCTCTGAATGAATGGACATATGAGGAGCTATACATGGCTCAACCTCCTATTTTGAAGATCAATCATCTCTTAATATGTATGCCGGTTAAGGAAAGCCTTCTATGTGGCTAAGGCAAGCTCCTAGGGCTTGGAATCATAGGCTTGTCACTTACTCAAAGGAGAAGGGGTTCAATGTGAGCAAGGCAAGTACTTCCCTCTTCATTAAGACGAACCAATAGAGGTGATATACCTATGTGTATATGTTGATGGCATAATCATTATAAGTAATGATGGAGAAGGAATGAAAAGGATCAAACTTCAAAATAAAGAAGAATTCAAAATCAATGATCTTTGTTTGCTTACATACTTCCTAGGTTTGGAACTAGTATATACAAAAACAGATATGTTTCTTACTGAGAGGAAGTGCACCAAAGACATGCTTGTAAAATTGGTGAGCTAGTCAAATTTGTGACTGTGCAAGGAATGCACAGGTGGTGCAAAAGTGAAAAGCCATCGAAACTAGTCAACGAGCTTCCACCTAAAGTACCACCAAAAAGCATGCTAGAATTGACATCCAAATAAGAAAAGCCACTAGAAGAACCTACCCATACTACGACATGGGATATTTTATCCCCAACCCATATCACCCTACTACTAGGTTAGTTATGGACATTAGCTCTTGGTATCTGACAATAGTTTCAATAATAGGTAGGACTTGACTAGATTCTGGCATCGACTATAAGAACTATATACCTAGAAATAGACACTACAGTTGATCATCAAATCTTTAAGATCTTAGTTCATGGTGGGTTATGAGTCAACATAGCCACTTCCACCCTATGTAAGAAGTTAGGGAAAAATCATATTAAATTGGTTAAATTTTTTGTCCATATGCTTTGCAATATTCTCATTACACTACAAGGTGCAATCTTTCACATAAGAATTTTTGTTCATGACCTACCTGAATTGAGTTTTGACTATAACTTATTATCTTTGAGAACTTGGCTAAAGCAAGACAAATTCTTGCAAGATTTTTCTTCATATCAACTCATTTTTTAAATGTAATCACCATATATAGATTGTTCCTCTTGACGAATTTACACCTTGTGTGATAAATGCTCACCCTTATGTGGCAGAGCCTATTCATATCTTGAACAATGTCGGGATGAAATCCCTTGAGGATTTTGTACCAAATTCTTTCGGAATTTAAATTAATTAAGTTGGTGATGAGAAACATTTCAATCGTACTTTTAAGTGAGGAAAACCGTAGAAAACTATAGTACTACCTATATAAAATCCCATTAATTCATTAAGCCATCAAACCGTAGCTGCATTTTACCCTTAACCCTTCAAAAACCATCATGTACTTATTCAAAGAAAATTAGAAAACCATGTACATGTTACCCAAATTAAGTGAGAAACCCTAGGAATCATTACCCTTTATAACCCCAATTAGTTGGTAGACTTAACTCACCAAAAATATTAGAGTTAACCCTTCAAACTAGTTTCCAACCCTTAAAACCCTAGCTTAAAAACCTAAGAAACTAACTTTTAACCCTTGGAACTCGAACTTTAAACATTTAGAAACCCATGATTTTATCCATTAATGGATATATTTGACCAATGGATGTATTTTTATAACCATTTCCAAAAGAATCCTAATTGTTCTAATAAAAATCCCTAGTTGGAAACCTTAAGAATCCATTTTTCCCCAATCCTAAGGCCTCAATTTAGTTAAATCATTTGTATACACATGTGTAATAATATGAATCCGTAATCTCAAAAAATAAAGAAGGAAAGAAGAAGAGAAAAAGGAAATAATAAATAAAAATAGAAAAATAAAAAGGAGAAATATAAAAAGGAGAAGAATGAAAATAGAAAAGATTTTATATATATATATATACACACACACACACACATACATATATATATATATATATATATATATATATATATATATATATATATATATTAGAAATAGAATAGAAAAGAAGAACTAGATGGTCCTAAAGAAGAATCCAAGAAAATTCTAAAGAGTTGTCTAAAATTGGTAAGTAAATCTTATCCTTATCGAAAAGGGGAATGTGAATCTCTTTATAAATAAAGCAAATTGAGAATTGAAACTTCGAATGCTTTTTTTTCACGTAATCATTTTGCTCTCCTCATTTTTTGAGCCTTTTTTTTTAGTAAGGGAGAGAGAAAGAGATACAGAGTGGGAGAGAGAGGCCCCTATCTCTCTTCCCGCACATCTCCTATCTAATTGTTCATGAAAAAGAACAATTCCTTATTGGTCTCTCTCACACACACACACACACACACATAGACACCTATATCTCTTCCTTCTCCTTTCTACTCCATGATCTTATGAATTAGTGCTATTGCATAGAATGACACAGATAGAAAGGGTTTTTTTTTTACATGAGTTACTCTAAAATCATGTTTACAAGTTTTATTCATACACGTATAGATTAATCTATTCCATTTAATGCTAATAAAGCCTTTGAGCTCTATTGAAGAGTATCAAGTAGAAGAGGTATGGGAGTGCACGAGTTATGGTGCCTCCATTGTCGTTACCGAGATCAGAGACTTATGCAGATAAGATTCCATGTATGGTGAGGCATTGGCACTCATACATTTGATTCATTTTGAGTTTCTACAACTTATGTGCCACATTATCAAATCTCCCCCTCAAGCTCAAAATGATCTTGAATATAATGAAATAGATACTTATGTGGAGACATTATGAAATCAATATTAAATGAAATCTAGATAGAATCTAAAGCTTCCTATGTCCTAAAACTTCTGTGAAGTAGATTAACTTGTCTTTGGGAAGAGCTCTGTGAAGATATCTACCACTTGTTCTCTAGTGCTAATGTTATTAACTCCACTTCTTCTTTGATGACCTTCTCATGAACAAAGTAATAATGAACTTCGATGTGCTTCAATCTCGCATGATAAATTGGATTCTTTTATGACATAATGCTGCTCACATTTTCACAATAGATGACCACGTTTGCATCGATGTAGACTCCCATGTCTTCAAGTAGGTACTTAATCCATGTTGCTTCACAAAAAGCTTGCATAATTCCTCTATATTCAGCCTCAGTACTTGACAAAGTCATAGTCGGTTGCTTCTTGCTACTCCATGAAATGGCTACAGTTCCAAGTAAGAATGAGAATCCACTAGTTGACCTTTGATCCATGACATTTGCTAACCAATCTGCATCTCTTTATGCATATATACATGGCTGAACGTTTGTCTCATAAACCAACCCAAAGTTGCATGTTCCTTTCACATATTGCAACATGTGTCTCACTGCATCCATGTGCACTCTACATGGTTACGATTCTTGCATTCTAAAACACCATTCTGGTATGGTGTATATCTAGAAGAAAGTTTTTTCTTTATTCCATGGTCACTATAAAATTGATCTAATTCCTTTGATACATATTCTCCCCCTGAATCTAATCATAAGCATTTTATGTATGTGCCCAATTGCTTCTCAACCATGCTCTTGAATTTCACAAAGCATTTGAAAAGTTTACTCTTATGCTTCGAAAAATATATCCATGTGTATTGGCTATAATGATCAATGAATATCAAAAAGTATAGTGAGCCACCAACTAAGTTTGCTCACTCTAGAGGTATCTTTTTATGCATTTCTCTTCTTGGAAGCTTCATACATTGATGTTTGCCACATGTGAATGATTCACATATCCTCTCAAAATTTAAATGACCGAATCTTCGTAAAACACACACTAACACTTTCTTTTCCATAGACTTTAATTTCCTCAAGTTCATATGACCAATTCTTTTATGCCACAATTTAGCTACATCTGATTGTTCATTGTTCTTGGCATACGTATTATGATAAAGAGGTGTGTCCATGTCGAACGTGAACAATACCCATTTTCTTTCCATGAGAAAGCAATTTTCCTCTTTTGCCATACATAAAATCATGTATGAAGCAACTTTGCTTATTAAAAATTACTTCCATATGTTGATCTGCAAGCTAAAGAACTAAAAATAAGTTTTTTTTTAATGCTAGGTACATGTAATACATCACCTAGCGTGTTTCAAAAACCATTCTTTTGTACTAGTGGTACATTTCCAACATTGTTAATCAGTTGTAAGGTATCATCACGAGTTGCAACATACTCTTTAGACTTCAAGGGCTCCTTAGACTCAGAAAAATCTCCTATGCTTGTCATGTGATTTGTGCAGCCAAAGACTATGTACCAATTCATATCATTTCCAAGTTTAGACATGCTACTTAACACATGCTCCATTGCAAACATATCATCTCTATCATAATCTCTTTATGAACTTTCAGCAGAGAAGTTTCCATGTGATGCATAACAACCTCTACTTCTTCCTCTTTGACTATTGTGCTTATGATAGAACTATTTCTCAAAAATGACCTTTTTTTGCAACGGTAACAATTTCTATGTGTCTATGATCTTCCTCTACCTCTTGATTTTGATCGACCTCTACCTCTTGACATATCCATTGTATTTACATTTCTAGAAGTTGAAGGACCATGACTAGAACCTCTTCCTCCACGCCACTTTACAATGCATTCAAACCAAGCTTTACTCTTCTATCATACAAAGGGCCACTAGCTCATCAAAATCAAGCATAGTGCCTCTTATTGAGATAGAAGTGTCTAAGCTCTTGTATTTCGGTCCTAGACCATTCAACATACTTGATACCATATCATCATCTTCCACCTTGCAAATTATAAATCATTAGTGATCTTTCTAATTATAGCCACATAATCGGTTATGGATCTATTGCCATGCCATACGCTATGCAATTTTTTCTTGAGCTTAATTTTTCTAGTCTATGTGGATGTACCATATATTTTATGAATTATTTCTCAAGCTTCTTTTTGTGTGCTAGCCTTCATAATATGTGGTATGAGGCTCTCATAAATACATATCAAAATCCAATGGAGAACCTTTCTAGACTTCTCTACCCATGTTTTATATTCCTTTTGTTGATCTATGTTAGGGTTATATGGAAATTAAGGCACTTGTCCTCTCCATTCACTAAACCCCATAGTCCTTTTCCTATCAAGAAATTATCCATCCTATAAAACCATATGTGGTAATTGTCTGTGTTAAGCTTATTATTGACTATTTGTGCAATGTTATCACCCTTTCTTGCAATTTAAACACTTTATATGCTTTAAAAAACTTATGGCAAGACCTAGAATGAATTCGACAGCATTTTAGCTATATTTCTTGATATATGCACCAAAAAACTAAATTTCTTCAAGTAATCTCAATGGTTTTCCTCTTGTTCTAAGTGCTCACTACATCTTTATGCACTATGATGCTCATTTACAGCCTTTTTGAAAGAATTTTCATAGAGTCACCTTTGTCTGAATGTATATGAGTCGAGTTTAGTATAGTAATTCCACTCCAAAACCCAAACTTTGGGTAAAAGCATCAATAATAGAGCATAACGTAAGCAATTTCTTTTTTATGAGAGGCCATAATTTTATACATCCATATTGTGATCGATACATGAGGTCTTTGGACTATCTTTATTTGATCTTCCACCTATAGCACCAAGGTATCTCCATGAGACAAGAATAGCCTAGTAAAAAACCTCACAATGTCCTTCAATTTTTGTTTAATTCAAGGTTTTTAGTAGGGTAGTATAACCTCACAATGTTCATGAGTTGTCTAGATTAAGGATCTACAGTGGCATACATTCATCACACAACATGTGAGTAGTGTCCATTTAAGGACCCCTAAGTATGTACATGGCATGACCTGCCACATGCACTCAAAATGGAAACCAAATCAAATGTGTACCTGAAAATGTACAACTCTCAATAATTCCTTAATTTTTCTTGCTTAGGAGCCTCACTTTCCTTTGTTTTCAAAATCATCTCCTCTTATTGTGAATGCTTTATGGATCACAGTAACCAAACTGAGGTAGCCTCCATAGCCTTTAGTTTACTAACTCTCTTTGTTGAGAGCCTCGACTGTTGAGATTATCCTTGCACTCTATGGAAGCCACATTGCTATCACTCGTGCTGTTTCTTCTTGCTATGTCATACGATGGAAAGCAAGCTATTCTTTGCATCCATCTTGAATGTTATCGTCAAATACCTCCAAATGACTTTGCAGTCATCACTTGGTTCTTCAACCCAACATAATCTTGGCTACTATACGAGCTCATGCGATACGACGAATCTGATAGATGACTATTGGGGTTGTGATCCCAATGGGGAGGCCAACCATAAGAAGATTGTGGTTTGTGCAATCAGATTTGGTAGAGATGCAATCAATGGTAGAGATGGGGAGTTCTATGTCATGATAGATCCATCAAACGATGCCATCAATCCAAAAAGTCGGTAACACATACATGTCCCTTGCTTATGAATATACAAACCCTCTTTGAGCTTAACCACTAGGTGTTCAAGTCCAAAGGGTTGGTTGAGATTTTTGTCTTCGACCATTGATTGCCTCAAAGCATTCTCATAGATGTGTGCACCTAATCAGTTGTTCCTAATATATTCTAATTGTGTATTGTAGGGACCTTTTGGTATCTTTAAGTAGGCTATGCTTGCACTACCTGCTGGTCGTTCCATGTTAACGGACATCTCTCATTTTCGAATTGATTATGTAGGGATAATCACTAAGTTCTTAGGCCCACGACCTAGTTGTATGGTTGACACTAGCCTCATATGATCTAACACTTTTTCATTCTCTCCCTAGGTGTCTTCTTGATGTCAAGTTCATATGCCCTATGAATGAGCCCAACGTTTTGCCAGTACAACCTCATCGCTTAGTTCTTTTGTACTAGCCAGTTATTCTTTTTACTATACTTAAGTTATCATTTCTTGTCCAATAGTTCCATCATGAGGAACACTTGAGGTTTTTTTTTCCGCTTGAAGTTTGATTGCTTGATTTATGTCCTTCTACCTTAGAGTTTGTTGCAAATCTATACTATTTATGCTTGCACTTGAGTTGGACTTAGTTTGTGCCTAACATAACCCTAATTCATGAAAACCTCTATCTATTCTTAGCCTAAGCTAGGAATTGATGGACGGGTTGAGAATGCTCCAACCTCAATGTGGCTTATCCTTTGGATCACCCTTGAGTGCTCAAGAAACACGTTCTCAAGCTTGCCATATGCACTTGCCCTAGACGCCCTTTAATGCTCTTAATGGACCTATAAAAGTCCCCAAGTTAGCTCAAGATTAAAATTTAATTGAAAAAATAGACCATTTTCATTCATGTAAATCAAAGACCAAATTTTCCCTAGTTTGTATGAAGGAACTCCCTAGAGATGCCTTAGCCTCCTCACCCTTGTGGAACTTATGTCAATTCAAAGTTATGAGGTTCAAAACAAGAAAATAGGCAAACAAGATTTCTCAAATTATTTTCTTTGAGGCCTCACTATGCTCCAATCACTTGAAATTTATGCCCAAAATTAGCCAAAATTTGCAAACTCAAAAGGCCTAAAAAATTTGCCGAATTCGCATGTCACGATTGAGGCCAATCAATCACGAAAAATAGTGTCAATAGTGATTGATGGTGTTAATCGTGATGGACATGTCAATCGGGATTGATGGTGTGAATTGAAATCGACGTAATTTTTCAAGTTTTTTGCATTATTTTGTGTCAATCATGGCATGTTCATCGCAATGGATTGGTTTCTCACTGAAATAGGCTATCAGTCAGGATTTCTCTATCAATCGTGATGGACAAGGGTGTCCATCGCGATGGACACCTGTCAGTCATGATGGATAGGCACTCTGTCGTGGGTTGCCAATCACAATGGATTGAACTTTTTGGATTTTTGTGTAGCTATGAGTCAATTGAGGATCTACCCCTTGCGATGGATATGTTTTTGGCTGAGTGCACGTGTCAATCACAATTTTTCTATCGATCCTGATGGACAAAAGTGTTCTTCATCATGGATATCGTCTATGGCAATGGACAATGATGTCTATCAGGGTCTGTCCATTACGATGGATAGGTAGTCATCGTGATGAACACTATCAATCACAATTGATGGTATCAATCGTGATGGACAAAGAACATGCAATTTTTTTTAAATTTGTGTAGATTTTGATGTGGAAGGCCTCTAGACTATGAATAACCACTTAGTTTTACCAAAAGGTCATTTTTTTCTATCAATTGTGATTGGCAAAGTCAATGCCTCAGAAACTATGCAAACATTTTCTATACCTACTAGAGTTGTTGCAGCTACTATGGATGCTCGTACCTACAAGAACACTCAAGAAACATGCAAAAACAAAGGTCAAAAAATTGCTCTCTCACTCTCTCTCACAAGTGAAAATGAGGTGGGAAAGGTGATATGACCAAAAAACTAAGAATTTAGCAAAGACGGAGATGGAGGTGGGGGATCATGAGGATGATCATGGTGATGAAAGTAAAAGAAAATAAGAAAAAGTGAAGAAATTACATATGACTCCAATGTCACAACTCTACATCTTACCATCACATGCTCATCCTCAAAGCTCACTCCCCAACAACGGTGCCAAATTTGGTGTCACTCTGGCACAATGGTGAGTACCAATGTGAGGAGGTCCACCTCATAAATGTCAATCCGCAAAGATGTGAGAACTAGTATGATGACTATAAGCAAGTGAAGGCACAAGTATGTGAGCGAGAAACACACTAGCATGCACACACATAGATGCACACAAGGCAAGAACAAAGAGAGGAACAATGGAGTGCTTTCTATTACTCAAGAAATCTGTTACAATAGCTCAAATCTCTAACAAGCTAACCTCAAAAATATTGAGCTCTCTTAACTCTTTTTATAGTTATTGACTAGCTTGTGCCCTGTCGAGACCTAGTGTCAGGCTTAGATAAAAATTAGGTTGCAGGGATTTTTTGAGGGCTCAAATGGAGTCTAAATATTATGAAAACTGATATGTGGTTACTGCTAATACTCCTCAAGCTTGAGGACTCCTTGGCTTGAACAAAATGGATTCTAATATACCAGAAATAGTATTTACAATGTTTGCATAATGATGGAAATCACTTTTGAAAAGAATTTATGGTAAAAAATTTGGATAGGCCTAGCTGTCGGTGTAAAAACATAATAACACAATGGAATAGATGAATAGACAGAATTGAGAGAAAAACACAGACAAAGATAGACTTAGAATCAGAGGTAGAGAACTCAAATTCTTAGATTGCCAAGTGTAATGCAGTTACATTGATGGTGTTGTCCACCTGTGCGCTCCCAATGTGGAGCTTAGAGGGTGATCTAGATAGACTCTAGATGAAAGGCTTACTGGTGCGCAATTCTATGTAAAGCTCAACCTGGGTCATGCTTATATAGCTCTTACAAGGATGTTAAGTATAGATAAACGTAGTTTTAGGAGATACAAAATAGTCAATAAATTATACAATCAGAGAATATCTCCATGACTAGAACTCCTTCTGTCTCGGCCCTACGAGCTGGGGGGATAGACCCCTCAAACCCCGTAGAAGGGGGCTGCCCGCTACACTCCCCCCATTAAGGTTCTATGGGGAAACTGTGCAATGCCATCGGGGCTTTATTTTTGCCTTGAATGGCAACCCAATGACCCAAAAGTTTATCCCCTACCTAACCTAATGGCTAGGCTCACATATATCATCTATAACCATCAATGGTCTCACATAGGCCTCATCTAACTTAGAAGTTAGGGTTCCACAAACGTCTGGGCTCTCACATTGGCTTCTCCTAATAATGAGGGCCTTACAACTTAGAGTGCCATGGATTATTTATGGTCACTTGAGGGTGGAGTATTGAGCATATCTAACACCCCTCCTCAATTTGGTCCACCATGTAGTGAACTACCTTCTTGGGCCACTCTCAATATTTGGAAAGTGTGAGAGAAGCTACTCTCTCCCAAGAGCCTTGATGAAGATATTTGCTCCACATTCTTTCAGTTGGACAATAGCTTATATCCATGACCTTGTCTTCAACCAACTCACGCACATAGTGATATGGTATTTCTATGTGCTTGGTATGTGCATGGAACACAGGATTCTTGGCGATGGCCATGTAGCTTTGGTTATCACACTTCAACTATGTAGCCACGTGTACTTATATTCCTATGTGCCATAAGATCCTCATCAAACATACTTCTTCACATGATGTAACACATGTAGCTTTGTACTGAGCTTCAGTAGAAGATAATGCAATTGTCCGTTGCTTCTTAATAATCCAAGACAAGATCCCTGATCCTAAAGCAAAGAAGTACCTAGAAACCGATTTTTTGGGATCAATATCTCTCAGTATCCACATGCTTGCCTTCCAATGAGTTTGGCAAGGATTATTAGAGAACGTACTTACTACTCCAACAAGTAGATGAGACTTTCAACTAATTTCGTGTATCTTCCAATATCCACTGGAGGTGAAGTATCTTCAATAGATAATTTTTTGTTGACCCCCATAGGTGTAGAGATTTCCTTGCAATCCCCCATGTCAAATGCCTTCAATATCTATGATCCATTCTTTTGTTGAGAGATGAAAATCTTCCCTCATTCTTGCCAAACTTCAAGACCTAAGCAATAATGCATTAAGCCCAAGTCTATCATTTCAAATTCTGTACTCAGGGCATCTTTTGTTTGTTGAGGAAGAGCACCATCATTACTTGTAATCACAAGGTCATCTACATAAAGTACACGCACAATTGTAGGACTCTATCCTTTCTTTAGAACATACAAGTTAGCATCAGAAGCACATCTTTTGAAACCTAAATCCAAGAGATACTTATCTATTTGCTTGTACCATGATCTAGGGGCTTGTTTCAGACCATATAGTGCCTTTTCAACTTACATACCTTGTTCTTTGAATGGGGAGCCTCAAACCTTGGTGGCTGAGACACCCTTGAGGTCTCTATTCAAGAACGCTGGCATCCATGTTATAGAGTGGCCAATGCTTATGTGCACCCATGGCTAGTACCACTTGGATTGTGGTCATCCTTGAAATCATGGAAAATGATTTACAAAAGTCAATGCCTTAAACTTGTGAGTATCCTTGTGCAACAATTCTTCTTTGTACTTTTCTAGAGTACCATCAACCTTCTACTTTAGCTTCTAAACGCACTTGGTGCCAATGACTTTATGCTTAAGGGTTCAATCCACTAGCTCCCAAATTCCATTCTTCATGATATTGTTGTATTCTATTTGCATGGTAGCCCTCCAATTTGGATCGTGGAGTGCTTCTTCCACATTGGTTGGTTCCTTTTCTTCTTCTTGAATGAGATTAGCCATCAAGGCTGTGTTTACAATATGGGCACTTGCCCATCTGTGCTCCTCTATTCTCTATGATCACCTCAGTCCACCTGCAACGTATTCTAGTGATTGTGGGATGGGGATTGTGGAATCATAGGGTTGCCTCACCCAACATGAGAATGGGTTTTCCACTTGGATGACGACAGGTTGGTGACTTTCAGACTCATCATATGAAGATGATGCTTTCTTGTCTTCTGTAGAAGGTATAGCTCTTGGGACAAGTTCATAGTGGATTGCCCCTTTTCTTGATGATAAAGTGGAAGCTCTCTTTTCCTCCTCCACAACATGTAGTTGGTCCTCCTTAAACACCACATCGTGACTCGCCATGATCTTCTTAACTTCAAGGTCATAAATCTTATAAGCCTTCTTATCTTCGTTGTAACCTAAGAAGATACATTTGATGCTTTTTGCTTGAAGCTTGTTTCTCTCCCTATCTAGAACATGTACATAACATTCATTTCCAAATACTTTTAAATGGGAAACATAAGGCTTTTTACTAGTGTAGGCTTGTTGTGGAGTCTTTCCATCAAGTGCGTTGGTGTAGCTTCGGTTCAAGATGTAGACAATAGTGTTCAGAGCCTCTACCCAAAATTGATTAGGCAAACCCTTTCCCTTGAACATGCACCTTGCCATCTCCATGATGGTTCGATTCTAACATTCTACAGTGTCATTTTGTTGAGGGCTATGTTCCACTATGAGTTGATGCTTGATTCCTTTACTCTTGTAGAAAACTACAGAATCTGTTGATGTGAACTCACCACCACTATATGTCCTAAATTTCTTCATCTTCTTCCCTATTTCAATTTCAACAAGCAAAAGCCATTCTTTAAACTTACCAAAAGCTTGAGCCTTATCATGAAGGAAGTACACCCACATCTTCCTACTATAATCGTCGACAAGTAACATGAAGTAGGAAGATCTACCCAAGGTCTATGTAGGCATTTTTCTGCACAAGTCAACATGCACCAACTCTAGAGGATAGCTTGATCTCTTCTTGCTTTCTTGTGGAAATTGCTTCCTCTCTTGCTTGCCCATCATGCAAGCTTCACATGGTTCGTTCATTTCTGCAATCTATGGTACGTGTGCAACCATACCCCTACGAAGCATCTCCTTTAGTTTGGGGTATCCAATGTGGCCGAATCTCTCATGCCATAGCTTGCTTGTACCCATCTTGGTAGTGGTTGTAAGAGCACACATCTCATACATGTTGTTCCTCCTTATGTTAGTCCCAACAATGTTGTTATTACTTTCCATAATCTTAGCTCTTGTCTTATTGAAAGATACTTGATGACCTTGATTAGTTATAGAAGCTACAAAAAGTAGATTTCATTTGATTTGTGGAACATACAACACATTTGAAAGCTTTGTAACACGTCCATTAGAGTTAATGAAAGAAATCATACCTTTGCCCTTTGTAGGACATCTTGCAGTGCGGCCTACCTTTACTATGATGGGGGAATAAGGAACTTTAAAGGTCTTTTCTAGTCATGATGTGATGGGATGCACCACTGTCCAACACCCATGAGTCATTTGTTCCTATCTTTAGTCGACGAGCACACCTCCTCTATTGTAACAAATAACCCAAGCTCTTTTTTTGTTGTGTTGGCAAACTCCTTACCCTTGCCACCTTTTGAAGACCCAATCTTCACTTTTTCTGTCTTGATGCGATAGTCTTGGATTCTATGTCCTTTCTTCTTGTAGTGGAATCACTCTCCTTTGAACTTCTTTTTTTCGTTCTTTTTTTCTCCATCTTTTGAAGGGTCCACTTTGCCTCCTTTCACATTTTTTTGTGAATGCAACATCTCCTTTGCTATCACCACTCCTTGCCTTGAGCTACAACTCCTCCTCCATGAGTAAGGCATTGAATTCTTCAAAAGTTAGTGGTTGAGGTCTGATTTGAGTATTAAGAGTAGTTACCAAACCATCAAACTTAGGTGGACAGATTCGAAGAGAATGCCAAGCTAGCTCCTGAATTGACTTTTGAACACCTGCTCCCGCAATTTGATCTCATAGATTCTTTATGCGAGTGATAAACACCTCTAGAGTCTCCCCATCAGCAAACCGTTGTCAGAAGTAAATGGATGCTCGATTGGTGGATCATGTCAATAGCCAAATCGATCAGCACACACTCTGTGCTTGGAGCAAGCTCAGGTACAATGAAGATTCAAAGACACAAATACTCATGAAAATTATTCAGTTCAAAATTAGAAGATTTTTCATATAATAAAGAGTTCTTTAAAAAAACTTGTCATATCTTGAAAGACACTTCAATAAGCTTTAACAATTAAATTATATCTCTATCAAGTGCTCTTCAATGAAAGTGCCTTTAATGTTTCATCAAAACATATCAATTTTTAGTTCAAGCATGTAGCACACATAAGTGAAAGAAATACAAGCACGAATTCTCATCGAAGCTAAACACATATGTGAGTTGCCATAGCCTCTCTTCCATGAAAATGTGAGCTCATTCCCTTCTTGATTTACGTTTTATATTCCTCTTGCACATATATGATTTGTGTTGAACATGAAAGCAAGAACATTCATATTTCTCTAATCATCATGATGCATCATTTAACTGGTTTGAATTTGCATAGCGGGATTCTTTTGATCGTCATTTACTGAACTCATGCTCACGTCCATTAAATCTTGTTTCCTTCAAAATGTTCTAAAGTCAAGCTGTATTCACCGTTTGATAAGTAGCTAGCACTTCAAGCCTTTGATCTACGAACTGTATTATAGGTATGTGTGATATAAACAATACGTTTGCTCAACAATAACTGACTGGACTCGAATCGCTGCCAGGAATAGGATTTAACATCAGATTTTGTCCAAGTATCAGATCAAAAAAATCGTCCCATGAATTATCAGAAAAGTCCCTGACAAGCCTTCTTTAGTGCTCCGTCGTCGCTGTCATATTAAGCTCTATTGAATGTTAGAAAACTTCACGAAATCTCTTGATAATAACAGACGCACACACAGATTACAAGTAAATAATGTATTTTCACTTCGTCTTTGTAAAGTACTAGAGCTATTCATATATGAATAGCGCCCTATTCAGCATCTCTATGCAAAGTAACGTGCCACATATCGTGTGTGTAATTAAAAATATGAATGGAGTTTGCGTCAGAAATATCACACAAATCTTTTCTTTAAAAATCCCATGAAATTACTCACAGTTTTGAAGAAGCAAAGCTTATAGACTTTCTCAGATCTATGTCGTACAACTACTGTTCAGCACACCCTTTCAGACGAATGGGCATAGATAGATGAGCGTAGTCGACAGAAACTAATCATTGACCAAGATGTAATTGTTCAGCACATGTGCTCAGAAATTGAGAGCATTGGAGAAGCGTCAAAAACATATGAATTGTGGTATATCTCTTGTGGTTCTGTGTCTTTCACTTTAATTACTTTTGATCTTCATATGTATCTATCTTTTGCATCATCAAGCTCCTCGAGATCTGCGGGCCTCCGATTATCTCTGAACTTCCACTCCGTATCTTCCCTGGATGGCCTTATGCACACGTTGAAAATATGAAGAGAAGTGAAAATATGGAGAGACAGGCGGTCAGATGAGCGTGTCAGAAACAATGGTCGGAAGGCAGTAGGTAATCGTCACTGGTGTCGTGTGGTGTAGTGCGAAATCGTTGTTGAATCGTCACTGGTGTAGTGTGGTGTAGTGTGGGATGTGAGACAGTCAATAGAATCGTTGTTGAATCTCAACTCCACCAAGCACAGAGCATCGATGTCCAAATTTCCACGCCAGGCACATGAAGAGTAAACAAATTGTATGGATGGAGTAGTAGATGATTTTGAGAGTTCAGTGTCAAATGATTATCATAGTAGCGTCGGATGGTTGAAGTGATTGTCTTGAGTCAGGCGTAGTAGTCAGTTCAAAATACTCCACCAAGATAGAGTGCTTGTCCGATGATTCTCCTTCTGTCGTCCTCCTCCCACTTCTTATCATCAAATGTTCACGACCTCAATCCTATTGTATGCCCAACGAAATGCAAAGTTGCATCGTGAAGACCTCTATCTACCTCCTTTTCCGCACACACTTTGCCATCTTTTTTCATGTACGACTCAGCATGCCTCTCCTTTTTCTTCTTCTTATCTGTTGCCATCCCTTTTTTTCCGTTTGCTTTGAGAAAACACCATCCTTTTCTCTCTCTGATCTTACAGCCAACCATTTCTGTGCATGCCGATTGTGCATCTGAATCTCCCTCGTTCGTGCAAGGAAATTGGAATAAATATGCTCCATACATCGCGACCATAAGGTAAGTTACTATATGCTACGATGCTAGCATGTATTCTTCATTGTTCTACGGCACTCAACTCAATCCAGAGAGTAACCAAAATGTTAGTTTTAGAGGAAATCATCAGTCGCATCTACTAATAGAAAAATACAAGGTGATTTCTTTTTTTTAACAAGTTCATCCATGTATGGAGTACTGAGTTCATCCATATGTAGAGTACTGAACTTCAAAGCACAACTGTACAGAGCGAATGGGCACTGTGTTTTGCAGAACATAATTCATAAGCAAAAGGAATGGATGAGTATTTACAGTGCATAATCCATGAGACCTCCTCCCCCCTTGAATCTCACAAAGAAGGGGTTGAATTGTGGCTTTTCCTAATCGCCCTGTTATCCTATTTTAATCAATCCAACTTATTGAATAGCAATATAAGATTGGCTCATTCTTTGTTCATAAGATATCCATGGATTTCTTCTTCATCATTTGAGAGAGGAGGGAGAAATCTCTCCGACATCCACCCCCACCAAACCTGCACAGCGTCCTCATCACTCAATAATTCTCTCTAATCACTCAAATTTTATGTGCTCTATGTCATGAAGAAAGTCCTTCACAAATTTGTCCTGTTTCATAGAATCATCAAGCATTAGTATCCAAAATACTTTTTATTACATAGCTTCTCACTACATGTTCTATCATAAGGTCACTAAAACCATTTCTGGCACAGGAACCCTTTTATGGATCATCGTCAGAACCTATTCATCATATGCAAGATATTTTCCTACAACAATCTCAAAAACGTGGTTATTTATTTTTCATAAACATAAAGCAAAACAAACAAAAACTTTTTAATCCTCATTAGAAGATGTATCATCTTCACTGTTTGGTTCACCAAAATTGTTTTCATTTGATGGCGAATTCAATATTTCTTCTAGATCTTCATAATGGCTACCTTCACGTCATTTGAATAATTTGACTCTTTTACCGGCAAAAGTAACTTTAAAAATAGTATTATCCATTTCCATCAAAATATATGCGTTATTATCATTCACTTTAAATACTATGTATGGTCCAAACTATCGTTTCATTATTTTTTTCTTGCCTCATATTGAGTATCAAATGAACTGTCATAAACTAACACCCAATCTCCCTCTTGTATCTTCATTGGACATATTCAGTGTCTTTTATCAAAATAAACTTTGTTTTTAATTCTTGATGCTTTTAGTTTTTGTACTAATTCATCCAATGTTTGTGTTCCTTACTCTAATTGTTACAATCGTATACTTAACAATTCCTCTCTCGTCATATAAACATTCTAGGGAAGTGATGTCCAAGATAAGATTTGAGAATAAATTGGAAAAATAGGCTTTTGGCAATACATTAACTCTGCACGCATGTAACCTATGGTCCGTGTACAAGTCATCCTATCCACCCAAAGTGAAAATGATAAGTATTTAGGCCATTTTTTAATATCCTCATTGCATGCTTTAGCTAGAGCTTTTATAATAGATGGATGTCCTCTCTCTATTTTACCATTAGCTTCAGGATTGTATGAAGTAGTCAAGGACAAACATATATCATGATGTTCAAAAAAATCTTTAGCTTCTTTAGCATTTAGCTCGCCACGATCGGCAACTACTTTCTCTATATACCCGAATCGACTTATAACATCCTCTAACAAAAAATTACAAACATTGTATGTAGTTTTAGTGCGTAGTGCATGACGTCCTTCTACATGATTGGTTAAATCTTCTCTCGCAAGCATGATATAATGCATTTTATCAAGTCCATTAGGCATGGTTACTAGATCTACTACCCACTTGTAATGTATACAAGGTGGATATGTAGGATGTAGTGGATCCCTATGTTTAACTGAAAAATGAAGTTGACAGATAGAACATGTAAATACATAACTATTAATATCAACATATATTCTAGGCTAAAAATAGGTAGATCTAATTTTCTCATATGTGCCATAAAATCCTTTATGTCCTGCCCATAATGACTCATGCATTGTTTTCATTACTTGTAATTGAAACATAATGTCCACAAAGATGACCGACAATAAGAACCTCATTAACACCAAAAATAGATTTCTCTAGAGACAAGGTTCAACCTACTTCAACAAACCACTGAAAGATCTCTTGGCAATCAGGGATATGAGCTTTCACAAATCTACGACATCCATCATTAACCAAAGTGCAATATTTGTCTACTTCCAAACAACTCTTAATGGGCATATCATCTATAAAGGGCATAGTAATGTGTGGAATGGAATCATGCAAAACCAAATTCATTGCACTCATCATGTGAGCTACAAAATTGGTTGCACCTTGTGGTAACGTACACATCCTAACCAATCCAAGAGGTATTTTCATTGTAGTAATGTCTCTACTTTCTAGTGCCAATTGGAATTGTTCATAACCTGAATAGAGATCTCCCATTGAATAAATAGAATTGCCTATAAAAGCTTCTGCAAATTCATCCATAATTGATCGTGTATCTATATTTCTAATGGACACTTTATTAATTGGCTGAAGATCTTGGATAAACCGAAGTTTTTCATTTTTCGTGGGCACACTAAACCAATGGTTTGAATAGGAAACTGAAGAAGATTCTAGAATATGCATTTTGATTTTCTCTTTTAGCAATCTAATCAACTCTAGAAGATGAGCTTTAGGTATCGGAATAGGACGCAAATTCCAAAAAAAATATGGGGAATAGTAAAATAATCATTGGAGAAACTATCCTAGGATCTGCACATCCTATCTCCGTAGGCTCTAAAGAAAATGCTCTTTCGTGTTGCTCAATAATCTTCACAAAATATTCTTTTTCTATTGGAAGAAAGAAACCACTAGCATCTAACTTGATTTGTTTTAATGGTTCTTTAGTAAATACATGTTCAATGTTTGTTGGATCTCTAAGGGTTGGCTCATGACTTACATTCTTTATAGTTTCATCACTAAATTTAGGCAGTGGTTGTGCTATTGGTTTAACATTTTTACTCACAGTTTTATATTTTCTTTCCACTATAGCTTCATATTCTTTATCAATATTAGAGACATATTCTTGAATTAATGCATACTCATCAAGTGAAGATAGGAGAATATGGGAATTAGAATTATTTTGACAACATATTTCTAGTTCTTCAACTGTTGAGAAACAATGAGTCGTTTCAATAACACGTTCAATGTTTTCATCAGATAATAGATACCCTTTGTTTTTTAAATGTTTTTCATATGTTTTTATGCGTTTTTTAGGAATTTGTTTGAAATGTAAAATTTTTAAAGTAGAAGATGTAAAATAAATATGTATCATATCTAAATTATATACAAGAGTTTGCAAGATATCGAACCAAAGTCCACTTCATCTCCCTCAACAATGGTATTTACTCGAAATCCTTATCTAAATATGTCTAAGGGATTTTCCTTAAGGACCTATGATTGCAAGGATGATTAATACAAATTGTCGTGAGTTGAATAGATTTTAGGCCATCACGAGAATGAATTCAAGTGCAAAGCACTACCATCATCAAGTACCTTGGTTTATATTCTTTGTTCACAGATGAATGGTTGTCCCAAAATAATTGGGTATGAGGAATCATCATGAACAAAGAAGTTATGCTTCTCTATGACATCTCCAATAGTTATTGGAATATTTGCACATGCACTAAGTAAATATCCAGAAGCATAATTCACTGCTTTCATCTTCCAACCATGGCCTCTATCTATAGGCCATTTTCCCTCATTGTACAATTCCCTTGAGACAATATTTATTTCAGATTCTAAATCTATTAAAGCTATTTGTGGTTTATTATTATTTCCAATTTTATCAATGGTTCTAGCCCAATGTTTTTTAGTAAAGTGACTATTTGGGACTCCATTTCCTTTTTCTACATGTCCAATCACTAGTCCCAGATAATTCTTATGCTCAAACATATTACTATATTCAGATTCATTGATTTGAACGATACTAACTTTAGGTTCATCACTTTCTTTTCTCTCTTCCATATCTATATCATTAGTTTTATATTCAATTGGTTCTCTCCATCTTTTTATTATACTCATAAAAACATCTTTAACATTCGTGCGTGAAAAAGCTAACCATTCTTCTAATGTCATAGTCACTTCCGCTTCATCATTTTCTCATCCATTACTTTCCAAATGTCTATCTGTTTTTCTATTTGAGATATCAATCAAAAAGTAGGTGGTTTCTTTTTGGCTTTCTCTTCTTTTATAGCTTCCTCATGTATAGGCTGACTTTCATAGGTTTTATCTTCACTTTTATCTTCATTTGTTGTTTTCTTTTCTAGGTTTTCTACCACTTTCATAACTTTTTCTTTGTTTCGAGGTTTCTTATCCTGCTCTTGTTGTTTCATTTCTTGACTAGGCTTTATTCTAGGTGGTTCATTAATTGATTCGTTAGATCTCACTCTCCTTTCTAGCCCTAGTAGTACGTTTGCATTTCCCCTCTTCATTGTGCTTTCTCTTTTCATCTATATTTATCTCATGAGCATAGAGAGAGAACATGTCAACTGGCTCATTCCAACATGTCTTTTGCATGGATATCAGAGCTTGTAGCATACAAAGACTCAACCATGAGTTTTCACCTACTAGCCACATTATGTACATGGTACCAAAATTCACAATTCAAATCATCACTTTCAAGCTTAGATGCATATGTGTTTTGAATTGTAGAGGCTTCAAAGAAATTAATCTTCATATGCCCTTTACCATACTTTGTTGTCAAAGGTCTTTTGGTCACATAATCATAGGATTTTGATCAACCTCACTGACCCAATTTCTATCTTTGGCCTCCTTAAATAGATTACAAGTCCAATCTAGGTGGTCAACTTCATCACACCAGAGGCATCTATAGGATTGATTAGATGTTCTCCTATTTGGCATTTGAGTCCTAGGATTTTGCTCTAGCTCTCTCAGTCTCTCTTCGTCTCTTAGTCTAATTTATTGCATACTTTTCATGGTTGCCATTTCGGTTTCCAAAGTCTCAATATGTTTAGCCATTGATTTAACTGTAGTTTTCAAGATATCAATTTTCTATTCATTCCTATCAAGGCCTTGTGAAGTATGATCATTTTCTACTTTAACTAGCATATCTCTTTCATTTTCCCTTGGAGTTTGCATTTGATTGCGCTGTTGTCTTTGAGCTAGCCTATGGATAGCCGCTCGTACATTCTTCCAATTTCCAGTTAACCCACTAGCAGTCGTTCCATCCTCGAGCATGGGTTCAAGCTCATGTCTAAGAGAGATGTCTAGCATACTTAGAAAACTACGTAATTTATCTTGCTCTAAGGCTGTATAGTCTATTTTAGGCATTTGGATTAATTTAACATCAAATTTAGTTAAACCTTGAGTTATATGTTTATCAACTTTAGTAGTTCCTACTCATCTCATAAATGTAACCCTATTATTCTTACTATAGTCCTCATGTGAGAACTCGGTAAGAAGTTGAGTTTTAAAGTTTGTCGAGGTCATTTTAGGTGTGACTACCCGTAGTTGAATTCTTTCTCTAGTAAACGTGTGGAAAATATGTATAAATGTATCCTTTTTATGATCCTAAGATAGACCATATTGTTCAGTAAGCTTCTCGTAATACCTAAGGTATGCAGTAGCATTAGTCCCATTGAATTCGCCCTCATCCATTTTGATTGAATCAATTATTTTCCATATTCCTTGCTACCTGAGATGCCATGCCGATTCTTCACGTCAGATTTAAAGGTGTTAGAAGTAAATGGATGCTCGGTTGGTGGATCAAGCCAATCGCCAAATCGATCAGCACAGGCTTGGTGCTTGGAGCAAGCTCATGTACAATCGAGAGTCAAAGACACAAATACTCATGAAAATTAATGAGTCCAAAATTAGAAGATTTGTCATATAATTAAGAGTTCTTGAAAAAACTTTTCATATCTTGAAAGACATTTCAATAAGCTTTAGCAATTAAATCATATCTTTATCAAGTGTCCTTCAATGAAAGTGCCTTTAATATTTTATCAAAACATATCAATTTTTAGTTCAAACTAAGTGAAAGAAATACAAGCATGAATTTTCATCGAAGCTAAACACATATATGAGTTGACATATCCTCTCTTCCATGAAAATGTGCGCTTATTCTCTTCTTGATTTACGTTTTATATTCCTCTTGCACATATATGTTAATTGCATTGAATGATTTACGTTTTATATTCCCCTTGCACATATATGTTAATTGCATTGAATGATTTACGTTTCACATTCCTCTTGCACATATATGTTAATTGCATTGAACATGAAAGCAAAACCATTCATATTTCTCTCATCATCATGATGCATCGTTTGACTCGTTGGAATTTGCATAGCGGAATTCTTTTGATCGTCTGAATTCATACTCACGTCCATTAAATCTTGTTTCCTTCAAAATGTTCTAAATTCAAGCTGTGTTCAGCATCTCTGTGCAAAGTAACGTGCCACATATCGTGTGCGTACTCAAAAATATGATTGGAGTTTGCTTCAGAAATGTCACAGAACTCTTTTCTTTGAAAATCCCATGAAATTACTCTAAGTTTTGAAGAAGCAAAGATTACAAAATTTCTCAAATTTATGTCGTACAGCTACTGTTCAGCACACCCTTTCATACGAATGGGCATAGACAGATGAGAGTAGTCGACAGAAACTGATCATTGACCAAGATGCGTCAAAAACAGAAATTGAGAACATTGAAGCGTCAAAAACACATGAATTGTGGTATACCTCTTGTCAGTGGTTCTCTGTCTTTCACTTTAACTGCTTTTGATCTTCATATGTATCTATCTATTGCATCATTAAGATCCTCCGGATCTGCGGGCCTCCGATTATCTCTGAACTTTCACTCCGTACCTTCCCTGGATGGCCTTATGCACACGTTGAAAATATGGAGAGAAGTGAAACCATGGAGAGAGAGGCTGTCAGATGAGAGTGTCAGAAACAATGGTCAGAAGGCGGCACGTAATCGTCACTGGTGTAGTGTGGGACACGAGACCGTCAGTAGAATCATTGTTGAATCTCAACTCCACCAAGCACAAAGCATCGATGTCCAAATTTCCATGCCAGGAATATGAAGAGTAAACAAATTGTCTGGATGGAGCAGTAGATGATTTTGAGAGTTCAGCGTCAGATGATTATCATAGTAGCGTCGGATGGTTGAAGTGATTGTCGAAGCCTCTGTTACGTCAGGCGTAGTAGTCAGTTCAAAATACTCCACCAAGATAGAGTGCTTGTCCGATGAATCTCCGTCTTTCATCCTCCTCCCCCTTCTTATCGTCAAATGTTCATGAGCTCAATCCGCAAACTGATCGTACTCCCCAAACGATAGATGATGATAAACTAATAAAGAAAATCATGTTGCATGCCCAACGAAGAGCGAAGTTGCACCGTGAAGACGTCTTTCTACCTCCTTTTTCGCACGCACTTTGTCATCCTTTTTCCTGTACGACTCAGCATGCCTCTCCTTTTTCTTCTTTTGATCTGTTGCCGTCTCTTTTTTTTTTCTGTTTGCTTTGAGAACACCATGCTTTTCTCTCTTTGATCTTATAGCCAACCCTTTCTGTGCATGCCTCCTGTGCATCTGAATCTCCCTCGATCGTGCAAGGAAATTGGAATAAATATGCTCCATAGATAGCGACGATAAGGTAAGTTATTGTATGCTATGATGCTAGCATGTATTCTTCATCGCTCTGATATGATGAGTTTAGAAAGGCACTCAATTCAATCTAGAGAGTAACCAAAATGTTAGTTTTAGAGGAAATCATTAGTCGCATCTACTAACAGGAAAATACAAGGTGATTTCTTTTTGTTAACAAGTTCATCCATGTATGGAGTAGCGAGTTCATCCATATGTAGAGTACTAAGCTTCAAAGCGCAACTGTACAGAGCGAATGGGCACAATGTTTTGCAGAACATAATTGAATCTCACAAACAAGCCGTTGAACTGTGCCTTCTCCTGATCGCCCTGTTATCATATTTTTATCAATCCAACATATTGAATAGAAATAAAAGGTTGGCTCATTCTTTGTTCATAAGATCTCCATGGATTTCTTCTTCATAATTTGAGTGAGGAGGTAGAAATCTCTCTGACACAGTTCTACTGCTAGGTGATTCTCCAAGTTTTGAGTCCATGTCTGATTACAAGTTTCAGACTAATTTCTCAATATGTTCTATGATTCACATGCCTTCGTAGTATGTTGAATGAGAGTTAAAACACTATCATAGGTACTTGTAACTAGATCAGAGAGTACATATGCATTTTTACGTTCCAAGCACATAGAAGATCAACATCAAGAGAAATCATTCAACCATGATTGTTTGGATTAGGTCTTTCTAGGGGCTCATGATCAATCCCAAGAACCGTCTCCAAAAGCTCATATGAATCAAGGATAGAAGTGATTTTAAACTTCCATAGAGTGTAGTTCGTACCATCAAGTCTACCTTTTGTGAAGGTTGGTGGTCATATCCACACTGTTGCAATGATTGGCATCACTACTGCTCTATCTATGCTCCACCTACTCATGTTGATGAACTGCCTTGATTCCTGATTGTAGATGATGACGTACCACTCGACATCTTCTATCTTCTATCGTCAAGATCTCTGCAACCTCTACGTTTTTGGTTCTACACCAGTCAGAGCCTCCTGTGCTCTGATACCATGTAAGAAAATAACAACACAGTAGAATAGACCAATAGACAAAGTTGAGAGAAAAATGCAGATAAAAATAGATGTAGACTAAGAGATAGAGCACTCAGAATTTTAGATTGCCAAGCATAATGGAGTTTGAACGATTGTGCTATCAACTCGTGCACTCCCAATGTGGAGTTTAGATGGTGATCTAGATAGACTCTAGATGAAGGGCTTACTAGTGCACAATGCTAATGTAAAGCTCAACCTGGGTCGTGCTTATATAGTATTTACAAGGTAGTTAAGTATAGATAAACGTAGTCTGGAGATACAAAATAGTCAATAAATTATACAATTTGACAATATCTTCATGACCAAAAATCCTTTTATCTCGGCCCTACAAGTTAGGGGGATAGGCCCCTTGGACCTTGTAGAAGGGGGAAAAGCCCCCCTCTGCATTCCCCCCATTCAGGTTCTATGGGGAAACTGTGTGATGCCATAGGGCCTTTATTTTTACCTTGAATGGAAGATGTCTCGGCTCTCACAGTGGCTTCTCCTCAAAATGGGAGCCTTACAACTTAGAGCACCATGGATAATTTGTGGTCACTTGAGGGTGGAGTATTGAGCATATCTAACAATCAGATCTTCTTTGACTGCTCCGCATACTTTGTCTTGCTTGGATGTCCTCTACTCTAACGCTCTACATCAGCTCCCTTGTCTTGTGACTCCCTGACTTCCCTAGCTGCTGCCAACACAGAGCGAGAGAGAGAGAGAGAGAGAGAGAGAGAGAGAGAGAGATTCCTACTACTGTATCAGACAGAACATGGATCTGTTTTTTCGAGGGAAGTTCGTAGGTGTTGAAAAATAGAGCAGGAAAGAAAGAAAGAGTAGGAGGATGTGGTGATGGTGGCTGAGAGAGAGAGAGAGAGGCACTGGATAGATCGATGAAGTAGTGCTAGAGATAGAAAGAGCATCGTATTGCGGTTTTGTGATTCACTTAGGGAGAGAGAATGCGATGAAATAAAGAGACTTAAAAAAGGAGAATAAGGGATTAAGAAAAGCCAACCTCTGGACCGATAAAGACTTCTCAAAAATTGATGAATATATGTACATGAAAGCTATTGACGATATTCATGTGGGCAACACCAAATATATTTCTTTTGCTTTCGATGTGAAATGAAGTTATACAACTGTCCGTGCTATGCATTTTACATTCAGAATGTTATTTCAAAACAATGTTTGCTCTCATGAAACGGTGTTAACTTAAATAGGCGATCTATTTAAATGCTAGGCGATCTATTTAAATGCACTTTGACATAGAGCTTTACAACAATCACAGGCATTGGTGCTTGACGTATTTACCTTAAGGATAAGCATAAAAGATATCTTAGCAAATGATGAGGTAGAGAGAATGAGAGAGAGAGAGAGAGAGAAAGAGAGAGCGTGAGAGAGGGAGAATCGATTTCTTCTTTGTTTCATTGTTATTTTTCGAAGTCTATTTAATTGGATTATTTCTTATTTAAATCAAGAAAACTAAAAACGAATAAAGAAAGATTATATAGTTGAAGAATTAATTAATCTTTCTCGAAGTGTGTGTTTTTTGTTTTAAACATTTTAAACATGGATTTTTCGTTGAGATGATTACCCGAAGGTTTTGAAGTAAAGTGAAGAAGTAAAGAGGTGGTCTTTTTTCACTGTGGTCGATAAGATTGTTTTTTTGTTTTCTTAATTCACTCTCTAGAGGACCACTTGATTATCATATTTTTATCATCCACTTTTGTTTGACAATATATACTTTGTATTTATACTTTCTTGATTGATCTTATCATGATTATATTTAATGTATTAATGGATTAGAAGAAAAAGCCACATTGATAGTAACTTTTGGATCTTGTATTTATGAGCACGGTGTTCTACTTAGAGATTTATATTTATGTTTCACATTCACATGCATCCTCCATGATTGCAACCTCAATCTACAACATCGTTTATGATCATGCACAAAAGGTGTTTTCCTTTCTTTTTCGACCTGCCTCAGGCCTACCGTGAGACCATTCCCCAAGAAGAGGTGCCCAACACATCAAATCCACCCATCCAACAAGAGGGATGCAATGCACATATGCACACCAAGGCTTGATCCAATGCCTAGCTACTCATTCTGCCCACCATGAATAACATCGTGTGATAGCCTCAGGCAGGGAGGGGGGCATGCATGCATGCACATATGCATGTGGGTGGGTGGGCAAATAGGTGTTGTATGGGTGCGGGGAGGATGGGTGGGTAAATAGATGTGTGGGTGTGGGGGTCTTTTTTTGGCCCTCTAGGGGGTAGGCAGCTTGCACATGTGCACATATGCAGGTTTCATTTTTATTATCTAACTGTATACTTTCCTACCCCATCCCTCCCTATCTCCCTTCCCTCTTTCCCCACCTCCTCCCCGTTTCCCTCACTTGCTCCCTACTAAGTGGCTTGCCACTCCATTTCCTGTTGTAGTGGATGCTTGCTTTTGTTTCCTACTTTTTGCAATGTTCTGCTCTGGTTCTATTTGTACGAGTGATGCACATTCCTTTAGTGGTTCATCCATTCTACGAATTCGTGTCTCATGGTATTTCCTGCATATATTATTTCTTTAGGCTATGATGTGTAAGATAGAGATCCCTTTATGTGGTGGGAAACGTCTAAGCGCATCCTAGTGCTTAGTTGGCAAAAAAGTTCACACCTCTTGCACATGTGCCCATTGGGTATGCTAAGGTCAATAACTGCATAGGTAGTGCACATGTGTATACTCACAAATGTCCATTAGTGACCTTTAATTGTAGTTTCTAAAGGTTTCTTTGAAGATTGTGGAAGGTTTTGGAAGGTTCAAGTGAACCAATGTTGGAAGACCAAATACAAAATTGAAAAAATTAAATCCACTAAAGAAGTACATGTTTTATTTTCTTTAATCACATTATTCTAGTACAAGACCAAATAAGATGCAATAAGAGAAAGTGTACTTGCAAATCCTTGAAGATCCATTTTCAAGTCCGACTGTACGCATAAGGTTTACATAGAGATTGGATCATGTGTATAAAACTGTGGCATAGTGATTGGAGGAGTGGGCTACATGCCCATGAAGAAGATCTTAGATGATAGATGAAAAAAGAAGAAGTGAAAAACGTAGGTACAAAAAAGTGAGCCGGAAAGCAACGAAAAGAGTGTATGAAAAAAAAATGTAGGATAAATAATAGTAAGCACAAAGAAAAGAGACAATTTACAAGAGATATTCATGTGGGCAACACCAAATATATTTCTGTTGTTTTCGATGTGAAATGAAGTTATACAACTGTCCGTGCTTTGCATTTTACATTCAGAATGTTATTTCAAAACAATGTTTGCTCTCATGAAACGGTGTTAACTTAAATAGGCGATCTATTTAAATGCTAGGCGATCTATTTAAATGCACTTAGACATAGAGCTTTACAACAATCACAGGCATTGGTGCTTGACGTATTTACTTTAAGGATAAGCTTAAGAGATATGCTAGCAAATTATGAGGTAGAGAGAATGAGAGAGAGAAAGAGAGAGCGAGAGAGAGAGAGAGATTTGATTTCTTCTTTGTTTCATTGTTATTTTTCGAAGTCTATTTAATTGGATTATTTCTTATTTAAATAAAGAAAACTAAAAACGAATAAAGAAAGATTATATAGTTGAAGAATTAATTAATTTTTTTCGAAGTGTGTATTTTTTGTTTTAAACATTTTAAACATGGATTTTTCGTTGAGATGATTACCCGAAGGCTTTGAAGTAAAGTGAAGAAGTAAAGAGGTGGTCTTTTTTGCACTGTGGTCGATAAGATTGCTTTCTTGTTTTCTTAATTCACACTCTAGAGGACCACTTGATTATCATAGTTTTATCATCCATTTTTGTTTGGCAATATATACTTTGTATTTATACTTTATTGATTGATCTTATCATGATTATATTTAATGTATTAATCGATTAGAAGAAAAAGCCACATTGATAGTAACCTTTGGATCTTGTATTTATGAGCACGGTGTTCTACTTACAGATTTATATTTCTGTTTCACATTCACATGCATCTTCCATGATTGCAAACTCAATCTACAACATCGTTTATGATCATGCACAAAAGGTGTTTTCCTTTCTTTCTCGACCTGCCTCAGGCCTACCGTGAGACCATTCCCCAGGAAGAGGTGCCCAACACATCAAATCCACCCATCTAACAAGAGGGATGCAATGCACATATGCACACCAAGGCTTGATCCAATGCCTAGCTACTCATTCTGCCCGCCATGAATAACATCGTGTGATAGCCTCAGGCAGGGAGGGGGGCATGCATGCATGCACATATGCATGTGGGTGGGTGGGCAGATAGGTATTGGATGGATGCGGGGAGGATGGGTGGGTAAATAGATGTGTGGGTGTGGGGGTCTTTTTTTGGCCCTCTAGGGGGTAGGCAGCTTGCACCTGTGCACATATGCAGGTTTCATTTTTATTATCTAACTGTATACTTTCCTACCCCATCCCTCCCTATCTCCCTTCCCTCTTTCCCCACCTCCTCCCCGTTTCCCTCACTTGCCCCCTACTAAGTGGCTTTCCACTCTATTTCCTGTTGTAGTGGATGCTTGCTTTTGTTTCCTACTTTTTGCAATGTTCTGCTCTGGTTCTATTTGTACGAGTGATGCACATTCCTTTCGTGGTTCATCCATTCTACCAATTCGTATCTCATGGTGTTTCCTGCCTATATTATTTCTTTAGGCTATGATGTCTAAGATAGAGATCCCTTTAGGTGGTGGGAAACGTCTAAGCACATCCTAGTGCTTAGTTGGCAAGAAATTTCACACCTCTTGCACATGTGCCCATTGGGTATGCTAAGGTCAATAAGTGCATAGGTAGTGCACATGTGTATACTAACAAATGTCCATTAGTGAGCTTTAATTGTAGTTTCTAAAGGTTTCTTTGAAGATTGTGGAAGGTTTTGGAAGGTTCAAGTGAACCAATGTTGGAAGATCAAATGCAAAATTGAAAAAGTTAAATGCACTAAAGAAGTACATGTTTTTGGCATCCGTTTTATTTCTTTAATCACATTATTGTCCTTATTCTAGTACAAGACCAAATAAGATGCAATAAGAGAAAGTGTACTTGCAAATCCTTGAAGATCCATTTTCAAGTCCTGTTGGAGATAGACATCTGCGGAAGCACGCGAACAGCACAAGGAAGAAGAAGAAGCTTGGAGCACAAACACACAATACTGAATGTATTACTAGAGAATGTACAAAGATTTGTAGCCCATTAGGGCAATAGGCGTATATACAAGCCGGGGAAAAAAACCTCCTAAAGAAGGAAAAAAGTGCCCCGACGGTCCTAGAGTGTTCACACACATCACTACCTAAATATACCAACAAATCCCCCCTGGGAGTGATGCGGTGAACAAGGAGCTGGCACTCATGTATAAGGAAGTGCCAAGCTATGTGGAAATCACTCCACAAAAGGAAGTAAGCCCAAAGCTTTGCGGAAAGCTTCAAACTTCTCCCTAGGTAGAGCCTTCGTGAAAAGGTCTGCAATGTTCTCTTGCGTGGGCACATATGCCAAGCTGATCTCCATAGCAGAGAACCTCTCCCTGACATAGTGATAATGCACCTCAATGTGCTTAGTGCGAGCATGGAACACATGGTTCCTCGCAACTGCCAATGTGCTCTAACTCTCAGTGAAGATGGTGGTGGCAGAAGACTGGCCAACACCCAAATCAGCCATAAGGCGTCTAAGCCACAAGCACTCAACAGTCGCTGTGAAAGCTGCCCTATACTCAGCCTCACAACTGGAAGTGGCCACAGTAGGCTACTTCTTGCTCAACCAAGATATACATGAGCTACCAAGCATGAAGCAAAAACCACTGGTGGAGACACGAGTGTCATAGCAACCAGCCCAATCTGAGTCAGAAAAAGCATGCAAATCTGGCGGTAGTGATCCCCCCTTGGGATAAAACAACCCAAGTAGCCGATTACCACTCAAGTAGCGAAAGATGCGCTTAACCGCTTTCCAATGCATGACTCTTGGGCAATGCATAAACCTGCTCATCTGTGAGACAGCAAACTGAACATTTGGCCGAGTAATGCATAAGTAAATCAAGCATCCAACAGCCTGCTGATAGAGAACAACATCAAATGCATCTCCAGCATCATGAAGACTCAATCGTAAACCTCTCTCCATAGGAGTGGCAATAGGCTTACAATCTTCAAGGCCAAAATGCTACAATAATGTGTCAATATATTTCGTTTCACACAAAGCCATTCCACCATCAATGTGCATAAACTGAATGCCCAAATAGTGATGCAAATGCCCCAAATCAGACATCTCAAATGAGGCATGCAAATCAGCCTTAAAATCAGCAATATGTGTCTCAATAGGACCAGTGAGCAGCATGTCATCAACATAGACAACAATGATCAGAAGCTCATCATTAGCACGCTTAACATATAAGGTGCTTTCAGTTGGATTGTTCTTAAAACCATGTGCAATCAGATAGGCATGTATCTTCTCATACCAAGCACGTGGTGCTTGCTTTAAACCATATAATGCCTTCTTTAACCTGCAAACTTGGTTTTCATGCCCTTTCTACACAAAGCCACGGGGCTGAAAAAAATACACTTCTTCATGCAAGTCATCATTAAGAAATGTTGTTTTAATGTCCAACTGATGTACATTCCAACCATGATGGGCTGCAAGTGCACAAATGCTCCGAACAGTAGTCATACGGCATGTAGGTGCAAAGGTCTCATCAAAATCAATGCCTCTTTCCTGTGCATAACCCTTTGCAACAAGCCTAGCCTTATACCTGTCAACTGTACCATCAGGTTTACGCTTCAGATTGTATACCCACTTAGTGCCAATGGCCTTCTTGCCAGGAGGCAAGTCACATAAAGACCATGTACCATTCTTCATTATAGCATCATATTCAGATTGCATAGCAGCCATCCAATTTTCTGAATTTTGTGCTTCATCAAAAGAAACAGGCTCATTCTCATCACAGAGACTAGATGCAGCCATAGCATAGCAATCTGACACAAAGGAGGCACTATGAGAGCCTGAACGAGTACGATATGACAAAGGTGCATCTAATTTGCTGTCACACAAAGTCTGCACCAGCCATTTTGGCATGGTTTTTGCCTGCTCAATATCAGCTCTCTCATCAACAAGTGCATCATGTAAATCTGCATCAGAAATGGAATGATCTGCATCATCATATGAAACCTGCAAAGGCTGAGAAGTTGCCTCATTAGGACCAGCACTAGATTGTCCACCTGTAAAAAGAGGCATCAAAGTATCATACATGTCTTTGGAGCTAACAGATGTCTCCTTAGTACACGAAAGTAATGGCTGAATAGCATCTTCCACAAAGACAACATCACGGCTAACCAGAATGCGTTTAGTCTGTGGATGATACAGACGATAGCCTTTACTTTCAGAACTGTACCCAACAAAAATACATTTTACTGCCTTATCATCCAATTTTCTGCGATGTTGTTTAGGCACTAATGCATATGCCAAACAACCAAAAACACGCAGAACAGCAACAGATGGCTTGCGGTCATGCCAAGCCTCATATGGAGTGATAGACTGCAATGCTTTAGTGGGACACCTGTTCAGTACATATGTTGCACACATGACAACCTCAAGCTAGAAACTATGTGGTAAAGCCTGACTTTTGACCATGCACCTCGCCATCTCCATGAGTGACCTATTCTTTAGTTCAGCAACTCCATTCTGTTGAGGTGTATACGGCACTGTACACTGTTGTTTTATCCCACGTTCAGCCAGAAATGCATTTTTGTAGTATACTAAAGGCGTATTGCCTATGCGACATCCATATATATATTTTTTTATATATAAACTCAATGCCCAAGAAATAGCCCAGCACACCAAGATCTTTCATGTCAAATTCTTGCACAAGAAGTTGCTTCACCTCTTTAATGATTTCTTCATTATCACCACCTACAATCAAGTCATCAACACAAATAGCCACAATTGTGATGCCATCATCACCCTTCCTTCCATATAGTGAACGATCTGCATCACACATAGAAAACCCAATGGTGGTTAAGTAATCAGCAATCCTTGCATTCCATGCATGAGGAGCTTGCTTAAGCCTATACGTACAAAGCCTTTTGCAAGTTGCAAACATATTATGGATGCTTTGAATCTTCATATCCTTGTGGTTGTCCCATGTATACTTCTTCCTATAACTCATCATGTAGGAAAGCATTCTTCATATCCATCTGATGCAAAGTCCATCCTTTTGTTGTAGCTAATGCAACAACTATTCTGACAGTAGACATTTTAGCTAGAGGGCTAAGCATTTCCTCATAATCCATTCCATATGTTTGTGCCTATCCTTTTTCTACCAATCATGCTTTGTACCTGCTTATGATACCATCAACATTGTGCTTTACCTTGTAAACCCACTTGTGGCCTATGGGTTTCTTTCCTTGGGGCAATAGAACTAGCTTCCATGTGTAATTTCCTTTAAGTGTAGCTATCTCCTCATCCATATCTTTTTCCCAATCTGTGTTGCCAATTACATCTTCCAAACAAGAGGGCTCAACATCTTGTATTACCTTTTTCATGTAGGCACAATGACGAGCCATGTAATTATCATATGTCGATCGTTGCACTAAATTCTACATTTTCGTAGATCTCCTTGGTCTTGGATCACTTCTCCTTGTATCATCTGCATGTGCCTTTCTTACTCTTGAAGTCTTCACAGAGTGCAATCCAAGTTCCTCATCAAGACTCTTTTCTAAACCGCTTGGATCTCCATCAACTTCCTCAAAACTTGCACATGTTTTGCTACCACTAGAAAGCTTTTCTTTACTTTTCTTGGATGTATTTGATGAATTTTTTGGCTGCAATTTCCATGCAATCTTCCACTCCATGGATTTGAGTTGGAAGTGTTTTTGATGATTCATCTGGTCCACTCAAAACTTGAGATTCTGCACTTGATTTTTTACCATTTTCTTTGTCATTTGATTTAAGATTAAGTCCATCTTTGGCATCTGCATAGAAGCTTGACATTTCATCAAATACAACATCTCTACTCACCTTCACCTGTCAGGTGAGTGGGTTATAACATTTATATCCCTTCTTCTCAAGAGAGTATTTATATGGTGGAGGCACATTTTTCTGCTTTGGGATCAATCTTTGTCCTCAAATCATGTGGAACATGTACATATGCAATATAGCCAAATAATTTCATACGCGATAAGTTCTTCTTTTTACCTCTGAACTTCTCTTCAGGTGTAACTTGATGTACAACAGTAGTTGGAGTTTTGCTCATGATGTATACAGTTCTATGCACAACGTTTGCCTAAATACAATGAGGCATATTGGTCTCAGCCATGAGGGCTCTTGCTATTTCTACAATATGTCTATTTTTGCCTTCAACAATGCCATTCTATTGTGGTGTGTAGCTGCATGAAAATTGCATCGAATTCCATGACTTTTTAAAAAGTTTCTGAACTCATTTGACATGTTTTAAACTACTCCATCATATCTTAATGTCTGAATATACTTCCCTATCCTCTTTTCTACCATAGCTTTAAAATTCTGGAAGTGAATGTCTGAATGCATATGCATACATGCATACATATACATACATACATGCATGCATATGCATACATATATGCATGCATATGCATATATACATGCATACATAAATGCATATGCATACATGAATGCATATGCATACATGAATGCATATGCATACATACATGCATCCATATGCATACATATAAGCATGCATATGCATACAAGCATGCATATGCATACATGCATGCATATGCATACATGCATGCATATTCATACATGCATGCATGCATATTCATACATGCATGCATGCATACATACTGCATGCATATGCATACATGAATGCATATGCATACAATCATGCATATCCATACAAGCATGCATACGCATACAAGCATGCATATGCATACAAGCATGCATATGCATACATACATGCATATGCATTCATGTATGCATATGCATTCATGTATGCATATGCATGCATGTATGCATATGCATACATGAATGCTTATGCATACAAGCATGCATATGCATACATGCATGCATGCATACATATGCATATGCATACATGCATGCATGCATACATATGCATATGCATACATGCATATGCATACATGAATGCATATGCATACAAGCATGCATATGCATACAAGCATGCATATGCATACAAGAATGCATATGCATGCTTGTATGCATATGCATGCTTGTATGCATATGCATGCTTGTATGCATATGCATGCTTGTATGCATATGCATGCTTGTATGCATATGCATTCATGTATGCATATGCATGTATGTATGCATAAGCATGTATGTATGCATATGCATATGCATGTATGTATGCATATGCATGCATGTATGCATATGCATACATGAATGCATATGCATAAATCTATGCATACATATGCATATGCATATGCATACATACATGCATATCTATACATACATGCATATGCATACATGAACGCATATGCATACAAGCATGCATACACATACAAGCATGCATACGCATACAAGCAAGCATACGCACACATGTATTCATATGCATACAAGCATGCATATGCATACAAGCATATGCATGCTTGTATGCATATGCATGCTTGCATATGCTTGTATGCATATGCATACAAGGATAGGTGTGCATACAAGAATGCATATGCATACAAGCATGCATATGCATACAAGCATGCATATGCATACAAGCATGCATATGCATACAAGCATGCATATGCATGTATGCATATGCATATACATACATGCATGCATTCATGTATGTATATGCATTCATGCAAACATGAATGCATATGCATACATGAATGCATATGCATACATGAATGCATATGCATACAAGCATGCATGCATACATATGCATATGCATATGCATACATACATGCATATGCATATGCATACATACATGCATATGCATACATGAATGCATATGCATACAAGCATGCATATGTATATACATGAATGCATATGCATACAAGCATGCATATGCATACAAGCATGCATATGCATACATGCATGCATGCATATGCATACATGCATGCATGCATACATATGCATATGCATACATACATGCATATGCATACATGCATGCATATGCATACATGTATGCATATGCATACAAGCATGCATATGCATACATGCATGCATATGCATACATGCATGCATATGCATACATGCATGCATTCATGTATGCATATGCATGCATGTATGCATATGCATGCATGTACGCATATGCATGCATGTATGCATATGCATAAAAGCATGCATATGCATACATGCATGCATGCATACATATGCATATGCATATGCATACATACATGCATATGCATACATACATGCATATGCATACATACATGCATATGCATACAATCATGCAATAGCATACAAGCATGCATATGCATTCAAGCATGCATATGCATACATGTATGCATATGCATACAAGCATGCATATGCATACAAGATTGCATATGCATACAAGCATGCATATGCATACATGCATACAAGAATGCATATGCATACATGCATGCATATGCGTGCATGCATATGCATATGCATGCATGCATACGCATACATACATGCATATGCATATGCATACATGAATGCATATGCATACAAGAATGCATATGCATACAGGCATGCATATGCATACAGGCATGCATATGCATACAGGCATGCATATGCATACAGGCATGCATATGCATACATGCATGCATATGCATACATGCATGCATATGCATACATGCATGCATATGCATACATGCATGCATATGCATACATGCATGCATATGCATACAAGCATATGCATACATACATGCATATGCATACAAGCATATGCATACATACATGCATATGCATACATACATGCATATGCATACATGTATGCATATGCATACATGAATGCATATGCATACATGAATGCATATGCATACATGAATGCATATGCATACATGAATGCATATGCATACATGAATGCATATGCATACATGAATGCATATGCATACAAGCATGCATATGCATACAAGCATGAATATGCATACAAGCATGAATATGCATACAAGCATGAATATGCATACAAGCATATGCATACAAGCATGCATATGCATACATGCATGCATATGCATACATGCATGCATATGCATACATGCATGCATATGCATACAAGCATGCATATGCATAAAAGCATGCATATGTATACATGAATGCATATGTATACATGAATGCATATGTATAGATGAATGCATATGTATACAAGCATGCATATATATACATTGGATGAGATGAGATCTTCACATTGCATCAGGTGGGATCTCCACGTACACCTTCGGGTGCGCATGATCATGAGGACTACAAGATATATCATATCAGTAATGGAGCTCCAATTATGGATGCGGCCAGAAGGTCAATGCATCAGCGCATAGGACAACTCTGCTCCATCAAATTTGGTCATTCAGTAATGGTAAAATGGACCGAACAGGATAGGGACTCTAAAAATCATATCACACAATGCATATATGAAGAGTACTGGCCAGCACCTAGGAATCCTATTGTGAGTTCCGAATGGATTCAACATACAGCACGCGAGGTGATGTCTCATCGACGATCGAAAGCTCGCGATTCTTTCAAAGCAGGCTTACCGAAGCCTGTATGGCTAGATGTCGAAGAATGGGAATGGATTCAGGATGAGTGGCAACATACTCCTGATCAGTATCATCAACAGAGAGATGCGGCGGCCACACGTTTAGATACGGTTGGAACGTCGCATTTAGGTAGCGGCGGATACAACAGCATGCACTACCAATTTGTAAGTATCATGTTAATTATTGAAGTTGTTTGTGTTAAGTACATTATGTATGTTCATCTAACATTTTGCATATTTACTATAGGAGTTGGCAGTGGGTCGTCCTCCGACCCGAACTGAAGAATCATATGGATATCGACATGGATTGACTGTACTGTTACAAGACTTAGAGGGACGTGGTGCAATCGTATCATGGGAGAATATTCTTGATTAGGTAAAATTATATATTAGTTTCGTGTTTTTAGTTGTTGTTTATAAATGTCATGTTAATTGGTCTTATTTTATACATATGTTTTGTTGCAGGATTGTAGGTGTAAATATTTTGATCAATGCTACAATTTTGTATCACACTCGCATACGACAATGATGTAACATAATTTTGTATTCGATTCCTATATAGAAGTGTTTTGTCACATTGCCATAATTTTGTATTACACTCCTATGTGGCAATGATGTACCATAATTTTGTATTCGATTCCTATATGGAAGTGCTTTGTCACATTTTGTATTCGATTCCTCTATAGAAGTGCTTTGCCACACTTTTGTACATTTTTCATTTATGGAATATACAACATTCTGTACATGATTCATTGTTCTTTTTTGCTCATATAAGTTTATGTTTTGGTTGCCATTATAGTAGATAACACATGTACTCAGTTGGGCAGAGTGTATTGTCTTTTGCTAAACAACATCATGCTGTAGCAAAAGACAACACACTCTGCCCAAAAACATTTGTGCAGGTAGGGTCGTGGGTATACGCGTCGGTAGCTCCACTATGGACGTCGGTACAGGCGCTGGTACACCCAGTGCGGATGTCGGTATAAGCGCCGGTAATACCGATGCCTATACCGATGCTTATACCGGTGCCGATACCGACGCTTTCTTTTCGACGCGTATACCGGCTCTAACACAGATGTCGCGAAGAAATCACGCCCATTCATTTGCCTCGGTAGCAGCCTCGGTATACCCTCGATATGTTGTAGTGCATTTGTCCAACAGAAACCAGATTCTTTATTATATTTGGAACATGTAGCACATCAACAAGAGATTTTACCTTCCTATCTTGCATAGATAGTGTATATTTCCTGTATGCTTGATAGGATGTGATGTGTTATCACCTATTTCAATGTATCCAAGAATTGGTAAACTACTAAATCATTCCGCATGATCGATCATGTGATTTGAAGAACCTGAATCATTATATCAAACATTTCCATTCCATTTTGAAACATCAGTAGATATCATATTCAACATATGATGTTGAACCACAACTTCTCAGAATCATTTGTACTTGTGGATGCATAGTTGTTTTGTTGCCTTCTGTTATTTTGATTCTTCAACCTATAATTACGTTCAAAGTGTCTAGGTTTACCACAATCCGAGCATCCTTTATCGTCATTAGTTGAATCATTTCTTCGGGAATTTTTGCAACCTCTTTGGCTCCCCCTACCTTGAAACTCTCCTCTTCCTCCTACATGATTCTGTTACATGGTCTTGGTTATTGTGCCCACTTCCAGTTTCGAAGCCTCTACCTCTTCCTCTTCCTCTTCCAAAGTAGAATACTTGCTCAGAACTAGGTTTTCCTTGGGACTTTGAATCTTTGCCAAGATTCTTTTCTTCAATAATCACCATAGATACTAGATCAACAAAATTCAAAATATTTTCCATAGTTTGTATAGAAGTTCTAAATTGCTTATATGCAGCTCCTAAATCTCAAAGGAACACTTCCACCTTATCATCATCATCATCACATCAATAGATGCAAGAGAATCACATATGCTTTTGATTCTCAGGGTGTAGTCACTTATCGATATGCCCTTTTTCTCCAGTGTTGCAATTTTTGTGCCTTTATATTGGTCTCATACAATATGATTAAACTGTACCAAGCCTCTTTCAGAGTTTTGGCATCCTGTATGTGCCCAATCATGCTAGCCTGTATGCTAACAAATAGCCAATACATTACCTTTCGTGCTCCTTAATTCCATTCTTCATATGCTCTTAACTAGCTTATCGCTCATAAGTTGAGTCATTCCATCTGCATTTGTTATTTTTGCAGCTATTTACAACCCTACAAAAGACTATAAGTAGCACTTCTACTTGAACGCTATTGCACTATGACGTGACAATTCAGTCTCATAAAAACATAATTTTCGTGTATCAATAGTACATGAAATCACTTGAAATTCTCGATCTTGAATATATGAGTAACTTGCAAGAAAGAAATGTGTCATCACTCTTGACAGATAAATCTAATAAAGCTCAATGAATTGTCACTAACATACCAGCATGAACACTATACATGTCAAAGAAATGAAAAAGTGATACATGTTATCCTGGATAATCACATGTTGAGCTTGATATCACAACATTACATCCATCATAAGCAATAATTCTTATTTTAAGCCACCTCATTGAAGAAAAATAATAGAAGTTATGTTTTAGCAGAATCAGGCAACCATCATCATCATCATCAACCTCATAATAATGTTCATGCCCTTCCCTTGAAATACTTCTTATCCCCAACAAAACGTCCAATTGAGAGAGAATACCGTTCCATTGATCAAGTTCTACATTATTCACAGTAAACTGCAATTTTCTACATTATTCACAGTAAACTGAAAGAGAATACCTTTCCATTGATAAAGTTCTACATTATTCACAGTAAACTCCTAAATATCATGAAACATAGTAGTGCCACCTTGGTAATTAGCCAACCTAGAAACTCTAACTTCTCGAGGCAAATTGCAAAAGATTGTCCCATACAATATAGAATGGGCTGGACGTGCAAGAGATCCCCAATCCAATCTTGTTCTAAGTCTTAAGATATGTGAATTGGATGTTTTAATCATAGGGTTTTATAAAAACGGTTGGCGGACAATCTTTGCCGGGCTAGAAGGCATATTTGAAAATAAACCTGTGACCACATGTTATTTGAAAATAAACCTGTAACCACATGTTCCCATGCTGAAAGAATACCATTGAGAAACTTATTGTCCTACAATTTCCTATCTGAAAAATGAAAATAAAGAATGACATCCATTCAATGCCTTTCGGCCATAAGCCACCAAAGAGATCATGTACAGTAGTAGCCTGTTCATCCGCAAAATATTCTATTAGTCACGTCCCAGAAGTAGCCCACCAAACCATAAGAACATCCTAATTAGCCTGAGTAATTGCCCTACATATATCGGCGATTGATCATCATCATGTAATTTACTCACGATGTTCACTGCAGTTGTGGTAGCATTTTTAGTTCATTCAGATGAAGTATAGCTTTCAGCTGAATGGCAATTTTTTTTAATAATATATATATCAGTTAAACAGAGGAACGAATGCTGGTCTAACATAGAAATAAAGATAGTTTATTGATGATCACAACATATGCATCCTTCTTTGAGTTCACATCATACCAAGAAATAGTGAAAAAAACAAGAACCTGAGAGCATCTCCTAATTATTTACGTACCAATGACATAAACTCATACATAATTAAGTAATCAATAAGAAAAGAAAAGGCAGTTGAAAGTAAATTTTTATCAATCTTCTTCTCCTCTTCCTCTTCCTCCTCCGTTTGCTCGTCCACCTCGTTCTGCAAGTAACACATAATCAAGCGATTAATTCTTATAAGATTAGAACGACGTACGAAAAGGCGGCAAAACGAATTAAACAGTCTACATATATATATTATGCTAACGTGGTCGAGGTCGATTGTGTCGGCGCCATCATCGGTGGTCGGTGTCTTAGCAGGGACTTCGTTGCCCATCTGGCTGTAGAGGCTGTTGGGTCTCTGGAGAGTTATTTCCTTGAAGAAATTCACGATCTGGCAGCGCAGCCGCTCTCTCTGTCGTTTTTCCTGGAAAGATGTCTCCCATATGGACGTATAGTCTTGAGAGAATCTTGCCACCTCTTGTGCCCACTTCGACTCCACGAACTCCTCGCATGCCTTCAGATAATCACCCGCAGTGGCCTTTCGGTCGTCCGCGATCGTCTCGTGATGCGTCTTCACGTAGAGGATCGATCCCATGACCATCAGTGCGTACGACATTAGCTGCGTCGACGTGGATCCGGCTTGGCTCAACGCTGATCCCAGCGCAGCCGCCGCTACCGCCGGGGCCGCGATCCCCCCAGTAAGTACCGCTGTCGCCAGAGTCGACGCCACAACGATCGCCCCTATCGTGCTCGCCGCCAGATTCCTCGTTGCAGCGTGCCGACCTGCACTCAGCAGAAGCAACCATGCCCATAGCGTGAATACCATCCATCGACAGATCCGTTCAAATGTTAGCTTCCAAGTACAGCAGCAGTGCAGTGTCGGAAGGAGGGACGGGCGAACGTATACATATACCTACGTTCTTCGTAGAGGAAATGGTAGGTGATGGCCTTCTCGAACTCTTGTTGGATGTTCCATATCTTGGTGAGGCCGCAGGTGACGCTGCCGAACATGGTGAAGAGCTGAATCTGCTGGGCGCCGGGAATCGCCGCCAAGGCGGAGATGGCCCAGCACTGATGCTTCTGGCAGCGGACGATGAGCTTCGCAGACTGCTCCAGCTTCGCGTTCATGTCCACCGCCTGGCACGCCACCCACGTTCTCCACAGCTCCTTGTGCATCAGCTGCTTCGTCCGATCGAACACCATCTCCATACCCTTTACGTCTCGTATCGACCCTTGTTTCAGTATTTCGTTGGTGTCTCTGGCGAACTTGATCTTGTTCCCAACTTTCACCACCATTTCCGACAACTTCTTCCGCCTCTCCTCATCCTGTACCTTTGCCAACAACAGCTCCAAAGTCTCTCCGTGCATCCCTTCCCAGCTCTCCGGCATGTCGTTGTGCGTCATGATGAGCAGCAGCGGCAGCTCCTTGCTGCCGTAGTCGCACAGCAACTTCAGCAGGCCGCCGTCGTCGCACTTCCGGTTGTCAGAGGCGCTGAACACGTACCACACGGCGTGCACTCGCTCCGCAAACTTGACGCCGGTCGCCAGCCGTGTGTCTAGAAACTTCTTGATATCCGCCATCCGCTGCTTACCGTCTACGTCGATACCGTTGCTGTCGTGGATAATGAGCGGCAGCGCCGGGTCCGGATACCGCCACTCTGTTCCGATGTCCTGATTGCCAATATCGCAGCGCACAATGCTGCTCGGGCCCTTGTCGCCTACCAGCAGCCGGATGAGTGTCGACTTGCCGGATCCGGATCTGCCGACGACGAGGATACGGACGGATGGGAACGCCTTCTGGAATTGCTCCTTCACTTCCTTGTTCTGCGCGATCAGTCTCTCGTACACATTCTCTATCTGGGTGCGGGGATCGAGAAGCCCGTCCCGACGCTGTTCACAGGTCATGGTGGGCGACGATGGCGAGCTCCGCCAACATGAGTTGCCCATGGTGCGCTCCCTCAATCAATTGGGATGACCCGCCGGGGAAACGACCGGAGATTGACTTAAATAGGATCGGAGGAGCCCAATCTTATTAGTCCCGACTCCCTTCTACTACAACTTGTATGGCTTAAATTTGATGCCCATTTGTGCATCAAATTCATTTCACATTTGATGCCCATTTGGCATCAAATGCATTCTCGGGCATCCTTTGATGCCCATACAAAATGCCAAGGCATCCCGAAGCATGCCCGATCTAAAATGTGGGGAATCATGGATATAAATATATATATATATATATGCTCATTAACAAACAGCTGCAGAAATTATGGAAACTACTTGTTTTTTCTAGGTAAAAGAATCTCCCGAGATAAAAGATCTCCACCATTTAGGCACCACTGTATTTGTATCCTCGAAGGTAACAAGCTGAAACCAAAAAGAGTCCTGCATGAGGGAGATGATAGTTTTATCTGCCTCATTTGTAATGCCCTCTAGCTTGCCGAACATGTCCCCTGTATTGTGGGATTCGGGGGGTCCTATGGGCACTAGTCCCATTCTCTTGTAATTTTTCTCCTTTATTTTAATTAAAGTCTGGGAGAATAGACCAAAGCCGAACTTCCTTTTATTAAAAAAAAAACTATAGTCTTACAACTATAGACTATAGTCTATATTATATAATGTATACAATACATTATACAACGCGCATTAGAAACGCATTAGAAATTTAGAATGAGGTCTCGAGTGTCCAAACTTTGGCGGACATGCATTCACTTAGAACTTGGAACGTATGAAACCTAGAGCAGCCTGTGCGTTTGGAATTTCAGAAAGAATTTTCAAAGCTTCGAGAATTGAGAGCAGTTTTAGTTCGAGAGTATTGAGTTTGAAACTTGATAATCTGTGCACACTATATTGCAGCCTTCTGGAGTCCTGGTATAACCTATAGGCACAGGCTACAACCCTCAACTTTGTACTAACGAGTCGCGACTCCAGAGTCCAGACTCAAGATGAGTCCATTCATGGAGCAAATGAGCAACTAAGCACTGTTTCTATGCAGCAGAGGTGAATAGGTACAACCTGGCTTTCAGCTCTCAAGCCAAAGGTACGGACAGTCGTATGATCTATTAACGCAGAGAGATTACAAAGAAGCATTGCATCATATTACAGATATTTTTTTTAATATAAAGGAAGTTCGGCAATTGCCTACTCTCCCGGACTTGAATTAAATAAAGAAAAGTACAAGAGAAGGGGACTAGTGCCCACGGGACCCCCCAAATCCCACAAAGCAGGGGAAGCTTTTACAGAGCTTAGATGACATTACAAAGAAGGTTAATTACCCTCTCATCACCCTCATGTGGGGCCCACGTGGGTTTAAGCTTGTTATCGATCAAAAGGAGTACTTGATGATGCCTAAAGGGGGGGGATTTTTTACAGTTGACAATCCTTTTGCCAAGGAGGAACAGCGATTTCTCAATTGACCACTCCTTGGGGGAGTCACCAAAGTTGAAAGCACATCTTTCCCGCCAGATTTTCCATAGGACCTCCCCTCTGATGGCGTTCCAGAGAGTCGCGGAGCAGCCGATCGCTTCTCCCAGCAGGGCTTGCTGCCAGCTGAGACGTTTTTGAAGTCTAATTCTCTTTCCAACCACCTGCCAGAGTCTTTTGGAGTTGGGGCAGGTAAAGAAGATGTGTGAAACATCTTCGATAGACCGGTGGCAGCGTTTGCACCAGGGAGGGATCCCACAAATTTTGCTAGCCTTAAGGTTGGTCCAGATTCCATGATGAAGAATTTGCCATAAGAGGACAGACTTTTTGATTTCTATGAGGGGGTGCCAGATAGCCATGAACTTCATGTCCCACCGAAGCCGCGTCCATGACAGGCACCACTTTTTGTTGAGGTTAACCTGATAGTCGATCGTTTCTTTGATGTTCGGGATTTTTGATAGGCTATTCCCATTGTGCCATTTGAGACCAAGCGAGCTCGGCATGTCGTGTCCCATTAGAAGGCGAACTTTGTGACGGTCCCAGGCGAGACATCTGCTTTGCAAAGTGTTCCATTCTTCATGCGAAATGTTGATGCTAGGGTCAATATCCTCAAAGATGATCCAGCGGTTGGTGTCTTGTTTCCAGAGATGTTTCCATTTTTTGAAGCCTTTGTTCCATAGCTTCTTGGCATTTTGAATGTTCCAAGAATCCACACTCCGGATGCCATGGATCGGAAACCAGAGAGAGTCGTTTTGTCTGATACCGGCAGCCCACTTCCAGTCTTCACTTATTCTTGTGAAGCTTCTGACTTTATTCCAACTCTTCCAAAGGGAGCACACCAGATTAGAGCCTTTCGGGAAGACGGGGATCGGGGAAAACAGCAAGGTCAAGATGTCAAGATTCTTCCAATTTGGGAAACCCATGAGCGCCAACTCATTCTTGTTTCTGAAGATATGAAACCATACATCGAATATCATATATGTCATGTGATGATGCATATGTTGTGACATAAATCATAGTCAGCATATTCTCTCATCCTGTTAGAGAATACAGAAATTGAATGAGATAGTGGGCAGTTTGCTACGATCTTGTATTTTTTATTGAGACCATCTAATTCTGCACATAGGTTATTATCTGATACAAAATCTTGAAGCCTCTAGATTACATTTTGGGTTGTGGATGACATATAAGACGACATTGGAGTTTGAAGGTTATAGGCAATCTTTTTTTTCAATCAAACATAATGTTATTTATGGTTTTCAAAGCCTCAACCTTTCATTCATGACTTGGAAGCTTATCTGGAGACGTTTATAATTGAAGAAGAGATCCTTTTACTTTTTCTTTCAAGTCATACTTTGTCAAAAGATTAGTCAACCAACTTGAACATTTGATTCAATATCTTCTTTTTTGATGTGTTTACTGTCCTATTTTTAATGTGTTTGTTAACTACAATTAGCATTTGAAAAAAGACTCAGATTTTAGTGGTATTGTGTTGTTGACAATAGCAGACATTATGTCTATGAATAGAGCGTTTTCAGCCATGAGCACATTTCTGCTAGTACATATAATATGCTCCCTCACTCTTATGATCGAAACTACATAGTAAGATCGAGTCAAGATTCCATCATGGGAGCTTGGGAAATATCCAATAGTTGCAACATACAAGCAGCTAACCACATAATGCAGGACTGCTTCGTTACAACAACTACATACGCATACGTATTCATTCATTTACTTACTTATTTGTTCAACGGTTTGTTTATCTATCTATTTGTTTACTTCTAAGAACTTTTTCACATTGAAAAATCAACAATTTTCAATAACTTCATTCCCCATTGCAGAACATATTTTTTTCTCTTTCTCTGTCCTTGTGCAAGGCTTACATTCAGTGTTTAGTTTACTCTATAGTTTACTTGAGATGTTGGTTTTGAACATTTATCCATGGACATATTCCTAAATTTAAGGTGATGCCCATAATCCTTGAGTGTTAGAGCTATATTATACATATTGAATTCCTCCAGGCTCCTATACACTTATACCACAGCAGGTAGGGAAAATGATCGCATATATTTACCATAACTTTAAATCGTTGCACTACCGGTTTTGCACACATTTATGGACCTGTTGTGGATGTCTAAAGTGCTAATTTTTTTGGTTTGGAATTTGGAGGTGTTATATGCGGACTGTGGTGAACTTATTGATCCAAAGAATCCTCTAATTGCGTAGCGAACATATTCTTATCTACAACAGTTGTGTTAGAGGACTACCTCTCCCAATGCATGCACATTTAATTTCCATTCGTATGTAACATCGAGAATGATATTGCATTTTTATATTAAGTGCATTGGTTGCATCCTCTCTGATCACCATATGGGGAACTCAATTCCTCAGAGGTAGGTAATAGTATGCCCTTGTAGTCCCATTGGCACCCCGTTCAAGAATATTTTAATATAGTGTCTTTGTTGCAGTTCCATAATAAGAAAAAAGCCCTTAGTGTAGGTAAGGTTTTACATGCTCTCATCATTACCTCTGAATTTGAGTGGAATATTCTACTTAGAAATTGTTTTATTGGCTTGTATTATGGTAGTGGAAGTTTATATGATGCTCAACCTATGTTTGATTTCCTATAAGCTCCCAATGTCCTCTCATGGAACATTGAATTTCCTATTGCATGCATAAGGACATAATGCGAGTTTAGTAGATGTACATAATCTCCTTGAGTTGATCCCTCATTTGGATGTCTTATCATGTAACACACCCATAAAGTTGTTTCTATCATTGATGTGTGCTCACCTTTGAGATCCCTGCATGTAAGGATGATTTTTCATGTTCATACTATCAACATGGGTATCACACATGAATGTATGGTTGGAATAGCCATGGTTTATCTCTATGAAAATTTTTAACTCATAGAAGAAGCTTTTGGTGCCTCCAAAACAATTGCCTGCATTGATAGCAATGATTTCTTGTGTTTCACATATGGAACAAGGAAAGAAGGTGTCATCTATATTTAAGTCAAGTCTCCCAAAGGGTATACAACTTGATAAAATAACATGCACTTTTGCACTTGATGCGTGCACTATCATATGAATGCTCAGTGAATATGCATATGCATATTTACATGTATACAAACACGTATATAAGGTTGGTGTATATGTGTACAAATATACACTTGTCATTATCCATGTGTTGAAATACATACATGTGTGGAAATATGTACAATTGGATATCGTATGTGGATGCGATCATCTACGCATGTATATATGTGTGGTGTATGTGGTTATGTATGTTATGCATATGTGGTTATCTATATACTTCATTTGTTTGTTTTTGTGAATATGTATTTGCATGTGATTGTGATTTTGTGCTAGAACCCTACACGAATAAAGTTCCATTATTTTAAATTTATGCCTTCTAACTTTGATGAGTGTGGAAAACTTCTATTTTGTTTCGGGAGAAATGGGAATTTTTTGCATCAATTTTTGAGAAACCTGAAGATGCCTCTTCAAAAGAAAACTTTCAATTTCAAAGCATATGAAAAGGGAATTCTATCTAGTTGATTTTTTGGATTTTCGCAAACACTACTTTTAGAAGTCTTACTTCTAGATCCATCACCCCAAACTCTAGTGGATATAATGTATAAGCTATCATGTAGGGTTGGGAAGTAATCTTTTCTCTGTTTTTGTTTCAGGAGAAATGGGAATTTTTTGCATCAATTTTTTAGAAACCTGAAGATGCCTCTTCAAAAGAAAACTTTCAATTTCAAAGCATATGAAAAGGGAATTCTATCTAGTTGATTTTTTGGATTTTCGCAAACACTACTTTTAGAAGTCTTACTTCTAGATCCATCACCCCAAACTCTAGTGGATATAATGTATAAGCTATCATGTAGGGTTGGGAAGTAATCTTTTCTCTGTCATCACATTTCATTCTCTCATGGAGTCAATGCCTTTTGCTTCTACCTTTTTGTTTTAGAGGAAACAAAGAAGAAATGTATAGGAAATGTTACTGATTGTACAAGGGATAGGCCCCCAATATCTCAACTCTTTGGGCTACACTCGATACCCTATCGATTCTTGTAGCCATGTTTTCCTATTGTGTTCAAGATCCTCATGTTCATGTATTTATACCCTACTATGAGGCATTTTCCTTTTCTTCTCTTCTCGTTCGGAGGCATGTCACTTTTTGATGCTTTAAAAGATGGTATGTCAAGGGTCAATGAGGAAGATCCAATAGGTTTTGCTAGTACAAGTGAAGTGAATGTTAACATTGTGGCCTTATCGCCTAAATCTTAAGTAAACATAGCTTGGGTTTTGATGCAAGGTACTTTTAGCACATTGATTGCAAGATTACAACCACCACGTGCTAGAGAGATGATTTCCTCCCAACCAAATGCCTATATATAACTCTCTCTAGGGAGCTGCCTTCTTGGCAGGTGGATACTAACCATCCATGTGTCAGCCATGTAACTACATGTGTGCCAAGTGTCCTAGTTAACTAGAATTAAATCAACTTGATGCTTCTAGCAGTAGAAGGAGCGAGTGTTGTACAATCACCATCCACTAGAGTGGTACAATTAGAAGAAATCAACTCCATTGTCATGCAGACAAGAAGCGAAGGGAAAATTCTAGAAGAACCAAACTAGGGATCAATTACTTTTGGAAGTGACAAAGATCAGAGGTTACATCAGAGAAAATCACATATATATGAAGATGCAAAACAAGAGAAAGGAAGTTCACGAAAATGTGAAGAGGTAACACAAAAAGAAGATTTTTCAGAAACTAACGATTTCATTGGGAATGCATATAGTCGGGCACACAAGGAACTTGAAAAATCAAACATCAAAATTGGGTCAATCTTGAGCTTCAAGATTATTCAAGTCAATGAAAATAGAGGTTAGTATTCTTGAGTTGATAAACATGGATGAAAAATTTAGGTCTGAAGTACTGCAGATTATTGATGAGGCTTCGTCATCCACCTTGGTGGCCAAGACTACTATCGTAGGCCAAGGGAAGGGTATAAAAGAAGCACCTCTCACCGACTATAAGAAACCTAGACTCACAGTAACAATTAAAGGATTAAAGCTATAAGGAGTCATTGTGGATGGTGGGTTTGGCATAAATTTGATGCCTCAGCGTACCATGGAGAAGCTTCGCCCACATCCATCTAGACCAGCCCACTTCACCGTTACTTTGGCAGATAAAAGCAAAGTAAGGCCAATAGGGGTGATTCCAAAAGTTCCACTGGAAGTAAAAGGTAGTCTCCTCATTTTGGATTTTGTGGTATTAAGACTGCCCCAGGTAGAGGGGGGATTTCCCCTCTTGATTGGAAGCCCATGGCTGAGGCATGCAAGTGTCATTCATGACTAGGGTAAAGACACTATGTGGGTACAAAAGAAAGGGCAGTAACTCATACATATATATTTAGAGGAGGGTCGAGATCATCAAAGGAACACCAACATGATGCAATCAGTTGGCATTTGCATGGAACAAGAAATGGAGGACCAACCACAATTAGAGCTCGAGGAGGAAGCAAAGATTCTAAATTGGTTGCAAGCAGGTAACTCTTCCTCTTGTTTTGGAGTTTTTCTAAATAATTCTTGCACAGATGAATGTTATGATGAAAATGAGGATAAAGTTCAGGTTGATGTATTGGGAGAACCCAGCACAAACCACAAAAGGGTGAGGAAGACACCTCCTCAAGCACAACTTCGAGGAGGATGCAACAACAACAAAGAAGGAAGTTACTAAAGTTAACGACAAGGTAAAACATACTAGTGAGGAATATTCTTTGCCAATTCAAGAAATCCCTTCTGGATGGATGCAAGACAAAGAGGAATACATTGAGATCCAAAACACTCTTGCTCATACAACAATGCAAGAAAAGCTATTGAAGGAAAATAGGGTTGGAGATGAGCATGTAGATACCATGGTAGATAGAAACCCAGTCAAAGAAGTACAATTAGGCGCTCAGGAAAATAATCATCCACTTGCTGGCCAATTGGTTGTGGAGCCACCCAGAGCTGCTTAAAAAGGTAAAATCTTTCTTGACACACTATGCAGATGTTTTTGCATGGCATTATAAAGACTTAGAAGGAGTGCCTGCCAATTATGGAGAGCACAAAATCCCTCTTGTTGATGGAGCCAAATCAATAAGAGGAAAGAGTTATAGACTTAACCCAAAATATGTTGAAGCTGTTTATGTGGAAATACAGAAGATGGAGGATGCAAGAATCATCATTCTAGTTGAGCACTCAGAATGGCTTTCACAAATGGTTATAGTAATAAAGAAGAATACCAATAAAATCAGGATTCGTGTTGACTTTAGAGCACTCAACAAGGTGACCAATCCAGATGGATTCCCCATGCCTTTTGCAGAGCATGTGATTGAAGAAGTGGTTGGACATGCATTATATAACTTTATGGATGGCTTTAGTGGCTATAACCAAATATACATCCACCCAAAGGATTATGAAAAGACTGCTCTTATCACACCTTGGGGCACATATGTGTATGTAAAAATGCCATTTGGACTCATAAATACTCCAACCACCTTTAACAGGACTGTCAACCTCATTTTTGGACCCTTATTGCTAGAAACACTTAGAATTTTCATGGATGACTTTTCTTCATTTTCAGAATCTTACAAAGAGACCCGTTTGGATTGCTTGGACATCACTTGAGACAGCTAGAGAATGTTTTTAAAAAATACAGGGAAACTAAACTAAAGCTAAACCCAAATAAATGTCATTTCCTCGTGATAGAAGGAACCCTCTTGGGACATGTGATATCGGCTCAAGGTATGGCTCCAGACCTTGAAAAAATTATTTCTATACTAAATTTACCTAAACCCAAATCTCCTAAAGAGATTCAAAGATTCTTGGGGCATACTAGGTACCACAAAAGATTTATCAAAATGTATGCAAAGATAGCCGGACCACTGGCTAGAGTTATAGGTAAAAAAGTACCCTTTAAATGGGAAGAAAAAGAAGAGAATGCTTATGAAACATTAAGTTCCAAATTGGTGGATGCATCAATTCTTATCACACCAGATTGGTCAAAATCTTTTCATATACATGTAGATGCCAGTGCATATGTCGTAGATGCCAGTGCATATATAGTGGATGCAGTTTTGTCCCAACACAATGAAGAATACAAACTTGATAGACCTATTTAGTATGCTAGTCAAATTTTGACCAAGGCTGACAAAATTATATCACCATAGAAAGGGAGGCCCTAGCAATTTTTTTCGCTGTAAAAAAGTTTTGTCATTATTTGCTAGGTGTAAAATTTCTTATCATCACTGATCATCAACCACTCAGGTGCTTATTGAACAAGACACAAGCAACTGGGAGGATATGGAGGTGGCTACTTTTGTTCCAGGAATTTGATTTTTCTGTAGTCCATAGACCAAGTAAAGAAAATTTCATGGTAGACCACCTATCCAAGATCAACATGATGGATCAAGCAATTGGAGTAAATGATGATTTTCCAGATGCTAATATGTTCAGTGTACGAGCTCAAGGTTGGTATGATGACATCAAGAGTTTTATCAAAATTGGATTGTATCCAAAGAACGCAAGTGTTGTGCAAAGAAAGAGACTGCTAGTCAAAAGAAGACCTTTTACCTTCATTGAGGGAAAATTATATAGAGATGGAAAAGATAACAGGTTTAGAAAATGCATGGAAGAAGAAGAGGTGAGGGAAGTCCTAAAATCTACACATGAAGAAACAGGTGGTGGGCACCTTCCAGGACATATTATGAGCCAGAGAACCCTTGATGCTCGCTTATGTTGGCCTACATTATTCAAGGATGTAGAGGAATGGGGAAAAGCATGTGATGTCTATTAAATGTGTGGACCCAAGGCAACAAAGCAGAGGCACAACCCATTGATTATCTCCACTTCTTGGCAACCATTTGAGAAGTGGAGGCTAGATTTCATAGGGCCCATCTACCCTATGTAGGTTCCTAAGAGAGAAGAGTATCTATTGGTCGCCACTCACTATGCAATAAAGTGGGCTAAAGTTGTTTCCTTTCCTGATTGTGCCACTCAAATTGTTGCTGATTTCATTTATAGTAACATCATTTGCAGATTTGGAGGCCTCCTTGAAATTTGTACAGGCCAAGATACTCATTTTGTGAACAAGGTCCTACATGAAATTTTTTACAAAATTCTACATAGGACCTCTTGTGCCTATTATCCAAGAGTTAATGGACAGGCAGAATCCACCAATAAGGTATTAATTGCCATGTTAAGGAAGGAATGTATGTTGCAACCCACTTCCTGGGGCATAGCTTATCAACATACCCTATGGGCATACATATTAGGTTACAAAGAAGCTACTGGATATTCTCCATTCCAATTGGTTTATGGGATATTGCCTATTGAACCCTTTGAACATCTACATGGGTCACCAAAACTAGCATTCATGCAGGGAAAGAAAGATTGTGGTGTCTCTCAGAGGCTTGGAGCACTGCACAAAGTGGAAGAGATACGAAAACAATTGATAGAGACTCAAAAGAAGAGGAAGATCGAAATGTGTGGAACAATAACTTACAAACATGCATGTTAGCTCTTCGCCATAAACCTCAAATCCACACACAAGTAAGGGGAAAATGGCTTCAACACTGGGAAGGACCTTATCGAATTAAGATGATGCTGAATTGGGGTTAGTGGAGTTAGAGACTCTAAAAGGAGAGGTCCTACCAGTGGTCAATATATCAAGGATCAAGGCCTATCATCAACACAACTGAAGATTTATGCATCACCTTGAACTTGTAAAATCTGTCGAGATTATACAAAGACATCTCATATCATTTTGCTTACGTTTTGGTAGTTTTTATCCATTTTCATGCTTGTTCCTCGACTTTTAGGCAACCTAGAAGCCATTTCACAACCTCTGTATAAGAAAAATGTTTTAGGAAATTTTTGGGAATTTTTAAGGGATTTTTAGAATTTTTTCTAGCATTTTTTCATCTTTTTCAATGCCATTTTCCTGATAAAATGGAAGAATAAAATACTCTCTCTGTGATTCCAGTGGGAACGTGCCCTAGAAATGTTGGGATTTTTTTTGAGAATTTTTCTTGATTTTTTTATAACTTTTTTGGATGTTTTTAGATTTTATTAGCATTTTCTTGATATTTTCAGGGTATTTTTAACCAAAAAAGCCCCCTCAAGGCGAAATTTATTCTTTTAAACCCCCCCTCTCTCTCTCTCTCCCCCCAAATGGATTACATTTTTTTATTTTCTTTTATTTTTATTTTTATTTTTTATTCTTCTTTTATTTTATTCTTATTTTATTTATTTTAGTTAATTTATTTATTTATTTTTCATTTTATTTATTTATTTATTTTTGTTTATTATTTCCTTTTGTTTTGAACGTTTTTTCATCTGTTGTTTACTTTCTTTTATTTGATTTTCTTAGATTTAAAATTTCAAAACAAAAAAAAAGAAGAATAAGAAGAAAAGAAGAAGAGATAAAGCATATTTCTATATATGTTTATATAAAGATAATAATTCTAAATCCTAAAAAATATATTATTTTTTTATTTTTCATGGTCCAATGCGTTTGGCTCTAGATCATGGCTCGGATGGTCATTTTTTTCAAATGTGGAGTCATTTTCATGTATTGTTGCACCTCTAGACTCATTTTTTGCCTTAGTTTTTCCTAAATCCCATCTTTTCTTTGAATTTTGGTCATGATCCACATGGTCTATTCTCACTTTATTTTACCATATGTTTCACAATTTCCCATATGCACCCTTTGTAGCTTTACTGTTTTATCATTTTGGCCCTCTCTAGATCCCACAATCCTACTCCTTCACCCTCCCTTTACCCTTCTACCCAACCCCATCCTTACCCCTCCATGCCCTATCAATCTCAGCCTCTCAGCCCCCCTTCCCCCTCATTCCTACCTTCCATTCGCCATCCTTTGCTTTTTTGTGCAGCATTTCCACTTTTGGTTCTTCTCTGGCGTCTGATCTCTACTGCTCCTGGTGAGCTTGGTAGCTCCTCAAGTGTCGTTTTGAAGTTTTAAAGCACAGGAATCATGGTGTCATCTCTCCGAGCTTTGGTTGTAGCTCTCTGAGACAGAGAGCCCATTAGGTGGTGGGCAACTGTTGAGCCCATAAAAGTCACATTGGTCAAAGTCAACCATAGTCAAAGTCAAAGGACCAAAGTCAAAGTAGTCAAAGTCAGCATGTTCAAGGTCAAAGTTAACATGGGTGAAGTCAAAGTGTTCAAATTTCGGGTGTCAAGGTGCACAGGTATGCACAATTAATTGTTCACAAAGGGTATAAGTGCAGAAAGTTGGTTGCAGGTTGCTTGGTTGCAGGTTGTTGAGTGTATTTCTCTAATTCTCTAAGGTTCAAAGTGTTTTGGAAGGTTCAGGTGAACCCTCTCTTAGGTGCACATTTGAAGAATTAAAAGGCAAAATGTGAAGGTATATGGCGCGACAATGTACACAGAAGTGAAAGTATGCCCCCCCAATTAAAAAGTTTTTGTTTTAGTCTAAAGTCACTACAGGACAAAATTGGGACTTCATTGGCTGCTCACTTTTGGAGACAATCTTGGGACATCAAAGTGAGCACCAATATACTCTGGCAATTAGGAGCGTGCGTGAACCGACACTCAAATCAAGGCAAGGCATTATTCTTGGTAAGACTAAGCAAGATGAACATAGTCTAGACTAAGACAAGATTAAGAGACAAACACTGAGTATGCGACGCAAAGAAGTAAAGTGCAAGCATGAAGAGTGACTTAGAAGTGTGTAGAGAAGTGCTAAGCCATACAACCAAAGGTCCCAAGGTCCCATTGAAGCTGTGCGCATGTCTTCAGAACCTCTTACCTTGTGCTTGAGAAAGAAAATAAAATTTGCATGGCGAATTACCCAACAACAATCCTTTGAAAAACTCAAACATGCACTTTCACATGCACCTGTTTTACAATTACCTGATTTTTCACAACCCTTTCATGTTGTTACTGATGCTAGTGGTTCATGGATAGGTGTTATTTTAATGCATTTGAGAGTAGGAAGCTTAAGCCCTTAGAAAAGAATTATAGTACATATGATAAAATATTGTTAGCAGTGGCGCATGCTTTGCAAATTTGGAAATACTATCTTATGGGCTCTGAGGTGTTAATCAAAACCGATCAACAAGCTATTAAGCATTTTTTAAATCAGCCCTTTTAAATGGGCATCATTCATTCAAAATTTTCAACCATGATCCAACATCATCCTGGTAAAGCTAATGTTGTAGCTGATGCTCTTATCTGATTTCCTTCACATTCTATTGTTTTGCATAATATTTTTGCCATCCAAATACATTCTTTTCCAGAAATGGTTTCCACTTATGCATATGATTTGTATTTCTCACGTGCATGGTATGACTTCAACAATGGTGCATCTTTATCTGATGAATCTTATACATTTCATAATGGTTTCTTTATATTCAACATAGATTATACATAAGCCAAGCTTTTAAAGATTTTGTCATCAAAGAAATGCATGAACCATCTTACATGGGTCGTCAGAGAGCATACAAAGCACCATTTTTTCCTGCAAATATTTCTTCTTTTGGCCACACATTATTGCACATTATGTTTCTCAATGAATTGTATGTCAGCATGTAAAACATCATCATGGTAAACCATTTGGATTATTAATACCACTTCCCATTCCGAATGAACCATGGGAATAAATTTCTATGGATTTTATCACATGTCTTCCCATCACTTCATCACATAATGATATGATTTTGACAATAGATGATGGGTTTAGTAAATATGCATATTTCATTCCCTGTAGAAAAACTTTGTCTGCACCTTGGCTGCAAAATTATTCACTAAATCCATTTCCCGACATCATGGATTTCCTAAAGTAATGTTATTTGATCATGATGTTAGATTTTGTAATCATTTTTGGGATGCCCTATTTCAACATTTTGGTTCTAGAATAGATTTTAGCTCTGCATTTCATCCCGAAATTAATGGACAAAGTGAGGCTACAAATAGTACTATTCTTGATTAATTATGTTGTTATTCATTAGATAGTCCCACTAACTGGGATAAAAAGTTGCCATTGCTTCAATTTGCTTACAATAACACCACACACACCACTACTGGTCGTGCACCTTCTGAAATTGTTTATGGTAAAAAGCTTCCCACTCCCATATCACTCACCCAAACCGACATTCGGATGGATGATTCTATTGATCAAGATCACATTTCTATACTTCAAGATGTTCACGAGCACATTAGGAAAAGTCAAGAGCAATACACATGTAATATCAATACAAAACGATTAGCTAAGGAATTCAAGGAAAATGATCTTGTGTTGTTGTGTATCATTAAACGACGTCTCAAAAATATTTTGCACCATCCTAAAATTAAACTTGCACCGTGATATTATGGACCGTTTTGCATTATACAAAAAACCAATCATAATTCATTTAGATAAGATATACCATCTCATTGGAATATACATAAATCTTTTCATATTAGTTTACTTAAACCATTTAAAGGAACTTTACCACTCACTCCACTTCTTCATGACCCTCCTTTAATTGAAGAAGAATCTGAAATCTTGGTTCCTAAGAAAATAATTGATCATGATGTCACTACTACACGCACAGGTACTCAACAACATCGATGTTTAGCTAAGTACAAAAATCACTCTATTAAAGAATGTCAATGGATACATAAAACACAATTAATACCTCATTGTGACCACTTAATTTTTGCATATCATACATAAACACATTAATGTAATTTCTCCATGAACATTTCCATGCATATGTTTTTACATGGCACATGCTTATTTTCATTCAGTGATGGAACATGTGACTGGCCATCCATGTTTATTTTTATTTTATCAACTGAGTTCAATTTCTTTTTTCAACTGAGGGGCATGTTATAAATTATGGAATGTGTTAAACAAGGCATTGTTGGAGTGTTAATTTATCAATGTATTAATGTTTTTTAGTGTTTTTGATATAGGAGCTGAAGGTTCATGAAGGCGTGAAAGGGCGCAGAAATAGTTAGAAAAGTAGTGGTTAGAGTAAGGGTCATTGTAGACCACAATTTCTGATATTAAAAGCAAAGTCTTTCTACAAAGGTGACCAGCTTTTACTTTCATGCATGCTTTTCAAAGCCGCTCTCATGTAACCACTCTTTTCGACATAATCAAAAATTCCTATAAATACATGCCCTCTGTGGACTGTCAGAATATGGGGGGAGATTGCACCCAATACTGCGTTCTGTCTCATCTATTGGTGTGGCTATTTTTCTTTGTGTGTTCTACATCCGTAACCTCTATGTGTGTGTGAGCAAGATCTTGATAACAATATATATGTATGTATATGTGTATGTATATGTATCTAGGTGTGTATGTGAGTATATGTATATGTGTATATGTGTATGTGGGTGTGTATGTATGTGTATGCATGTATGTATGTATGTATATGCATCTGCATTGTGTAAGTATTTATATGTGTATGTGTGTGTATGCATGTGTGTATATGTGCTTGTGTTTATGTATGTATACATATGCATGTGTGTGCACGAATGCATGTGAGTATGTGTGCACATGTGTGTATGTATATGTCTATGTATGTATGTGAGTGCGTGTGTTGTGTGTACACGTGTGTATATGCATGTGTGTGCATAAGTTTGTATGTGTGTGTATGCATCTGTTTGTATGTGTGTGTGTATGCATGTGTTTGTATAGTGTGTTTGTGTGTCTATATGTGCATATATGTGTATGTATGTGTGCATCTGTATGTGCAAGTGTGTGTATACATGTGTCTATGTATGTATGCATGTCAGTGTATGTCTGTGTGTCTATCTGTATGTAGGTACATGTGCAAGTATGTATATGTGTATGTGTGTGCATGCATATGTACTCATTTATGTATGTGTGTATGTATGTATGTGTGTGTATATATATGTATGTATGTATGTATGTATGTGCATGTGTGTGTATGCATGTCTATGTATGTATGCATGTGTGTATGTATGCATGTGAGTGTATGTGTGTATATGTGCATATATGTGTGTGTATGTGCATGTGTGTATGCATGTGTGTATGTATGTATGCATGTGTGTGTATGTATGCATATGAGTGTATGTATGCATGTGAGTGTATGTGTGTGTATCTATGTCTAAGTGTTAATATATGCCATTGCAAAAAAGAGTTTTTTATGTTGACAAGGAAAGCCCATAAACAATTGAATTTGTATCTCCATTGACAAATATAATATTGTAGCTTCCATCTTTTGTTCACTCTATGAATAATTAGCCATAGAGCCTTTCATGTTTTTCAAAGGTTTTTCCACATATCTTGATCAATGCCTTGAATTCCAATATGTTGAAGTATGCACTTTTCCATCCTCAAGGCTAGCAAATGCTTGTAATTTAAAATAACCTACAAACAAGAACAAGATAAAGAGATTAGGCACCTACATTGCTCATCAAAAAGTAACTCACCATCTTGAAGAATACCACTTCCAATTCCTAATCCCTTGTTTAGAAAGGTGTGTTCCTTCATTTATTGTTTGATATTATTCCACAAATCTACCCATCCATGTTAGGAAGATTCTTGCAAAAAAAAATTAATATTACAGGTAAAACCATTCTTAGGAATGTAGTGGCTCTTGAATCTCATCCACAAACTTACAAACTTACAAGCCACAACACTTCTCATAGGATAGAATTAGCGAGGAGAAATAACAAAATCCCATAAATGATTATTAATCCAAGACTTATAGTTCGTAACATAAAAGAGGTGGACATTTGTTCTCAACAAGGAAGCCCATATATTATCAGAATTCAAACTTCTAACAACCTAACTTGCAGAGAGCTATCTACCATCCTAATAGGATTAAAAATACCAAGACCTCCTTCTTTTTTAGGTAAACAATATATGTCCAAAGCAACCTTATGGATTTTCTTAACATGCTCATTACTTCCCCATAAAAATCTTCTAGCAAGAGTAGTGACTTGCATTAATTTCTTTTTTGAAGGCATCCAAAAAGATATGAAATTGACAATACAAGACAAAACATAATGCTTAAGAACAAAGGACTTGCGAGAAAAAGAAGACTGAGCATTGTACCACTTAAATACCTTCTTTCTGCGTCTATCCAAAACACACTTCCATCTTTGCCAGAATAATACTTTGAAGTCCATAGGGATGCCTAGCAATCTAAATACAACTTGTTCCTACAAAACGTGACAACTAGCACTAGAGACACATTCACGGATAATGTTGTTAGAAGCTTTAAATCTAGTTTTCTTATGATTGATATGAGAACCACTAGCTAGGAAAAATGCATTCAGACATTTCAAAAAATTAGTAGCAAACTTATAGTGAACATTTGTACACATATTGGTATTATCTGCAAACATGTTCAGAAAAAGTTGGGAGTCAACATTAGGAATGTGATTCCCTTTAATATTACCGTTTTCCATCTCATTTCTCACAAGCCACCCTAGAGCATTAGTAAGAATAGCAAAGAGTAAAGGAGAAAGAGGAAAACCCTAACTAATGGATCTCCATAGCTTGAAAAGAGAAAAAAGGTGGCCATTCATGGAAACCCAAGAGAAGAAATTCCCCAAAAAAGTACTAAAATACTTAATAAAAATTCCTATTCGCATCATTTTTATGAACAGGCTATAGGATAAAGTCCCACTCAATCCTATCATAAGCTTTTTCAAGATCTTTGAAGAAGTAATAATCTTGATTCAGCTCATTAGCACACTCTAACCACTCCCAAATGGATATGATAGCTTCTAGGATCAATCTACCTTTGTTGAAGCCTTTTTTTCTTAGGGAGAATAATTATAATCATTAGTGATGGAGTATATCCACTCCTAAATGCAGCAGAAGAATGATAGGCCCTTCTTAGGACCAAACAGTTTACTACCACAGTCTACAAATTGAATTGCTCTCTGGACCTGAAGAGTAAACGTATGAAATTTCTCACACTAAAAATAGACTCTATAAGCTTTCCAACAAGCCATAGATCACTCAATTTGGAGAATGTGAGCTATGCCTAACTCCTTGCACAAGAAAGACCAAAATCTGCCCAAACTGGTAGCTTGCACCTATGTGTACCTTCCAACATACATATTTGGGAATATGCTGAGATCAGATCAGAGAGCTTTTATACTCAAGGTTAATGAACAGTTGATACTAAGATAACATCCAAAAGAAAGCTTACAATTGTAGGAACAAAATGAGCTATCTTTGCAAATGAGTTGGACTAATATACAAAGAGATATGGGTGATCAAAGATGACTTCGTATGAGAAAACTCCAGCAAGCAAGTGGCTTGCTTAGCTAGGGGCTAGCTTAGACCTGGAGTAAACACTCCTAATGAGATCCTACAAGTGCTCAAATGGTAGAGAAGGATGACCATGACTTTGCTCCATGTCTTTGCTTATATAATGCTCAAAAAGGTGGTTGTAAATTTGAATTAAAAAATGCCCTCCAAATGATCCCGACTTTTCTCCATCAATTAGGTAAGTAAAGGGCTGAGAAAACTCGTGGAAAAGTGGTTGTATGTCCTACCAAAAAGTGTGAGTGATGTGGCACTTCAACTTAGCACGAGTTCCCACACTTGAGATTGCTAAAAATCTAACACTCCCCCTCAAGCTCAAGTGTTAGTCTCCATTGATCTCCTTCAAGTTGAGGTTGATCTTGAACTTCTCCAACTTGCTTGCATCCATAAACTTGGTCATGATATCTGCTAGCTGATCTTTGGTGTTGATGTACTTGATGTCCACTTATTTTGCTAGTACCTTCTCTCTGATGAAGTGATAATGGATGCTTGCTTCTTACATGGAACATAGGGTTGCTTGCTAGATGAATGCTTGACATATTATCTCCAAATAGAGTGAACTATTTGACCTCCATATCCAAGTCGTTGAAGAGCTTCTTGAGCCGCATGATCTCACATGTAACAAGTGCTAAAGCTCTGTACTCAGCCTTAGTAGATGATAATGCAACTGTAGGTTGCTTCTTGGACATCCATGAAATGACTCTTTGACCTAGCATGAAGACATAGCTAGATGTGCTCCTTCGATCCTCCTTTGAACCAGCCCAATCAACATAACTAAATCCTTGAGGTTGTAATCCATCTCCATAAGGGTAGTACAACCCTTGGTTGGTAGTGTGCTTGATGTACCTAAGGACTGTCTTGGCTGCATTCATATGAACATCAGTCGATGAATTTAAAAATTGAGAGAGAACTCCTACAACATAAGACAAGTCAAGTCTTTTGATGGTAGCATAATTAAGTCTTCCAATTATGTTTCTATATGCTGAAATATCTTCAAGAGGTTGTCCTTCACCTACACATAACTTAGTGTTTGGATCCACAGGTTGTGTGAGTGGTTTACATCCACTCATACCATACTTATAAAGTACATCTAGCAAGTATTTCCTTTGAGCAAGGTAAATAACATTTTCCACATAAATAACTTCAATGCCAAGAAAGTGTTTAAGAACTCCAAGATCTGAAATCTTGAATTCATTTCCAAGCTTGGCCTTGATCCATTTGATACCTACATCATCACTTCTTGTTATAATCATGTCATCCACATATATGCATACATCGACAACTAGTCCTCCTTCTTGAGGTATAAGGAAGGATCTCCATCACTTGGCTTGTATCCACACCTGCACAAATACTCCACAAGCCTTTTATTCCATGCCCTAGGAGCTTGCTTTAAACCATACAATGCTTTTCTAAGTTTACAAATGAAATCTGAATATTTAGGGTTCTCAAACCCTAATGGTTGAGTCATGTAGACTTTCTTTATGTGCATCAGGAAGTGTATGAATATAATCATTGATGACATTGACAAAAAAAAATGCATGAATTGAATCCTTTTCTAAATGCACGTTTTACTTCAGTATGACTAATCAATGGAAATAGTTGGAAATCATGCTGTGCAAACAAAGTAATGATTTGACCTTTAAACTCAAAGTTGAAGGTATGTGTATGGTAGTCAATGTGTGGGTTATAATGATGACAAAAAGGCATACCTAGTATAACATCGTACGATTAGCAGTGATAATGGCCTTCACCACCCTAACTAGGTTGTTATCATCACTCTATATTTGTTGGAGTGCACCATTGCATTCTTTTATCTCATTCTGAGCATGTTGGAGTTCGTGCCACAAAAGCTTCAACTGTTGCTCAGTTGCTACCCCACATACAAGTGATGTACCGAAATCCTTAGTATTCTAGATAGTGTCCATGGCTTTATAAAGAAATAAAACCTAGGACTAGAATATACTATTGAGACGGTTGCTATTTCATGAACAGACACCATAAATCACAATCGGATGCCGATATGTACACCTCCGTAGACATGCCATGGATCTCATACCACTGTTGACCAGATCCCGTAGAGGTATGTACATAGAGTATAGTACAGAAATGAAATCTCACAAAAGCATAAACAAAATAGAAAGAGATAAGAGAATTGATACCAAATTAGGTACAATCTCCCCCCACATACTCTTATGGGCGATACTATTAGAGCATGTGTATTTATAGGCATTTTTTCATTACTTATAGAAGACACATGAGGATGGCATTTTGAAAAGCATGGATTTACAAAAATCTACTTTATTTACAAAACTATCACTTTTCGAGCGATCTACTTTTTTTACAAAAACATCACTTTCTAAAGCAATCTATTATTCCTAAAGAAAAATAACTAAAAGACTATCTTCTAAATACTCCTCTAAATATCTTCAAAAATATCTGAATACGTCCATGCTCCTTCACACGCTCATGAGTCTTCACCTGCTAAACCAAAACACAAATCACATTAAAACCCTCAAGACATTAAAATTCATATAACATTCCATTATTACATAAAGTATAACAAACATAAAATCATACATAATTAGGTAATCAATAAAAAGACCAAGTTGAAGGTATATTTTTATCAGTATTGTCATCCTCGTGATCATCTTCCTCTTCCACCTTGCTCTACAATAGCACATGATTAAGTACTTCATTCTTGGAAGATTAGAACAATGTATGAGAAGGCAACCTAACAAGTTAAAGGTAGTCTATATATATGTATATATATATATATATATATATATATATATATATATATATATATATATATATATATATATATATATATATATATGGAAAACATAAATTATGTTTGCATCATCATCGATGGCAGTCTCCATGATCGACTTAGCAAAGACTTCATTGATCATTAGTCTAGATAAGCTATTGAGTTTCTCCCGAGTGATTTTCACAAAGAATGTGATGATCTAGGAGCACAACCACTCTTTTTGCAGCTTCTACCAAAAGGATGTCTCCCATGTTGACATATAGACTCCAAAGCAGCTCAAAAACTCTTGTGCCCACTTTGATGCCATGAACTCCTAGCATAGCTTCATATAATCCTACATAGTGGCCTTTCTGTCGTCCACCATCCTCTTGTGATGCATCTTAGGTAGAAGATCAATCCCATGACCATCAGCACGCATAACATCAACAATGTCAATGTGGATCCAACTTCGCCCCACATTGATCATGATGTAGCCATTACTATTGATGGTGTGGCTATCCTACCGATAAATATCGTTGCTGCCAAAGCCGACTACAATGTAGTTGGATTCCTTGTTACAACTTGCCAACTTGCAGACAACAAAAACAACCATGGCATATATCCATCCATCAATAGATCTTCACAACTATTAGCTTCCATGTATGGCAATAGTGCGTTAGCAGAGGGAGGGAGGGACAAAAACACACACACACACACACACATATATATATATATATATATATATATATATATATATATATATATATATATATATATATATATATATATATATATATATATATATATATATATACATATATATAAGTTTCCTTGTTATGACTTGCTAACTTGCGGACTGCAGAAGCAACCTTGGCATATATCCATCCATTAATAGATCCATAGAACTGTTAGCTTCCAAGTATAGTAGTAGTGCGTTAGCAAATGGAGGGATGGAAAAAATCGCACACACACACACACACACGCATATATATATATATATATATATATATATATATATATATATATATATATATATATATATATATATATATATATATATATATATATATACATACATATGATTTGTTGTTACGACTTGCCAACTTGCAAAGAATAGAAGCAACCATGGCATATATTCATCCATCAATAGATATGCACACTTGTTAGCTTCCAAGTATGGCAGCAGTGTGTTAGCAGATTGACGAACAGACAAGCTTCAACTCACCACCATGTTAAACAATGTCGACCATGGACTCGCCAACATCAAGAACATCCAACCAGAAATCGCGAAGACCATCACCACCTAATTCCTCGAGGAAGGTAGGAATTAGGTGGTGATGGTCTTCTCGATTTTTGGTTGGATGTTCTTGATCTTGGCGAGTCCATGGCTGACACTGTTTAACATGGTGACGAGCTAAAGGTGGTCAGCATCGAGAAAGACTTTGAGGGTGGAACTTGATAAACCTAAAACCTCTAAAAGCAGACGATGAGGTTTGTGAATGCTTCCAGCTTCGTGACTCTGCTATCCATAGCTCTTGCATGAGCTTGTTTTTCTTCTTGAACACTATCTTTATACCTTCAACATCCCATATCCATCCTTATTTCAGTATCTTATCAATCTCTCTATCAAATTTGGTATCATTCCCCACCTTCACTATTGTAGCAGATATCTTCTTCTACTTATCCTTGCACTTAATCTTCACTAGCAACTGCCCCAACATCTCTTTGTCCATCTAGTACCTGGACTTCTTTGTCACATCATTCTGCATGATGAGTAGTAGAGGAAGCTCCTTGCTGCCATAGCCACCCAACAACTCCAGCAGGCCACTATCATTGAGCACTCAGTTGTTGATGGTTGTAAAGGTACCATAGGACATGCACTCACTCTACAAACTTGAAATGAGTCACCAACAGTGCATCTAGAAACTTCTTGATGTTTGCTATCTACTCATTGCCGACGAAGCCAGTGTCATTGCTATCAGGTATGGTGAGGGCACCACGAGGTCAAGCTACTACATTCAAATGAAATACCTTGAAGCTAGAAGATTAAGAAGAAGGAAATTTATTTTCTTTTTGCTCATTTCTTTGTACGTTGATTATGATTCATGATTGCTATTGATGTTTTTTATGACATGTTTACTTAGCCTGTAGGAAGAAAAATAACCAAAAACATTAAGTTAGATGTATATATATATATGTATGATGCTTGAATGTTTGTGAACAAATGGGTGATGCAAAATTCCAATTGTGTAAATGTGTGAAAAACTTAGTGCATGTAAACCCTAATGTTTGCAAACCCTAGTGCCTATAATCCTTAGAGCTTGTAGACCCTAATTGCCTAAAAACCCTATGGTGTGAAAACTATGCATATGTGAACTCTTAAAACCCTAATTTTAATAAAACGGTGGATGATCAAACTCATCACACCATATGCATCTGTGCACCCCATTATAAAGTGTTCTTCCTTGCTCCTGAATCCTAGGTACATGCTCTTGCTCTCTCGGTTTAGAATCTTGAATGCTTTTCAAGGTTGCTATCTCAGTCACTAAAGTTTCAATATGTTTTGCCAATGAATCCACTTTAGTTTCTAATAATGTTATCTTGGGATCCTCTCTACCAAAAAAGGTATGTTCAACTTCATTCTTAGGTTAAGTCTCTCTCTCTCTCATTCATTCTAGGAGTTTGGCTTAAATTTCATTCGTATCTTTGAGATATTCTATGAACAGCTGGATGCACATTCTCCCATGATTCAGTAAGACCGTTTGCAGTGGTCTCATCCTCTAACATTGGATCTTATTCTCATCATAAAGGTGTAACAAGCATCTGTAGGAAATTATGAATCTTATCATATAGTTCTAAGGTTGTATGACTGATTTCAAGAAATTGATTAAATTTGACTTCGAACTCATTTAAGCATTGTATAATATGTTTATCAGCTCTAGATGTTGTTGGTGCAAATTCCAAGCCTTCGCACTTGGCTATGCATTGAAGGAGCTATGTGCAAACATTTGAAGGACCACATGACCCCCTGTTTATATTTTTACCATTAGCTATTGTAAAAGTCATTTGACTTGAAAGAATCTTGTAAATCCACTAAACTCGTGGAGTTAGGAGAATAGTATGTTACGAGCTTTCAATGAAAGAATATCTCCTAGATTAGAGGAGAGACTTTTAGGTGGAACCTCATTTGAATTCAACTTCAAATTTCAAACAAGACTCTTATAAAAGAGCAATGTAATCTCGCAGACAAATAGAGCCCCATTGTAGAGCTTATTGATGATCTTAAGTTGGAGTGGCTAAGTAGCTTAATTCTTAGCACACCTAGATCACTATCATTGGGCATCATTCTCTATGGCAATGATCATGTACAACATTGCTCTATTATACATTACATCATTCATTATCTCTGCTCATCTCTTTGCTATGTTCACTCAGAACAATGTACTTGTAATGCTCATATCTTAGTGATATGTCTACCAATTTCAATGACCTATAGTTTGTTGGAACCATCTCAACGTCCACTACAATCTCTAAAATCTTGAAGAAGTTTGATTTCGCCGATTGGGAGAAAAAAGCCTCGAAGTGCTCACTAGGCATTTCTCTATGTAGCTCCTAAAAAGTCAAGGTTAAGGCTTCAGTTGTTAAATTGATTGCTTAGTGTGTAGTTTATTATTTTACGTGACTTCATTTGGAATCATTAGCCCCCTAACCTAATTAGATACCCTAAGAAGGAATGTTTCTAATTTCTACTTTACTATGAGTACTCAACAAAACATCTAGCAGGTGTCAAGACCAAAATAGCTAGTTTTTGGTCACTAGCTAGTTGCAAAGTCATCTATTTTGATCTAATTGTTTGAAGCATCAACTCCAAAGTAAATAGGTGCTTATTTGGTGTCACTTGCAAGATAAGAGGGCCTATAACACAACTCTGAAGTGAAAAAGGGTAGATAAAAAGCAGGGCTTAGCAGTACTAGCTCATACTCTTGAGGTGTCCATCCATCTTTCCCAACAATGGTATTAGAGCAATCGAGGTAAAATGGGAGATGATTTCCCTTCTTTTATTGATAAATTGGACAGGAGCAACTATCAAGCATGGTCCTTGAGGATGAAGACACATTTACAAGGAAGGAGTCTCTATGGATACATATCATGAGATGAGGAAATGCCCATTTTTAGAAGCAAAGGACAACCTACAAGAGAGGAGCTTGAAAGACTCAACTCATGGTGTGCTAAAGATGCATTAGCAAGGTCGTATCTACTTAACTCTATCGCTTACTTCCTTCTTCCACATATTAGGAATTGTAAAACATCCCAAGAGACTTGGGATATATTGTCTTAATACTTTTCTTCCAATACAAGAGCTAGGAAGAATCAATTGTGGACTGAGTTTACCACTCAAACCAAGCAAATTATTTCATAGTATGTGGCCAAATTCAAAGATGTGGCTGACCAATTGGCAAGCATAGGAGAGGAGATCGAAGAAGAGAAAATAGTAAGACAAGTGATCGATGGCATCAAGGCAAATGATAAGTGGGAAGCCTTCACAACTGCTATGGACCTTTACATGGATATGCAGATTCCAGACCTTACCACACTCATGGGACAAATCTTTACCCATGAAGCCAAGCTCAATAAAAATGGAGAATCATCAAGAGGTAACAAATCTTCTGACCTATACACAGATAAAGGAAAGTCTAAAGATAAAGGGAAGAATAAGAAAGTAGAGGATGAAGGTACTACTTCTCAAGCTAACTATGCAGGGAAAGGTAGGAACTCAAGAGGTAGGGGCAGAGGAGGTAAGCAAGGAAGGAGGAGACCTTTCAACTCTTCCCCATGCAATATATGTGGATTGTCTAATCACACTATAGATGCATGCTATAGGAACTACAAGAATCAGAGAGGAAGAGGATATCAAAGAGGTGGCTACTCACAATCAAGAGCAAGATTCAACCACAATCAAGGCTACAACCATGGATACAAAAACAACTACAACAACAATTACAATAACAAATACCAAGGAGGATACAAATCAAGAAAGGACTACAACAATTACATAGAGGATCAAGAGGATTCTCTTCTCATTATGAATATGACATCAAAACAAGGTATGAATGATGAGCACCTCTTCTATATTGACTCAGGTTGTTCAAACCATGTGGCGAACAAATTAGCTCTTCTTTTTTATCTTGAGGAACTAAAGGGAAAGCACTAAGTACAAATAGGTGATGAAACCAAGCATTCAGTGGTCAAGCTAGGAAATGTCAAAACCTCTCATGGGAATAGAAATCTGTTGAGCAGGGTTCTTTATGTACCTACAATCACCAAGAATTTGATTAGTGTTGGATAGATAGTGGTAAAAGGTTTGCAGGTTAGGTTCAACAAATATGGAGCATTTGTGGAGGATCCACAACATGGATTCAAGAGAATTTCCAAGGGAGAAAAAACAAGTAGACTATTTACATTTGCACTTGAGGACACTAGAAATATTGCACTTTACAACTACAAGGATCAAACATTCTCAGAGCTTGAGATTTGGCATAAGAGATTAGGGCACATTGGTGAGAGAACCTTGAAGCAAATATGTAGAGATCAATGTGTTCTTGGGATACCTAATGTATCCAAGCAACACATGATCTATAAATGTGGTGCATGTCAATTTGGTAAATCACACAGGTTACCCTTCACAAAGAAAGGCTACATGCATGAGGACTGCTTAGAACTTGTCCACACAGATCTATGGGGACCAAGCAAGGACCCTTCAATTTCAGGCTTAAGGTAATATGTGTCTTCAATTGATGATTTCAATAGGTGGACTATCTTATATTTTATGAAGCACAAAGATGAAGTGTTCAATTGCGTTAAGAAGTATCTTGCACTTGTGGAAAATCAAAGAGGAAGAAGCCTAAAGAGACTAAGGTCAGATGGAGAAGGTGAATACTTCTGAAATGAATTTGATGCATTCTTATAGGATAGAGGTATCAAAGGGGAGAGTACTACAAGGTACACCCTTGAGAAAAATGGGGTAGCAGAGAGGAGAAATAGGTTGATTGTGGAAATAGCTAGATCAATGCTTAATGAAAAGAGGTTACCTAATTATTTGTGGGCAGAAAGTGTATCTATTGCCACCTATCTTATTAACAGGTTGCCATCCAAATTACTTGATGGGATGACCCCATATGAAGCATGGCATGGTAGGAGACCACCACTTGATCATTGCAGAATCTTTGGATGTGTGGCATATGTGTATGTTCCATCTCAAATCAGAGGTAAGCTAGACCCTAAGACATAGAAGTGCATCTTCATAGTGTATGACTTAAATCAGAAAGGATACAAGATACAGGAAAGTTAAGTTGCCATATGAACTTGGAAAAGGAGTTTCCAAGCCTCATCAAGGAAGAGCCAAGTCAAATTGCAGACATCAAATCAGATGATGAAGACATCATCAACCTAGAAGAATTCAAGGCATGGAAATCAAAGGGCAAGGTCAAGATGAAGAGGTTGGAAGACTTACTCGAATCATCCAACCAAGCTCTAAGGAGATCACAAGCGGAGAGCAAGAAGCCAATCAGATATGGGTATGATACTTCATTAGTTACTAAGCATTCCATTTATCTTGCTAAGAATTTATCACTTGAAGAGCCTTCATCATATGAAGAGGCAAAGATCAAGGCAGACGGGAAGGAAGCTATGGATGAAGAAATAGAAGCACTCCAAGAGAATGATACTTGGGAGCTAGTACCAAGGAAGACTTCAATGAAGGTAATTGGTTCTAGATGGATTTACAAAATCAAAAGAAACTCAGATGGATCCATAAACATGTATAAAGCTAGACTTGTGGCTAAGGGTTTTGCACAAATCTAAGGAGTTGATTATGAGAAAACATTCTCACCTTTGGCTAAAATTCCAACCATCAGAGTATTGGTAAGTGTGGCTGCATCTAGGAATTGGAATATGTATCAATTGTATGTGAGAAATTCCTTTTTCAATGGCTGGATCTCAGAGGAGGTTTACATGGAGCAACCTCTTGGTTATGAAGATCCAAGCAAGGTACATTATGTGTGCAAATTGAACAAAGCTCTTTATGGTTTGAAGCAGGCACCTAGGACATGGAATCATAGATTGACTACCTATCTTCAAGATCAAGGTTTCGTGATAAGCAAAGTAGATACTTCTTCTGTTTGTCAAGAAAAGTAATTCAGAGGTGATATATTTATGTGTGTATGTTGATGACATCATAGTTACAAGTAATGATGCCAATGGCATCAAACAGATCAAGAATAAAATGATGCAAGAATTCAAAATCAGTGATCTAGGGTCACTAAAGTATTTTCTTGGACTTGAATTGGTCTATACAAATTCTAGAATTTATATTACTCAAAGAAAGTATGTACAGGACATGTTAAACAAGTTTCATTTCGAGAATGCCAAGATAGCTAGCACCCCTATAGAGGTAAATAAAAAATTGAGTGCTGATGAAGATGATTTGCTTGAGGATCTCAAAGCATAGTAGGAAGCCTAAACTATGCAACATTGAGAAGGATTGATATAGCATATGGAGTAAGTGTTTTAAGTTAGTCAGTTCATGCATAAACCTAGAGCATCTCACTTGGAAGTTGCCAAGAGGATTTTGAAGTATCTCAAGGGTACTCAGAGTCAAGGTTTATACTTTCCATACACATCAGATTTAAATATCAAACTTTAATTAGATGCACATTCAGTAGGTTGTAAAGATGATAGGAGGAGCACATCTGGTTATCTTTCTTTTGCAAGTCATAATCCCATTTCATGGTCTTTCAAGAAGCAACCTAATATTGCTTTATCTTCAATAGAGGCTGAATATAGGGGATTAGCCAATGCTACTCAAGAAGCCATATGCGTTGGATTACTCTACTCAGATTTGGGACTTCATACTCACTCAACTATGATCTTTGGTGACAATACAAGTTCTTTGCAACTTGCAGCAAATCCTATCTATCATGCAAGAACCAAGCATATAGAAGCTCACTATCATTATGTTAGGGAAAAACTATTAAGCAAGGAGATTCAACTTGCATATGTATCCACACATCTACAATGTGGAGATTTATTGAACAAAGCACTTGATGGTACTAAACTTTGCACGTTCAAAGCTATGATTGGATTGCAGGACATTCAAGAGGATTAATGGAGAAGACCAAGCCATGATGTTTGGCTTGAGGGGGAGCTGTTGGTGCAATGCCAAGCCTTCACACTTGGCTATGCATTGAAGGAGCTATGTGCAATCATTTGAAGGACCACATGACTCCTTGTTTATATTTTTTACCATTAACTATTGTAAAAGTCATTTGACTTGGAAGAATCTTGTAAATCCACTAGACTTGTGGAGTTAGGAGAATAGTATGTTACAAGTTTTCAATGAAAGAATATCTCCTAGATTAGAGGAGACACTTTTAGGTGGAACCTTATTTGAATTCAAATTCAAATTTCAAACAAGACTCTTATAAAAGAGCAATGTAATCTCGCGGCCAAATAGAGCCCCATTGCAAAGCTTAGTGATGATCTTTTGGAGTGGATAAGTAGCTTACATCTTAGCTCACCTTGATCACTATCATTAGGCATCATTTGCTATGCCAATGATCATGTACAACATTGTTGTATGATACATTACATTATTGATTATCTCTGCTCATCTCTCTACTATGTTCACTCAGAACAGTGTACTTGTAATGCTCGTATCTCAGTGATCTCTCCACCATTTGCAATGATCTATAGCTTGTTGGAACCAGTTCAAAATCTACCACAAACTATCAAAGTTTGAAGAAGTTTGAGTTTGATTCAGCAGATTGGGAGCAAAACGCCTCGAAGTGCTCACTCATCATTCTCTGTGTAGCTGCTAAAAAGTCAGGGTAAGGCTTTAGTTGTTAAATTGATTGCTCCATGTGTAGTTTATCATTTTAAGTGATTTCACTTGGAATCATTAGCTCTTTAAACTAATTAGATACCCACAGAAGGATGTTTTCTAATTGCTACTATACTATGAGTACTGAGCAAAACATCCACCAAATGTCAAGAGCAAAATAACAAGTTTTTCGTCACTAGTTAGTTGCAAAGTTATCTATTTTAGTCTAATTGTTTGAAGCATCAACTCCAAAGCACATAGGTGCTTATCTGGTGTCACTTGCAAGCTAAGAGGGCCTACAACACAACTCTAAAGTGAAAAAGGGCAGGTACAAAAGAGGGATTAGTAGTACCAACTCATAGTCATTAGGCATCCATCCTTCTTTCCCAACAGACATGTCAATCCACCTTCAAAACGTGGGCCTATTATTTTTTCTATAGTCCTCATGAGAGAACTCTACAAGTAGCTATATCTTAAAAGCAGCCCATCATGCTTGGGGTCACTACCCTAAGTTGAATGCGTTCCCAAAATACTTTCTTCCTTCCTCATATAGCAGACCTTCTAAGATACTTTAGGGATCTTAGGACAGTTAGGGTTACCACCCTAGAGAAATTATTGGGTGTGTGTAAAAGTGTGAGAGACATAGAAGAAGCATACACAAGGACCATAAAAGAAGCATAGAGAAGATGGATGGCTTGAATAGTTTACTCTATTGATGATGAATTCAATTGAAGTAAGAGCTAAATAATATCCCTAAGTACAAAGTACCACCACATATAAGTGATCATGTATGTGGTAACATGGGGAAAACCCTCTAGCTAGCACTAGAGTAAGAAGTGTCCATGTATAAGGAAAAGGTTCACATGAAAGATACTCCAAGGATACATAGGGAGTGACAGATCAGCCCCTACTGGGAAATATGCCTAACTTTTTGTGAAAAATTAATTTTGTTTTTTGCTCTCACATAATGATAATACAGCTTAATATGTTTTGTCTCCACATGAAACAATGGATTTTGTACAATAGTCAATGCACTCTAACTATCAATGAGAATATATGTAGGATCATCTATCTCCATGCAAATATTTATCAATCGGTGTTTTAGCCATATAGACTCCATTGTAGCTGTGAAAACTGCCCTATACTCAGCTTCGCAACTTGATGTAACCACAATAGTCTGCTTCTTAATCAACCAAGATATGAGCAATTACTACTAGTGGCCACATGAGTATCATAACAAACAACGCAATCACTATATGTAAAATCATGCAAGCATGGCTTAATATCTTTCCCATAAATGACACCTAAACTCAAAGTGGCTTTGAGATATCTAAACACATATTTCACCAATTTACAATGCTTACTAGTAGGGCTAGGCATGAATTGACCTAATTGGGAAACAACATAATGTATATCTAGCCTTGTGTTCCATGCATAAATAAGGAATCCCCAAGCTTGCTCATGAAGAGATGTGTAAAATGCATCACTGGAATCCTCTATTGAGAACATAAATCATGTCTCCATTTGGGTGTAACTTCGCTTGCAATCCTCAAATTCAAAATGCTGAGTTAATTTTCAACATAATTTGCTTGATGCATAAGAATTCCTTTGTTACTATATACAAACACGATGTCACGATTGTAGTTAAAAAAACCAAGATAAGTGATGTCAAAGTTATTTTGCAAATCATCCATAACAATGTTGAGTTTCACATCATATGACCCACTCAAGAGCTTTCCATCAACATAAAGAACGGTGTTAGAAAGTTTTCAACCTTCCCGTTGACGACCAAGATAATTAAAAAAATGTTTATTGGACAATTCTTATCTCATTATTACAATGTTTTTGCTTGGAACTAAACCCTTGTTAAGTATTTGCAGGATCAAATGGATGAAGAAAACAAAAGTCCATATTATGGTTTACCCTAAATTGCTCATATAATGTGTGTTTAGGTCAATAAAGTATTGAATCATGGGTTTAAAACCCTAGGTTTACATTTATTCATATGTATTTAAGTTAGGTGCACTATTTTTTGGTTAATGATAGGGTTTAACTAGGTTTTCAATTAATTTCCAAAGGGTTTCAATGGGTTTTTGAAGGGTTTCAAGTAGGTATTCTAGGGTTTTAGTATATTTAAAGGGTTAGAATAGCTGTTATTTAAATATATTAATCTATACATTAAATATTTATGTATTAAAAATTAAAATATGATTTAATTAGTTACCTTAGTAGTGTGTGTGAATTTTAATACTAAGGTATTAATTAATTAAAACCTTAAGCTAAGTTTAAATTAAATGATTTATTTAATTATGAAAAATTAGGAGAATTAAATTGAAAATGATAAATTAAATGGATAATTAACTAGTGGTGTGTGAGAATATGTAGTTAAAAAGTGGTGTAAAAAAGATGTGTAATTAAAATGAAGTAAAAGAGTGGAGTGAGTAATTTATGCAATTAAAGTAGATAAAGTGCATGGTAGAAAGGATGGTGTATAAGTGAGGGTATTAAAAGAGAGGTTGAAAGAGAAAAGTTAAATAAAGTGTGGTGGAGATGACGGGCAAAAGAGTGGATAAGATCTTAAAGTAAATCTCAAAAAGAGTGGTAAGCTCATAACTTCTGTGAGTATATATATATTTGTGTTAAGCTTCATTTCTTCCTAATGTTTTTTTTTTGCAGGTACTGTTCTTCTTTCTTGCTCCATTCTTCTTCATTTTCCATGTGCAATGTAGTAGAGAGAAATTGTTGCGAACATCTGATGAATTTTCGCCTCCTCCTGAGAGAGGGAATCGAAACTATAGCGAGTAAAGAGAGAACGTAGGAGAGAGAGAGTGAGAAGTGCAGCTAAGAAGATGATTAGAGGAGGGGGATTCACCTTCTTCATCACAGCGGGGAACATGCATCGGATCTCCTATGGGCAAAGATCAACTTGAATAATCATGATCTGACAACTGAGATGGGAAGGCCGATCCATGTTGTTCCATCTGACTAATCACGAATGACGAGAGGATGACGACCAATTCATCAAAGCTCTTCCGCGTTCTGATCCCTGGAAGAGCAATTCATGCTTTTATGGTGCTTTGTGGAAAGATGTTCAGCTAGAAACACGCACTAAGAAGCGATGACATTCTGAAATCTCTATCGTCTAACAAATCTATTGATCGATATTATAAGAAACAGAAGAAAAATGGATCTTCACTCTGTGTTGTTCAACAAACTCTGACGGCAATTTCAAAACTTCTGTGCTTTAATTCCTCAACGGCATTTCTGCTATGTGTTAGGCAGAGAGAAGGTCATTCAAGGGTGAAAATTATCGTGCATCACTCAGCGCACATATCTAGGAGGAGGATTGGCTCGTGTCAGGGGTCTCTTATCAGATGTAGGAGGACTCCATTTCTTTGGGAAATTCGAAGAGGAGGCGCGTATATGATGGTGATCGCCTTCAACAGTAGCGAGCACGTTTTCGGGAGGAACTCATCGTGCTAATCATCTTTTGATGATCGTGATATTTATTTTAATTTACAGCAGGCAACGATTCTGTGTGGGTTTCGAAGTGAAGAGTGGCGGAGTGGGGGAGTTAAGGCAGAGTGTGGGGTTTTAGGGCTCTGCATGCCCTCGGGCTCTGCCGTGCGGCCTCCCCGCTGGGGGCCTTTCTGCCTCTGCTTCGTGTGGTCTCTTCGCCGTGGTTCTGTTATTACTCTGTCTTGGTCAGTGTCTGGGGCTTGGTGTGGGGGGGCTCCCCTCTTCCTTCCCCCCTTGTTGGGGCCGCCATGTCTTTACAGGACATCGTCTGTCAAGGCTCGTCTTCTCGAACATTTGCTGATGTTACCCGCTCGCCAGATCATTCGTTGCAGCTCCATTCTCAGGTTGGTGTCGATCGCGAACTTGTTCCAGGTATGTGTCTCTCCCCTCGGTTTCATACAGTTATGGAAAAAGGTAAAAGCCCTGTAGTTGACTCTCCTCACTTCCTCAACCTTGACAACAAGGACCCTGTGGAAGAGGAGGAGTTCATTATTGACAGGAAATCCCTCTCAAACTGGCATTCCCAGCTTACTGAAAAAGTGATCATTGGCCTCTGTCATGGGCCAAGACCTGCCCAGGAAGTTCTCAGGAACTGGCTGAAAACAAATTGGGAGCCTCGGGGTCTATTTGTCAAGCAAGTCCAATATCTTCCGAATAACTATTACCTGTTTTTTTTTGAAGAATCTACCAGTGCATTTAAAGTTATCTCTGAAGGTCAATGGCTTATTAAGAATGTTCCTATTTCCTTCTTCAGATGGCATGTGGGGTTCAATCCTAAAGGCCCCAAACCTACTAAACTTCCCATTTGGGTGGATTTTCCTGATCTTCCTGTTGATTTCTATCCCTGGCTGAATAAACTAGGAGCTATGCTTGGTAAAGTTCTTGGTCAGAAATCCAGGGCTGGTGGAATAAACCCTAAATGGGACCCTCAGCTAATGATAGAAATAGATGTTTCAAAACCTATTAAACAGTCTATTCGTATCAAGGATTCTGATGGTCTCTTTCTTCATGAACAGCAAATTTTATATAGGAATCTTCCTAATGCTTGTTTCAAGTGTTTTAAACAGGGTCATCTCATTAAAGATTGTCCTTTGCTCAACAATATCCCTTCAGGCTCTGCTAATGCTCTAGCGGCTCCTGTTCCAGATGTTCGTGGGGTTTCCATCAATAAATCCAATGGGCATGGTCATTCTACTGCGAACACCAAGAAGCCCAACCCTAAAGTCCCAAAGAAAAAAACAGGGAAAATTAATAATCCTTTCAGTGTTCTTTTAGATGCTGCTGATTCCTCATTCTTGGATACAGATGAAGCTTACAGGGACTGTCAGCCAGACGACTCAAATAAGGAGAATCTCCCTAATATTCACCCCTCAGAAGCTAATATGGTGGAATCAAAAGATAAACAAGGTTTTATAGATCATGGTAAGTCTAATGAGTGGAAGGTAGTAGGTAAGAAAAAAGCTCATAACGTCAGGTATTCAGATCCTGATGAAGATGTTTTAATGGATGAGATTAACAAAACTGATGAAATATTAATGTCTCAAATGTCTAGTGAGATGCAGGTTGATCATGAACTCCCTACTGCTCTGAATAAGGTCAACGACATTGTTGTTAAGCTACAAGGCAAAACTAAGAGAAAGGAGGGGATTAGAACCTCTAATTCTAATCTTCAACCTAGTAAAGCATCTAAATGCTAAGTTCCTTTTGTTTTTTTTCTCTCTGTCTCTTTTTATGGATTCTCTGAACATTGTTTCTCTTAACTGCAAAGGATTGACTGATCCGGTTAGAGCTAAAGTCATCTGCAATTGGAAAAAAAATCTTTCTAAGCCTCCTGATGTGATCTGTCTTCAGGAGCTCAAGATCGGTGGCAATAATTTAGTCCATCGGCTGAAAATCATTGATAGTCACTTCACTTGGTTTTTTACTGATCATAACCAGGGTAAAGGTGGTTCTGCCATAGGTGTCAACCCTAAATTTTCTCATCTCATCAAAAGTGTTTATAAAAGCCCTTCTTTTCAATGGGTTGCTGTTTCTCTTGATGTTCCGTTTGATGTTTGTCTTGTCAGCATATATGCCTCTAACTGCAGGAGTACTAGAACTGCTTGCTGGGATGAATTAAATTCTTTTCATGGTAATGTTTGCATCATTGGGGACTTTAATATGGTTTCCAATATTAATGACAGACTTAACATGAAAGGTGACTGCATCTATGGCTCTGAAAAGTCTGCTTGGTACTCTCTGTGTCTTCATCTTGATTTGATTGATTATTCTGAACACACTGGATTCACTTGGCACAACAATCAAAGTAATTCTAATGCTCTTGGTGCCAGACTTGATAGGTGTTATGTTAATTCTGCTTATAGTAATAACTTCTATGAAATTAGTGCTAATGTTGATCACTCTTTATTGCTGTCTGATCACTTTCCCCTTTGTATGTGCTTTAAGAGAAATCATAAACCTTTTAGAGCAGGATGGCCCCACCTGGATTCTAGACTTCTTAAAATTCCCTCGCTCATTAATCAAATTAAGTCTGCCATTTCGTGGCATTTCTCCCAGAACATCCCTGCTTTCAAAAGTTGGGATAATTCTGTCAAAGATATTCAGAATATCTTTTCTTTTTATAAAGCCAAAGTGGTCAAGGCTAGAACCCTCCGGAAAGAGAGAATCCTTGAAGCTCTCAAGATGTATGATTCTAATAACCCCTATAAGGATTTTATTGATCTTCAACATAAGCTCAGATGTGAGGAATACCTGGATGCTAGCTGGTCCCTTTCCAACTCCAGAAAGTTTTGGGATAAGAATTTTGACAGACCCAACATTCATATGTATGATATGCTCAAGCAAAAAAAAAGTAAGGATTTCATTCCCCTAATTACTAAAAGTAATGGGGACATTGCTGTGGATATGGATGACTGTTTACATGAAACTGCTTCTTTCTTTAAGAATGTCTTCTCTAGTCCTCCCAAGAGGGGGGAAGATATCCAGAGAGCCAGGGCCCATATAGCTTCTATCAGGGTGAAAACGCTCCCTCATGGTCTGGCTGCTCTTATGGACTTGCCCCTCTCTGCTGGTGAGGTTAAAGAAGCCATTGTTAAAATGAAAAGTGGTAAGTCTCCTGGTATTGATGGTATTCCTAATGAGCTATTTAAAGAGCTAAAAGACTTCATCACTCCTTACCTTCTGGAGATCTGGAAAGAGGTCACTAGGAAAGGTTCCTTGTCTGCTTCCATGAATATGGGTGTTATTAGACTCATCCACAAAAGAGGACCTAAGGAAGATCTCAATAATTGGAGACCCATTTCTTGCCTCAATTCTGTCTATAAAATTTTTGCCTCAGCCCTTGCTAGAAGGCTTAGTCCTATTATGAATTCTATCATTCTCCCCATGCAAAAAGGTTTTATTAAAGGCAGATACATTCTGGATGCTATTATTTCTTTGTGGGAAGGTTTTGAATTTGCTAATGAAACTGATCTCAGCTTCTATTTTTTTAAGGTTGACTTTGACAAGGCCTATGACAGAATTGAATGGGACTTTATCCTCCAATCTCTTCATGATATTGGTTTGGGAAAAAATTTTATTAAGTATGTTAGTACCCTCTTTGGGAATGCTTGGTCCAGAGTTGCCTTTAATGGTCATCTTTCCCCCCCTTTTAAGATAGCTAGATCCATTAGGCAGGGTTGCCCTTTGGCCCCTCTTTTGTTTGCCATTTCTAGTGATGCCCTTGGGTGGCTTGTGAATAATGATCTTTCTAATGGAAAAATCAAAGGCATACCCATCCCCAACTCTAATTGCCAACTTGGGCTTCAAATGTTTGCTGATGATACTAATATGTGTACTCTTGCTGATCCTCGGTTTGCTGAAAATTTCTTGGACTGTTTAAAAACCTTCTGTCTGGCCAGTGGGTCTCATATCAATCATACCAAAACTGGCTTTTGGTCCTCTAATCATATCATCCCCAAGTGTATTATTGACATAGGCTGTAGCATGTTGCAAGATCGTGTGATTTTTAGACTTTTGGGTATTCCTATGGGTTTTAATGTCTCTATGCAGCAAAGATGGGATTGGGTGCTTCAAAAATTCAGGTCAAAAATGCTCAGGTGGTATAATGTTTTTGCCTCCCTTTCTCACAGATGTTTTGTCTTGAAGCATTATCTCCTTCCGTCCATTGTTTATTTTCTGGCTTGCTGGAGTCCTTCAAAGAAACAACTTAATCAGATTATCTCTCTGGCTAGAAGATTCTTATGGGGGGGCAATGACCAGAACCACAAAATTCCTAAAGTGGCTTGGAAAATCTGTTGTCTGCCTAAACATGAAGGTGGCCTGGGTATAATTTGCCCTATGAAAATGGCTGAGAACTTGGCTTCTAAGTGGATTTACAGATCCATAAGTTCTAATGACATTTGGGCTTGTCTGCTTAAAAGAAACATTCAAAAGTTTTACATTAAAAATTACAAGGCTTGGACTAACAATCATCTTTGGGATATTGTTGTCTCCCCTACCCCCTTTGTCCCTGTTGGAAGTAGTCTTTCCTGCAGATTTTGGTCCGCTTGGATGAAAGCTAAACTCTGTTTTTCTCCTATTTCTAAGTATTCAACTAACCTTAACTTTTTTCTTCAGGAATCTCCCTGGTTAGGTTGGATTGCTTTATGGAATAACAAAGAGATCGAGATTAGAGAACACAAGTGTTTTAAACTTGGTGTCAGAAACTGGGCCTGGTTTTTTAACTCAGGTGAGTTGTTATCTGATGAATATATTCTGTCTCTGACTCACTTTTCTCCTGGTTGTCTTCAGATCCTGCTGGAAAGGAAGTATCTCCTGAAGAAGAAAATTGAAGAGTGCAGGATTTTCTACCTTCATCCCACTGAAGTAACCAAAGATATTTGGACTTGTTTCAAAGACAACAAAGGCTCTGTTCTCAGTATTGCTAACAAGCTAAACTCCAGATGGGGGTGTAATTGGTCTGCCAATCAATGGAGATACAGGTTCAAAGTTATTTGGGCTTTTCCCTATAATATCAAGCATTCCTACTTGGAATGGCTGATTATTCACAATGGGCTGTGGACTGGCATCAGGGCTAAGAGAGTAAATACTAATAGTAGTATCTGTGCTCTGTGCAGCAGGGAAGAGGATTTAACCCATCTCTTTTGTAATTGCTGGCATGCTAAACAGTTCTGGAAACTGTTGGACCCTATTCTGGCCTTCAAAAAACTTCCCCAACTTGGTTTTGAGGAGATCATTCTCGGTTGTTGTAAAAAATTAGATTTAGCTCTCTGGCACTTATGGAGGGGCCATATTCTATGGCACATTTGGATTAGTAGGAACCAAGCCCTCTTTAAAAGTGGCAAAAAGAACTATATGTTCTCCCTTAGAAAAGCTTTGTATCTCTCTGGTATGCAGAGTCTTTTGTCTATCAAACAGGGCCCTCAGGATCAAAGTGTTATTATAAAGTCCCTTTCTCCCTGTAAATGGAGAGATGCCCTTCTAGACTGTTACTCCAGTGATAGATTCATCATGGTCCTTAACTTGTAACCTCTGCCTTATGGGATCACTGCTTCCCTGTGCACTTTGTACTTTTATTACTTAATTTACTCTCCTTTCCTGTTGTCTCGAAAAAAAAAAAAAAAAAAAAAAAAAAAGAAAAAAAAAAAAAGAAAAAGCGGCCAAAGCAGAGAACTCATCAACTGGGATACTCTTGGCTTTTGTTTTCTTTTTGGCGGTATACACACGCGCAGTGCATGCACACAGAATGAAGTTATAATAGTAGAGATAAAGTTAGGAGTAAATAGAGAAGGAATTAACTCTCTTTTCCCCACGACTGGCTGATGAGATGTGCGCGGCAGTTAAAGGTAGACAAAGACGGCTATTGGCGGCTGCTACAGAGCGAAGCGCATCAGAGAGTTACATAGTCAGAGAGAGAGAGAGTGAAAGAGATGGCGCCTGTAGCGCACGTGGAGAGAGAGGTATCCAGACTCCAGAGAGAGAGTGAGAGTGAGCTAAGTTGATCTTTTAGGTGAGATTCCCTCGTGGATTCGTAGGCTGTCTGGCGGCACGCAACGCGCAGAGCTGAGAACGAAAGGTAGAGAGATAATGAAGAGGTTGAAATGCATTGGTTGTTCATGGTGATAAAGGGCAATCTAATCGTTATAAAGTTTTTTTTTATTTAATATAAAGGAAGTTCGGCATTTTTTTTTTTTAAATAAAGGAAGTTCGGCCTTAGCCTAATCTCCCGGACTTTAATTATAATAAAGAGTGAATGGGACTAGTGCCCATGGAACCCCCCAAATCCCACAATGCAGGGGAGGAGTATGGCAAGCTACAGGGCATTACAAATGAGGCGGATAACATTACCATCACCCTCATGTGGGACCCATTTGGGTTTCAACTTGTTGTTTTCGAGGAGATAAATACAGTGATGTCTAAACGGTGGCGATCTCTTGACTCGGGAGATTCTTTTACCAAGGAGAAACAAGGATTTCTCGATCGACCATTCCTTAGGAGTATGGCCAAAATTGACGGTACAACGCTCTCTCCAAATCTTCTAGAGAGCCTCACCTCTGATGGCATTCCACAGCCTCGAAGAGCATCCGATCGCCTCACCCAACATCACTTGTTGCCAGTTGATTTGACTCGAGAGTCTCAAAACCCGGGACACGTGATGCCAGATAACACGGGACTTGGGGCAGTCAAAGAACAGGTGAGCTAAATCTTCAATGCACCGATGGCAACGCTTGCACCATGGCGGCACACCACAGATTTTGTTAGCCCTTGCATTGGTCCAGATTCCTTTATGCAAGACCTGCCACATGAGAACGGACTTTTTGACCTCAATTAGGGGGTGCCAAAGAGACATGAATTTTAGCTCCCACCGAAGTTTGGTCCAAGCAAGGCGCCATCTCTTGTTAAGGGTGTGGTGAACATCCAAATCCCCTTTGAAGTTCGGGATTCTGGAAAGCTTCTTACCATTGCTCCATTTGAGGCCCTCCGAGCAAGGAAGATCCTGACCGCAGAGAAGGCGGGAAGTTCGGCATTAGCCTACTCTCCCGGACTTGAATTAAATAAAGAAACAAAAGTACAAAAGAAGGGAACTAGTGCCCACGGGACCCCCCGAGTCCCACAAAGCAGAGGAAGCTTGTATAGAGCCTAGGTTGCATTACAAAAAAGGTTAATCACCCTCTCATCGCCCTCATGCGGGGCCCATTTGGGTTTGAGCTTGTTGTTGATCAAAAGGAGGACTTGATGGTGCCTGAAGGGGGGGGATTTCTTACTGTTAATAATCCTTTTGCCAAGGAGGAATAGTGATTTCTCAATCGACCACTCCCTGGGGGGATCACCGAAGTTGAGAGCACATCTTTCCCGCCATATTTTCCACAGGACTTCCCCTCTGATGGCGTTCCAGAGTGCCGCGGAGCAGCCGATCGCTTCTCCCAAAAGGACTTGTTTCCAATTAAGCTGATTTTGAAGTCTGATTTTCATTCCAACCGTCTGCCAGATTCTGTTGGAGTTGGGGCAATTAAAGAAGATGTGTGGGACATCTTCGATAGACCGGTGGCAGCGTTTGCACCAAGGAGGGATCCCACAAAGTTTGCTAGCCTTATGGTTGGTCCAAATTCCTCGATGAAGAATTTTCCATAAGAGGACAGACTTCTTAATTTCTATAAGGGGGTGCCAGATACCCATGAACTTCATGTCCCACCGAAGCCGCGTCCAAGACAGGCACCACTTCTTGTTGAGGTTGATCTGATGGTCAATCGTTTCTTTGATGTTCGGGATTTTGAATAGGCTATTCCCATTGTGCCATTTGAGACCAAGTAAGTTTGGTGTGTCGTGTCCCATGAGAAGGCGAGTCTTGTGACGATCCCATGCGAGACATCTGCTTTGTAAAGTGTTCCATTCTTCGTACGAGATGTTGATGCCAGGGTCAATATCCTCGAAGTTGATCCAGCTGTTGGTGTCATGTTTCCAGAGGTGTTTCCATTTTTTGAAGCCTTTGTTCCATAACTTCTTGGCATTTTGAATGTTCCAAGACTCCACACTCCGGATGCCATGTATCGAAAACCAGATAGAGTCGTTTTGTCTGATACCTGCCGCCCACTTCCAGTCCTCACTAATTCTTGTGAAGCTTTTGACTTTATTCCAACCCTTCCAAAGGGAGCACACGAGATTGGAGCCTTTCGGGAAGACGGGGATCGGGGAGAATAGCAGGGTCAAGATGTCAAGATTCTTCCAGTTTGGGAACCCCATGAGAGCCAACTCATTCTTGTTTCTGAAGATCAGCTTGGCCCACGAGGCCTCCTTATTGCACCAAGCCTTAATCATCCATTTGGCTGCCAGTTTGTTAGCCATACACCCAATGTCCAGGATACCAAGCCCCCCGTTATCTCTAGGGCTAGTGCAGATGGCCCATTTGATTTTAGGCACCCCCCTTCTGTTATGATCACCCGTCCAAAGAAAGTTTCTACAAATACTATTCAGTTTGGACAGGCCTTGCTCATTCGGTCTCCAGCATGACAGGAAATAGATGGTAGAAGAGAGGAGGAACGTGTTGATGACCATCGCACGCCCAGGGAGATTGATTTGCATACCTCTCCAATAGTTAAGCTTGTTTTCGAGTTTGGCCAGCACCCAGTTCCATCGCTGTTCCATAGGGACGCCAAACCCCAAGGGGATTCCGAGAAGTCGAAAGATTTGGCCCTGCGGAATGATTTGACAGCCATGATCAATGAGAAGGCCGGGATGAGGTCCCACAATAGCTCTAAAGGCGGTCTTGGAGTGGTTGATTCTGGATCCAGAGGCTTCACAAAAGGTAGCAAGACACCTCTAGAATGTCTCCAGGCTGGTATTATCATTGTGAACGAACGCGTTCATATCGTCGGCAAATAGTCTCATGGTGATTTGACTGTGGTCGTGAGGCAGCCGGAGGCCTTTGATATTGCCAGCCTCCACATGATGCGCCACAAGCCTGCTAAGCCCCTCAGTGGCGATGGCAAAAAGAAGGGGGGCCAGTGGGCACCCTTGTCTAATAGATCTTCTAAGTTTGATTGCCTTCGAAAGTTTGCCGTTGACGTTAATTTGGGTCGTTGCGTTTCCGAGAAGGGTCGCGATCATCTTGGTGAATTTCTGGCTACATCCGAGATCTTGGAGCGACTGCAGAATATAGTCCCATTCTAGCCTGTCGTAGGCTTTGTCAAAGTCGATCTTGAGGAAGACCACATCTTGATTAGACTCATTTGCAAATTGAATACCTTCCCAAATGTCCATAATGGTTTCCAAGATAGACCTGCCTTTGATGAAACCTTTTTGGTCCTCACTTAGCCACGTTCTCAGGTGGCACGAGATTCTGTTGGCAATGACTTTGGCGATGATCTTGTATCCTGTTTGGAGCATCGTAATAGGCTGCCAGTTCTCGATTCTGTTCTTTTCCCCTTTCTTGTGTATTAACTTGATAATTCCATTATTGAGGCAAGAAGGAAGAGCACCAAACTTTAACGCTTCTTGCCAAACCATCCGAAGAGGGGTGGCAACCACCAGCTTGAAGGATTTAAAGAACTCGTTAGTGAGTCCGTCGGGTCCCGGGCTTTTACCGAGAGGGAGGGCATCAATGACCTCAATAATTTCTGATTCCGAGATAGGGGCATGAAGCAGGGAGAGGAGGTTGGGTGGTATCCTACGGGGGGAAACCCTAGAAATGGCTGCCATACAGTCCCTTCTATGGTGGGAGAGGGGGTTCGAGGTTCCCAAGAGTCTCGTGAAGTGCCCTTCGATGATGCCAAAGTTATCTTCTTCCGAATTGCATACATTGCCATGTAGGTCTAGCAATAGGGGGATCGATTCTCTGTTATGTTTCCTTTTAAGGATACGGCACATCTCTTTGGTGGGTTTGTCGGCTTTGCCAGCCCACCATTCCTTGAAGAAAATTTGCAAATTTTTCCTTTGTATTTCTTCCTCGTATCTCAACACCGCTCTGATTTTATGGAGACCTTTCTGGGCTTGATGTTTTCCTTTGTTCACTTCCTCCTCTAGCCTCCAGAGTCTGTGGTAAAGAGCTTCCCTACGGGCCCGCCGCACGGTCTCGAGCATCTTCTTAGTTCTGATCATGATCTTTCGAGACTTGTCGACCGCACTTCTCCAGCACTTGGCTGGGGACAAGCCGGAGGCGAACGCCACCTTCCACACATCGGCAATTTCTTGATGGACAGAGGGGAGAGAGAAGGTGGTTGCATTGGCATGGAACCACGGAGCCTTGCGGATCTTGTTGGAAGGTTGAAAAGTGATCACGATCGGGTAGTGATCAGAGATAGTGAGGTCAGTGCGTTGCGTGATGGCTGGGTGGCCCCATTGATGAGTAAAACTCTGAGAGATGTAGCATCTGTCGAGTCTAGCTTTCCTCAGGTCCTCGCCCGCTTGGAGATTTGACCAAGAAAAGCCATTCGAGTCTTTGAATTCAACCAAATCTAGGTGAAGTTTGGTCCTGTCCCACGTTTCTTTCTCCTGACTGTCGATGACCCTGCCCTTGCCCATCCATCTGTCCATAGGGTCCTCCACCATGTTGAAGTCTCCACAGATAAGCACGTTGTGGGGAAGCGAGTCTAAGAAGGCCCATGTGTTCAGTCTCTCCAAATCCCCGTTAGGGGCGTACAAAGAAACCATAGTAACGCAAAGAGGAGCACCAAAGGAAACAGCGATCCAACGGTGGCTTTCATCTTCAATGGAGTTCTCAAGCTTTTCAAACCAGAGTTGATTAACGCCGATAGACGTTCCACCAGATCCCCGCTGGTGCGTCGTTGAGATCCAAACATGGGTCGAGGAGACCTGCCTAAGCCGTTTTTGGAGGTCTTCTCCGTCGATTTTAATCTCTTGAATACAAATAAAATCTGGGTTTATGCTAAGGTCGCAGAGCCATTGACCAATGATGGTCGCTCTTGAGGGGTCGGTTAGCCCCCTAGCATTTAACGAGATGATGATCATTTTCGTAGTGATCCCTCTTTGCGGGAGGGAGCTTTGTCCTTTCTTTTCTTGGATTCATCTTTCTTTTTCGCTGGAATCGGGTCCCGAATTAGCAATAGGTTCTTGTGGGGGCTTTTCCAGGGTAACTCCATAGGTTGTTTTCCTTTGTGGGATGCCTCTTGCTGGGGAGACTTGGGCACCGTATTCGGCACCGTTTCCGGAATAGTCGATCCGATGATGGAACTTTCACTATCCATGTTGTCTTCGTTACTAGTGGTGAAGCCGTCTTCTTTGCTTGTAGCGTAGCCCTCCTGGGAGATTTCTTTATTGTCAATAATCTCTAGGGCTTTGTCGTTGGTGTCAACCCCATGTGGGTTCCCACCTGGGTAGTCGAACTCATTGATCTCCTTTTCCAAATTGCAATACAGATTGCTAGAGGGGGTAGCTGACAAGTTGTTTCGCTCGCGATTTGCCCTAGGGCTTCTTTTCCTTCTTCTTCTGACTTCGATGAACCCGTCATCATCAGCTTGTGGATTAGGGAGGTCCTTGCCTTCCCCTTCCCTTGTCGAGCGGGTCGAAGCGCCTTTGTTGTCTTGAGCATTTTTGGAGGCATCTTGAACACGCTTGCTTTTTTGTCTCAAAGGGCAGTCTTTAATCCTGTGGCCTTGTTGGCCACAACGAAAGCACGCATTGGGAAGGTTTTTGTAGCTGATATCTTGCTCCCATACCTCCCCTTCGCCCAGGTCCACTTTGATCATAGATGGAAGCGGCGTGCTGAGGTCGGCCTCGACACAGATTTGGGGGTGCCACCTAGCATTGAACGAGTGTCTTGCACCTTCATAGATGAGACCACCAATGTCTTCGCGTGAAGCAAGCGGCTTGCCGATGGGAGAGACAATGTCCCACACGAAGTTGTACGGGAAGTAAGGAAGGTTAGGGAGCTCAACCCAGAGAGGGTACCGAAGCGATTTCGATTTGTCGGGAGTAAAGTCCGGGGACCATCTGAATAGGCACAGGGTCGCCCTACCAAGCTGCCAGGTGCCAACGCTTAGGGCCCGAAACGCCATATCTTCATTTTCAAAGACTAGCAACAAGTGGCTCGCCGGTAAGAACTGGCATTTGCTAACGGTTATACCACGGGGAAACCACTCTTTTCGAAGCCATTGTCGCACAGTTTCGAGCGGGGGCCTAGGGCCAAACATTTGACCGACGAGGCAAACTTTCTTGAGCTCCTCCTGAGCAGACAGAACCGCAGGTCTACTGAGAGAAACCGTGGGGGGATCAGTGCAATCGGGTGCTCCAGGGGCGACACACGACCCCCCCTCCAACAGAGCAGCCAGGTTATCGGTCTCCCCTGGGGGAGGGGCCCGATTACTTTTCACGAGTGAGGAGGAAGCCACATCCATGGCCTCCTTTTCTTTTTTAAATTTGCCTTTTTTCTTAGTATCTTAGCCTCCCTCGGTGGGTAATATGAGCTTCTAAAAAGCTTCCCCGCGACACCTCGAAGGCTTCCCCGCGACACCGGCCCCGGCGACACCTCGAAAGCTACCCCGCGACACACGCGCTACGACGACACTCCGACTGCTCGCGATAGGTGGGCTCCCGCGATAGGTGGGCTCCCGCGACACCCGCGCCCAGCGACACTCCGTCTGCTCCCCCGCGACACACGGGCTACGACAATGTCGACTATGGCTCAGCAACGAGAGCAGGCAATGAACCGCCGTAGCTTGAACGCGCTCCCGATTCCTCTACTACCTGCCCCAGGTCCTTACCACGAATCTGTCGCGAGTGAGTGCTGTAGCGTCGTCGCCCTTCACCTCCTCTATGTTCTGCTGCGACACACGGGCTACGACCTGCATCGAGTGAGTGCTGTAGCGTCGTCGCCCTTCACCTCCTCTATGTTCTGCTACGACACACGCGACCTTTGTTCTAGTTCTGTTTCTTGATCCCTGATGCCACCATGGCATTCACTCTCCCGAGTTTTTTCGCCAGGTGAATCAACTGAGGAAAGAAAAGTAAAGCTGCCATAAGAACGTCAATCGGTCAAGTGACATGGGAAGCTCATAACTAGACCGAGCACTTAGCCACCATGGCGTCCAAGCTTTCTTGACCAGAACAAGCGCTTGGCAGCCATGCCTGCCGTCCACTCTTTCTTGAACAGTTCAAGCAGTTAGCCGCCGTGCCGTCCATCCTTTCAGCTTTTCGTCAACTCAGGCAACTTTCCTCTTCACAGCTGCACTTTCCGTTGGCTGCTAGGTTGGCATTCCATTGAGTCAAATGTCATGTGAACAACCGTGAAAGCAACTATGTTTTGCTCCCTCTCTCTCCTCCTTTCATTCTCTCACGTGCGCGCGCACGCACACACACACACATAGAGACACACACACACACGCACATACAGAGAGCACAATGATGTGTTAATCGTTACAAAGTTGTTACAACATTTAAGGATGACATTTAAGGATGGGTCTTGTCCACTACTGATAGCAACTGATGTAGCAGCAAGAGATTTGGATATACCAGATGTAGAATATGTTATCAACTACAGTTTTCCTTTGGCCACGAAGGACTATGTGCATCGGATTGGACAGACTTGGGTCTCGAGAGTTAGAAAAAAAAAAAGAGAAAGAAGCTTAGGACGGTTAGGAAAAAAGAGAGATAAGGAGAGTGACTGGGTTGTTTAATTTTATTATATTTATTTACTTTTATTTATTTATCAGCGTTGGTGATGGTCTTTGGATGTTCTAGATCTCGGTGAGGCCACTTTGGGGGACACTGTTGAACATGGTGGCGAGGTGAAGCTGGTCGGCATCCGGAAGGACTCTGAGGGTGGAGCTTGCCGAAACCTAAAACCTCTTGAAGCAGACCATGAGGTTCGCGGATGCTTCGAGCTTCATGATTGTGTTATCCATAGCTCTTGCATCAGCTTGTTTTTCTGCTTGAACACTAGCTTTATACCTTCAACGTCCCGTATCCACCCTTATTTCACTATCTCATCGGTGTCTCTCTATCAAACTTGATATTGTAGCAGATAGCTTCTTCTACTTCTCCTCGCACTTTATCTTCACCAGCAACCGCCTCCCCCCCCTCGTTGTGTTCTTCTATGAAATGCCTCTCTAGGTTGGGCTAGTTGATGATTTTGGAGATTATATGAAGTGAAGAAAGTGATTAAAGACTGAAGTAAAGAGTACTCCCCATAAAGAGAAGCAAAGAAGTAAAGCTTGGACTGCAAAGACCAAAGCCGAGACTCATGGGCATCTTCTCGCATTATAGTGGGAACTCTACCTTATATTTGGCTGATCGGCACTTTAGTGGCAGCATATTGTATCAACATTCCACACTATAGCGGCTTCTCGTACCACCGACCCACACTATAGAAGGAATTATTGTATTACTCATATTTTATTGGACGACTTCAGCTGTATTCTTATTGTATCATTGAGCTTTGTCTGCACAACGGTCCGATGACTTCCATGTTTTAGCATGGTATCTGGAATTTTTCGTTCCTGAAACCTACGGTCTTATGCATATGCACACTCGCTTGTCTCTTCCGAGGGGTAGGGGCCTACAATGATTGCCATACCAGAGAGAGGGCGAGGCGCCCAACGCACAGATGCCGCTCGTCGGACATGGGAACGGGGTGCACAAGGGACCTGAACCAACCCCGCGCTAGCTTCCCCATCACTAGACCTGATCCAACCCGAGGTTGCTCTTCCTTCCTCGCCTCCTTCCCGACACCTGAAACCGACGTGAAGCGAGGCAGTTTCCCAGTGATCTTTGACATGCCACCCACTCCTTGAAAAGAGAAAACAAGAACCTCGGCATCGGACATATATTCCAAGTATCAACATTTCAAATTCTTTGAATTATTGCATTGTTCCATGCACTTGAACAGAAAGATTACTTTTGACTGTCTGACTTTGATCATCCACTTTTTTGCATCAGTTTAAATCATACCAGTGTGCACTTTTCCATTGAGGCATAGATTAAGAATGCACTTCTGAGCTTAGATCATAAGAAGAGGAAAACAAAAATGAACAAAATGATTGAGGAACAATTTAGGAAATACAAAGAGCGATTTAAGTAAATGGAAATTAAGGCGAGTGAATCTATAAAATCAAAGTTTGGTATTGTTATGAACCTAATGCAGATGATAAATGCAATAACTGACACTATCCCGCAAAAGTAAAAATGACGCCTTGATATTTCAGAGTGTTGCATAAACGACGCTCTGGAATGTTAAAAAAAAATTTGATTTCTCACGGCACATTTGTGCTAGGATTGAGACGTGCGAGAGAGAGAGAGAGTGAGAGAGAGAGAGAGAGATTGAGTTACCGGTTTAGCGCACACAACCTCAAGGAACGAAGGTTACCTCACACACACATACACAAATAGATTTACACACACATGTACACATGCATATACACACACATATACACACATATACACACATATACACACATAGACACACACACACATACACATAGACACATATGCACACATACACACACACACACAATATACACACACATACACACATAGAGACCCATACATAGACACACATACATAGAGACACACACATACACACACACATACATACATAGACACATACAAACTTACACACACACAAACACACATCCATACACATTTCCACACATACATACACATACATACACACATGTATATACACATACACATGTATATGCACATAGACACACACATACACACATAGATACACACACATACACATATTTACACACACTAATTTACACACACACATACACATTCATACACACACATAGACACATGCATACACACATAGACAAACATACACATAGACACATAGACACACACACACACATACACACACATATACACACACACATACACACAAACATACTTACACACACACATCCACACACATTTATGCACATACATACACATGCATACAGACACATATATATAGATACACACATATATACACACATAGACACACACATACACACATAGACACACACACAAACACACATAGACACACACACACATAGACACATACACACATATGCATACTCACACACACACACACATAGAAAGACATACACACACATACACATACATGCATACATAATGCATATGCATATACATACATATACATATGCATACATAATGCATATGCATATACATACATACATACTTACATGCATACACATACATACACACACATGCATACATATGCATACATAATGCACATGCATATGCATACGTACATGCTTACATGCATACGCACACATACACACATAGACACACACACATAGACACACACACACATATGCATACACACACATAGAGAGACATACACACACATACACATACATGCATGCATATGCATACATAATGCATATGCATATGCATACATACATATGTACATGCATAGACACACATACACACACATATGCATAAATAATGCACATGCATATGCATACATACATGCATACACATACACACATAGACACATATACGCACATAGGCTCATACACACACATAGACACATACAAAAACATAGACACATACACAAACATAGAAACATTCGTACACATACACACACATATACACATAAATTTACACACACATACACATGCATACACACACATACACACATAGAAAGACACATACACACATCCACACACACACATACACACACATGCACATATAGATACATACACACATAATGCATATGCATATGCATACATACATAATTACATGGATACACACACATAAACACACATATGCATACATAATGCACATGCATACATACATGCATACACATACACACATAGACACACACTCACACATAGACACATATACACACATAAACACATACACACACATATACACACAGTTTTACACACACACATACATATGCATACACACACATACACACATAGACACACACACATACATACATAAACGCATACACACACACATACACACAGATTTACACACACACATACACATCCATAAACACACACATATAGACACATAGACACACAGATACACACATAGACACACACAGACATACACACATATACACGCACACACATAAACACACGTACACACACATATACACACATTAACACATACACACACATACACTCACATACACACACATACACTCACACTCACATACACACATACACTCACATACACATATTTACACACACACATACATGCATAAACTTACATATATACACACATAGACACACACATACACACATAGACACACACACATACACACATAGACACACACATACACACACGCATACATACATAGAAACATACACACTTACAAACACACACACAAACACACATCCACACACATTTCCACACACACATGCACATGCATACACACATATATATATACATACACACGTATATGCACACATAGACACACACATACACAAATAGATACACACATACACACATAAATGCATACACACACATACACATAGATACACATAGATTTACACATGCACATACACATGCATACACACACACAAACATATATACACACAGACACACACATACACACATAGACACACACATATACACACATACACACACATACACACACATACACACACACATACATACTTACACACACATCTAGATACACTTACACATAGATACACATGCATACACACACATATATATAGATACACATGTATATACACACATAGACACACACATAGATGCACACACACACACGTAGACACACACACACACATAGACACATGCACACACATATATGCATACACACACTTGTAGAGAGACATACACACATATACACATACATGCATACATACATACTTACATGCATACAAAACATACACACACATACACACACACAGATGCATACATATGCATATGTAATGCACATGCATATGCATAGATACATGCTTTCATGCATACACATACACACATAGACACATACACACACATAGATACATAGACACATACACATGCATACACACACATATACACATAGATTTACACATACACATGTGTTGGAACTGAAGGACTCACAAGGCAAGGAAGCGTACGAAGGGAGTTAGAGAGAAGAGAAAGCACAAGCAGACAGAGCCGTCAACGACGATCTGGCAAGTAGGACAATATTTTTTCAAGACACTAACGCACATCAAGAAGTGGACACACAAGGAGAAGGAGCAAGTAGGGAGCTCCAGGAAATGTAGGTCCAAATGTTAGTAGAATCCCTACAACAACAGTGATTTTCATCACTAACAATCATTGTAAATACCATTTCCCATTTTTGTAGCTCCATTTTGTACAAGCAAAGGAGTCCTTGAGCTTGAGGAGCCTTAGAAGTACCTACCTGTCAGTTTTCACATTTTTAGATGTCGTTTGAACCTCCAAATAGGGTAGAGAACCTAATTTTTAACTAAGCCGGACACTAGGTCTAGACAAGGCCAAAACCTAGTAAAAAACTATAAATAGAGCTAGAGAGCTCATTTTTGGGGGTTAGCTTGTAATTGAAATGAATTTGTAAGATCTTTTTGAAAGTAATCTAAAAACTCCATTGCTTCTCACTCTTTGTCTTGTCGTGTGTGTGCGTGTGTGTGTATGTGTGTGCATGTTTGTGTACTTCTCACTCACGCACTTGTGCCTTCACTTGCTCGAGGTCTTCATACCATCCTCTTGTCTTCCCGGATTGACATTAAAGGAGGTGCTACTCATCACTGAGCTACACCAAATTTTGGCGCCGTTGCCGGGGATCGAGCTTCGAGGACGAGCGTGTGATGGTAAGACGTAGATTTGAGACGTTGGCGTTGTAGGTAATTTCTTCACTTCTCTTATTTTTCTCCTTCTTACCTCATCACCATCATCATCATCACCATCTCCCACCTCCATATCCATTATCGCAAAAATTTTCAGTTTTTGATCATATCACCTTCTTCACCTCATTTCCATCATTCCACTTGTGAGAGAGAGCGAGAGAGCAATACTGTGTGCATTGTTTTTGCATGTTTGTTGTGTTTTCTTGCAGGATCCAGCTGTATCATCCCCTCCAGCATGCTGCGCAGGTACGGACGAGCTCGAAATTGTATCTGTGTCGCAGACCTCTGTCGATCGCGATCGACAGAAAATTCAGGCTTTTGGTAAAACTAAGTGCACCACTAGAACAAGCACAAAGAGCACATTCCAAATCACTAAACAAAATTGAAAAATTCCGTGTTTCTCTGTCAATCGCGATCGACACCATCGATCGCGATCGACAGCCACGATTGACAGACCCTGTCAATCGTGACCGACAGACCCTGTCAATCACGACCGACAGACCCCACAACCGATTGAATGCCACATAGGACCCTGTCAATCGCGATTGACACCGTCGATCGCGATTGACAGCCACGATCGACACCCCTGTCAGTCGCGATTGACACCGTCGATCGCGACCGACTGAAAATTCACGATTGACACAAAAATCCGCGTTGCCACGTGTCCATCACGACGGACACACCCCCGATCGACTGAAATTATGGCGAGAATCCCGAAAAAAGTGTCGATCGCAATTGACACCGTCGATCGCGATTGACAGGACCCACGACCGACTCTATCAATCGCGATTGACACTGTCAATCGCGACTGACGTGTTGATCGCGACCGATAGGCCCCGACGGACACCTCTGTCAATCGCGATTGACAGACCTGTCGATCGCGATTGACAGGCTTTTCGACCAAAATTTTAGTGTTAATTATTTGAAGTCCTTGGGGAATTTTGGGCATAATTAGGGAGTCATTAGTGATTTGTGAGGTCCCTACACATGTGTTTGAGAAAAATCCTGTATATCTGCTATCCTGTTTGAACCCTGTTTTAACCCTAGAACCCTGAATTGGCATAACTTTCTCATACGAAATCCGTTTGTGGTGATTCTTGTTTTGTTGGAAAGCTCGTGAAAATTAATATCAAGATTATTAGATAGGGTATTTGGAAGTTGACCATACCCCAAGGTAGGAAAACTGAAGGATTCTTGGGATTGTTTTCCATAAAGGCAAAGGATAATTTGGTCTATGAGTTACATGCATGAAAGTGGTCTATTGTGTCATTTGAATTTAAGTCTTGAGCTAACCGTGGGACTTTTACAGGTCCAGTAAGAGCACTTGAGGGAATTCTAATCAAGAGTAAGTGCAAGCTTGGGGACACGCTTCCTAAGCATTCAAGGGCAACCAAGAAGGAAACAAAAGGTTGGAAACTCTCAACTCCCTCTGTCAATTACTAGCTTAGGCTAAGGACGACTAGTGTTAGGAGTAGGCCAGGGCAGCGATAGGCAATTATCAAGTTCAAGACTACCTAAATACTCAAGTTCAAGCTAACGACATAATCCTTGTACGGTCGAGAACTTTAAAGGAAAGGAACTTAATGTGGAACGATCAACTTCAAGTATGGAAATACACTCAAGTATACCTGACGACGTGATATCAGACAAGACAAGACCATAAACACGGTAATTAACTAAAAAGGAATCAAGTAACTGATACAAAAGAACTCAGCAACGAGGTTGTACTTTGGGCAAAAAGTGGGCTATTTAAATAGGCATATGAACCTTAGATCGGGACGACATCTAGTAAGAGAGAGACAAAGTCTTAGGTCTTCAGAGGCTAGTGTTAATGATACTGCTAGGTCGTGGGCCCAGCAGTTGAGCCACCACTCGCAATACCCTAGCTCTGAGACAAGTGAATCGGAGATGTCTCTAGGCATGGACAGACCTACGGGAAGTTCAGGAGTACCATATCTGTATAGGGTGGAAGGCTCCTACAAGATGCAGTTGGAATACATTAGGACCAACCGATTAGGTGCAAGTTACGAGGACGGCCTAGGAAGATCTGTGGTCCAGATCAAAAACCCGGACCAGTCCATTGGATTAGAGCGCCCAACTGTCAAGTTTGAAAATGGAGCATACTTGGACAAAGAAGGAACTATATACGTAGTCACCAGTCACCCAGAGAGGACCGATGAATTTGGGAATGTGATCGCTGAAGCGGACATAGAAGACCTAGAACAAGGAAACATAGGAGGAGAGCCCAGGACCCCTCGAGGCAAATCTATTCTTACTAGAATTCTCACTCCTGAGTGGATTCCCCAAGACAATAAGAGTATAGATCTACTCCTGAACCGAGAGACGGATGAAGCCTTTTGGAGATATAGACCTAATCAGCCGAGTGAGGTAGGGTCAACCATGATCTATGAGCTCAAGGATCCGGATAGCCCAGGCAGAGCGACCTACTTAGATCACACTTCAGAGAGGATCTTTGTGGTTACTGAAAATGATAGGCATGCTTACACTTGGAAAGGTGAATTTGGTTTCCCCCAACCAAGATCAAATGTGTCCTTTGGTCACCCAGGGGCTGGAATATCTCAAGCTCATGGAGCTCAAAGAGACAGACACAGAGATAGACCTGAGGTAAGCTTTGCCAACTCTTTGGGTAGAGAAAGAACGAAAACGGAAACAAACGGAGTGGAACCTGATGTGCTTAGAGCTCCAAGGAATCAAAGAAATGCGAATGAGTTCCCTCTACCAAGACCTAGAGAGCATACAAGAACTTTGAGACCAACTCAGCTAGTTAAGTCCATGAAGAATTACTTCGATGGCACATGAGATCCATACGATCATGTGGCTGAGTTTAGGCAAGTTTTAAGAGCTGAACAAGTGGATGATTTGTTCACGTAGTACAATGCCTTTGGACTAACGCTTAGGAACATCGCCCTGACATGGTTTCAACCACTAAACGAGAGGCAGGTCAGGAGCATAGACCAACTTGTAGAGGAATTCATTATCGAATTCTCTAAAAGTGGCATACGACATAACACGTCCTCTCTAATTCATAGCTTCAAGCAAACACCTCAAGAGACCGTGAGACTTGCAGGAAGAAGATTTAGGCAATATCTTGAGAGATGCCCGATGTCGGAGTTATCCACGCCATCTAAGCAAGTAGCTTTATTCCTGAATGGATTGCTAACTACTAAATTGAGATCATATGTGTACTTAAAGGACCCAAGGACCATAGAAGAGTGTGTACGCATGTGCATTGACATCGAGGATAACCTAGGGGAAGAGTTAGAGCTTTCCAAAATATACAAAGATTCAGATAATGCCTCTAGTCTCTCTTCGACTCAATCCACATCAATTGAGGAATTGGCTGAGAAAGTGGCTCAAAAACTATGCGTCTCTAGCAAACAAATCCCAAGGTTTGCCCTAGCAAGGAGATGCTATACCTGTGGTGGTGACCATATGGCAAGTGTGTGTCCCATTATGGCTCAACCCCAAGTAAATCCAAGTAGCCAGTACTGCACCATAGAATGAAGATACACAAATCACACAGCACAAGACTGCCCATACAATAAGCAAGCTGTTAGACAAACTTACCCTCAGCCATACCCTCAACAAGGTAGATACCAAAGCCAATACCCTCCACAACAGTATACTAGGCCTCAACAAAATTACCAACCACAATATCAGGCCCAACTGAGACCCCAACCAGTGCTAGCACAACAACCACCTACTCCCACCAATGTGATTTCAGTTAAGTACGCAGCTCCAGAAGAAAACCTGAATAGAGCTATAGTCCGAGTGACACCATTAATTTCTGAAAATGATCCTAGTGACCATAGCTTTGATTCTACACACATGGATAGTCCGCAGGCTTACTACATGCAGTCTCCTGAACACGGTGAGTCCTACTACAGTGAGGAACTGAGCGAAACTAATTGGGAACCAGAGTATGCTAATGTCATGTACGCAAATCCCAACTCTAGACCCCAACCTAGGTAGGTAAGACCACCCTTCCCTAGCGGACCGTGCTACAGATGTCACGGAGATCATCTCATTCGTGATTGTCCCTTACCTCCACCTACACAACCCCAGTCAGTGATGATCCAGGGCTATTGCTAGGAGTGTGGAAAGGAGCATCTCTTACGAGACTGTCCTAAAAATCCTAATAATATGCCGAAGATCACTCCTATCAATGTTGTTGGGTTAGTAGTAGACTCCACAGGGAGTGTGACTTCCACTACACCTGTGCAAGTGATCACAAGAGCCCAAGCTCTGCAGCACAACCAGGGTGTAGGTCACCAAAAGAGCCCTGAGGTGAGTGAAACAGAGAGCACAACCAAGAAGAGGACTAGAGCTTGGAGAGATAGTCGTGAAAGAATGAAAAGACAATGGGCAAAAAAGATGAGTGAGCTCGAGGAAAGCCTTAGAGAAACAAAGGCCAGGATAACTAAACTCACATCTCAAACTCCCTCTCACATTACCCCGCCTTCACCACTCCCAACCCCATCCATACCGCCACCTTCCCAACCGCCTCATCAAATCCCAGCACCCCCTAGAGTAGGATCTGTCCTAGCTGATCCCACTCCCGAGGACCTAAACATGATGCTTAAAGCCTATCAGGCCAGAATCCAAGAAGGGCCAAACGTAACTGATCATGAAAAGTGTTACCCTAGAGCAGAACTAGAGCTAGAACGGACCAAAATTTGTGCTAAGATGGTGGAATTAGCTGAGACTATGTTTGAAGCCAGTCGCCTCTTTAACATCTCTAGTTCAGCTAAGACGCAATTACACTTTGATGGACTGCTAGAAAGAATAGAGAGGCTAATTGCACAATCAGAAAAGGAACCAACCTCTCAAAATAAGGGCAAAGCAAGTGAGAGAGTGAGCCTACCCCCTCAGGAAGCCTATGTGCCTAACTCTACGGAGCCAGACACATCATCTTCTATGAATCGGTTCACACCAGAATTCCTATGAGAGATTCAAGAAGACAAATGGGCTAAGGAAAGTGAAGTCCCTCCTCCCATTGAACTTGTGGATGAAGCACATGATCAATTCCCACAGGACATCCCATCCATTTATGAGGAGCAGGAAAGCACCCGATCTCAGGAAAGATTAGACTTTGAGTCTAACTCCTTACAAGAATTACCCCACTTCACTGGCCCATGGGAAGCTAAGTCTACTTGTATGAGAGCACCCATAGTCATGGTACGAAATGAGGACTCAGTCATACCTAGGAACACAAAGGTAGTGAAAAACATGAAAGTACAGTGCAACCTCACCTTAGAGAAGCTACTCAAAGTTAGGCCAGAACTATGGAAACATGTAGCCAAACAGGTACCAGAGATAGCAAAACCTAGTTCCCAAGAAAGGATCCCAGAGAACAGTGCCACAAATACCATTAGACAAGATAGGAGAAATGAGTGAGGGCAAAGAAGGGAATACCTATCTCCCCATAACCCATCAGGGATACACAACCAAGGCAATTCTTAACTCAGGTGCAGGAGTAGCCATTGCTACCACTTCCCTATGGAAGCGGTGGGGCAAGCCAGCACTCAGGCCCACGAGGATGAAATTGCAAATGGCCGATGGTCCTCTAGAGAGACCCTTAGGGCTGTTAGAAGGAGTAACTCTCACTACATGTGGTGTTGAGTTCGAGCATACATTTGCTATATGTGATTTTAGCAAAAATCATGCCTATGAGATGATTTTGGGAAGACGCTTTATGCGACAGTTGTAAGTGGTACAGGACTGGGGAACCAATTCTTTGTACTTGCAACACTTAGGTGTCACGACCAAAGTAAATCTCAAGGATTATTCTCATAGAGATGTCCCTCCTATCCAATGGAATCCCATCCATAGAGCCAAAGATGATACAGAATCGGTGCATTCCATAGGATCAGGATCCTCATGGATGCATGAAGACACACACTTATGGATGTGCAAAGTAGCAGTAGAAGAAGAGAAGAGAGAAAAGGCCAGAGATATAGGTGCAAAAGAAACACATAGATCAACTCAAGACCCAGCCTATGCACCTATAATCTTTCTTGACGAGGAATTTGAACCCCACGGCTGGGCAGAAATTCTAGCAACAATGGATGTAGCCATCAATGAAGAACAATGGACACCCCACTGTGATGAGGATGGCTATGACCTCTCAGTCTTCTCCATAGAGCCAATCATGGGAGAGGCAGTGTTAGAAGAGTGCGAACCTAGCCCTGATGCATTTGAAGATGCGAGTGACTCCGATCTAGAGTCAATCATTATGGACCCACCTTTTGTATTAGATGAGGAATACTTCTATGAAGTCGAATTTCAACGCCAGAGGCATGGAGAGCTTACAAATGATGTAAGGCTAGCCACACATGTAACCCCTAAGGAAGAAGGAAAGAAGAGGAAGAAGAAAGAAGTCACACAAGAAGGGGAGGAATCTTTGTTTGAGGTCCCAGAAAATTTTAAGAAGTATGAGATAGATGACAGGAGAGTCATGATTAGAATGCCTAAATGGGAGGCACAGTCAGGAGAGGCCTATGATAACAAAGAAACCACCAAGAAAATAGTGGTAGCCCTAGAAGAAGGCGAGGAGAGATGTACTTATATAGGGCACGACTTAACGGAAGAAGAAGAGCGTGAACTGATAGCCTTGCTAAGAGAATACAGGGATGTATTCGCTTGGAGCTACAAGGATTTGAAGGGTGTTGACCCCGAAATATGCTCACACACTATTCCCATGACCTCAGATGCTAAACCCTCTAAGCAAAAGCCTTACATATACAACGATAACTATGCTGCAAAGATCAAGGAAGAGATAGATAGATTAGTCGAAGCTGGATTTATCTATGAAATTGAGCACACTGAATGGGTATCCCCCATTGTAGTGGTGCCCAAGAAGAATGGAAAGCTGCGTGTATGCATTAACTTAATACACACATACACACATACACACATACACACTTACACACATATATACACACATACACACATAGATACATACACACTTACACACACATCCAAACATCCACACACATTTACACACATACATACACATGCATATAGACACATATATACAGATACACACGTATATACACACATAGACGCACACATAGACACACACACATAGACACAGATGGACACATACACACATATATGCATAGACACACACACACAGACATACACATATATGCATAGACGCACACATATATGCGTACACACACATAGAGACACATACACATACATGCATGCATATGGATACATAATGCATATGCATACATACATACTTACATGCATACATACACATACACACACATGCATACATTTTCATACATAATGCACATGTATATGCATACATACATGCTTACATGCATAGACATACTCACATATACACCTACATACACATATACACACATACATATGTACACGTACATATATTGATTTCTAAACCATTTTGTTTTATATGTAGATGAATTATGGATCCTAGTAGAGAAAGAAAGGGGAAACTCACTTTCATAAAAAGTCTTATGAAAGCAAGAGTTATGCCTGATACTTTAGGGATCATCATGCATGAGGACTCAGAGATGCATGAGGATGATCTGGATTTTATGATCGAGATGCTTACCCAGCAATCAAAGGAGGCTCTTCTACGGCTCCACATGTAGGAAGACAACTATCTCCTCATAGGCATGTTTCTTTTCACAATTTTTATTAATGATATTATAACACACATTTTTATTTATTTTTATCTATCCATTTTGAGGACACCTATACCACCTCCAGATCATGTGAGTAGAGCACAAGTGCCTATGAGGACATGCATAGGCACCTTAGGGTTAGAGTGGGATATAGAGCCAAAGGGAATATAGTGTATATAGGGAATGGATTGGAGTTCAAGAGAAGAATGTGAGCATTATGCGACTCTTACCTGCTTCTTGTCCACTTGCAGTGGAAGTAAGTATAAATTTTACATATAAATTGAAATAAATATCCTATGTTTTAGTTACATGATTTTTTTCTATTTCTTTAGTGAGCATGATGAGAGGGATTAAAAATACATACTTAGTTCACTTGAAACAGAGTTTAGGATAGGATGGTCACATAAGTGGTGTCTAAAAGAAATGCGAACACTTATGGCTCATCGTCGTGATAATGCACAATACACATTGCTTTTATGTATATATTAAGGATATGAGTATGTGTCTTTATGTATGTATGTATATGAGAGAGAGAGAGACAAAAGAGTGTGCCTAAAGGTACAAATACACACATACACACACACATATACATCATACATGAACATTTACACACATATACACATACATGCATATTTATACATACACACACATACATGCACATTTACACACACACATACACATGCATGCAATTACACACATATAAGGAATACACACATAGACACATACACATACTCACATACACATACACATACTCATATACACATACACTTACATAATCATATGTACACACACATAGACTCACATAATCATATTTACATACATATATACATATAGACATGCATATACACACATAACACATGCGTACACACATATAGATACACATAGATACACACACATGCATACACACATATAGATACACATACATACACACATGCACACACACACACACACACACACACACACACACACACACACACATATATATATATATATATATATATATATATATATATATATATATATATATATATATATATATATATATATATATATATATATATATATATATATATATATATTATAAATATACAAATTACAGCATATATATCTCATTTTATAACAATACACACACACACACACACATATATATATATATATATATCTCCTAATTCAAAAACCCTATTATAAATATTCTAATTCAAAAATCCTATTTCAAAAATCCTAATTCAGAAACACTAATTTTGATGTTAGGGTTCTACAAACCCTAATTTAGAAAATCTAATTCAGCCTTTTAGCCATATGATTGAACTATATGTACACATTGCATCTATTCCTCTGACCACCTACTAGAGAGATTTCTCTCCTCCCAACGTTATGCCTGTATATATAGCTTCTCAAATCAATGAGGATCATTATATATATAAAGATACATACACATCATGTAGATACACATACATAAATATAAAATGGAGTAGATACATTATGCATCACATATTCATGCCTATATGCACACATGCATATATATATATATATATATATATATATATATATATATATATATATATATATATATATATATATATATATATATATATATATATATATATATATATATGCATACATATTTACATGTACACATTTACACATAGATACATATACATATAAACATGTACATATCACATATACATGCCTACATGCACACATGTATACTTATACATGCATACACAATTATAAACACACTTGCATATACTACACAAATGCATATGCATATATACATGTGTGCATACTAACACATGTATACATATATCAGACATATGCACATACATACATATACATGAAACACATATATGTGCATACTAACACACGTATACATATAATACACATGAATACACATACATATGCATACATACATGACAAAAATTTTCTCCTCGAAGGTAAAACTATATATAAAATAATTAGGCATACCCCCGAGCTTCATGTTGTAACTTAAAAGAACATGAGTTCATCTCTCTAGTAGGATTCATCGATATTCTAGTTAATAAAGAAGAACCTATTATCTGATATCCATTCAAACGATTCAAGTTATTGATTGATAACTAGAGTAGAATTTACTATCTAATGTGCTCATATGTTTTCATTATTGCCATCATTTTGGTAAGATATTAATCTACTCTCATCTTCATTATCCTTATTGATTTCATTTATTTCTTCTATTGTTAAATCTGTGTTCTCATGAATGACATCATCTATTGATGGATTAATATCGATTTCTGGTAATTCCTCTTCATCATCAGTAGAAGAAGCATGTAGAGTATTATCCTCTTCATAAAAAAGATTAGTATCATTATCATCTATAATGATTCTAATTTCTCTTTCAGATGTTGATGTATGAGTATCTAATGGTGAATCATCAAAAGGACTTTCTTTGATCTCTCTAACAATAAACTATTCAAACAATGACCTATCTCTAGGTTGAACATGAATGACTTGCCACCAAGGATGAGCATCTCGGTTTTTATAGAAAAAATTCTTGTTCAATATGCCTAGGAAGAATATATGGTTCTTTAGTAGATCGCAAGAATCAATTGCCCAAAACCTAGATAATTTCATTCTCAATGATGAATTACCCTTTATACTCTACTCGAAACAAGTCAACCTTCAAAATGACTTATCAAAATATATAAAAACAAAAAACCATTATTAGGTGCTTAAAAAATATTAAACTCTATCATAAAAAATATAAACTTTTTTCTACCTGTTTGAATGTACGAAATAATATTTTGTAGATACCAACAACACTTCCCATGTAATCAAGGTCGCTATCTATAAGGTTCATATCTTTTGAGCTAGCACATGATAGTTGCTTGAAAGAAACAACAACACTAGACTCCTCTGTTTTATGTAAAGAATCGATGGCTTTGATTCTAATATGCTGTCCAAAAGCCCACATATTAGTGAACATTTGAGCCTACAAAAGAAATTAAATTAGAAAAGAGAAACTAATATACACATATGAAAAAAACAAAATATTTTTAAAATAAAATTACCTTTCATTCACAACATATCATTAACTCTCTCTAGTCATCTATGATTTCTTCATTATTTGCGTTGCGGCATTGCAAACGAATATATAGCAAATCTGCCAAAGAAGATATGTTTGTAATCTCATTATTATCGAGATTACGTCTATATCTTTGGTTTCTCCATCTTTTACTTTGAAGATTTTGAATTTCTTGTTCGTACTCACTAAGGAATGCTTGCATGCATTCGCTATTATATGCTACAAAAGTAGAAACATCATTTTTTTCTTGAAATGTAAATAAAAATGGAACTCCCTTACTTGATAATACCTCATCTGTTATTTTTGAAGAAGACTCGTTGGTCCATGCATGTCGAGCTTCTTCATGAACTCTTTCAAGCTACTCAGTAACATAGTACATGCACTCTTCAAGCATCCAACCCTTTGGCATGGATCCTTCTGGTTTTGCTCTTTGTCACCCATAACCTTTTAATATTCCCATAAATCACTCGATCCAAAACATCCATTGAATGTTGAAAACACTTGCAATCTCTATTTCATCTACAAGATGGACTAATAAATGAACCTGAATATCAAAAAATGAAGTAGAAAGCTCTTTCTCCATCAAACATGGTAGCTCTTTGCATTCACATTTTTTTTGTGGGATCAAGTGTTTGCCAATCTCTTTTGATGTAATCCACTTATACATATCATAAAAAAATTATAAAGAAGTTAATTCAACAATAAAAGATATGAAATAATCATATATACTAAATATAAAGTATCATAATTAAATTATAAACAATCCAAGACGATAGATCACATCTCCTACTCCTGTCATTAAACATCCATCGATAACCAAAGGTAAACTATGTTTCAAAAAGTTATGCCTATCATGGGTCTTTAACCTAGATAACCTCTTATCATTCATAGTAAACATGTTCTCGAAAGATTCTCCATATCCTATAGGAGTCCAAATCAATTCAGTCCTATTGTTGATAGTTTGTATCTCTTTTGTCGTAAGTACCCAAGAAGTAGGTGCATAAGTCATTTCCTATCTATGTCTATCAAGAACTGGCCATAACTTTGATTTTGAGTTTTGATCCTTCAAATCATTCCTTGATGCTATGGTATCTTTTAGTCCAAGAAGATGATGCCATAATTAATAACCAATATTCTTTAATATATGCATAGGATCAAGAAGATGACACACTTTTAACTCTTTCCAATACTTTAAAGAATACCATATTGATATATTCTCTACAAGTGCTAATTTTCCTTTACCTTTCTTCACATACTCATTATCTTTATCATCACTAAAGATTTTTTATTCTAGATATATCAGAGATCCATCTGTCCATTTTTTATACCAATCCATATGCGTCATAGGTTTTGGACACTCACTTGTTTCAATCTTTCCATTAAAATGTATTGCTTCTCTTTTAAATCTTAATGGATGATCATCAGGCAAGAATCATCGATGTCAAAGATAAATATTTTTGTTAAGATTCTTACTATAGATTGATCTCAACCAATCACCACAATATGGACAAGCTTTAATAACCCTTAGTAGATATTCATGCATCATGAAAATGATAAAAATATAATTAGATTAACTCACATTTTTTTGTATGCATATTGATTTAAACATACATAATTACATCATTACCTAAATGATAAAAATATGGTGTTTGTTTAGGTAATGATAAAAATATACATCATTACCTAAACAAACACCATATTATAGAAAATCATGAATAGTCCAAGCCACATCACCATTAACCGTAATATATCTTTCATTGATGCTTTTCAATACATCAATGACATTAATACCTCTCCATAACTCTTGGAGATTGTCAATGAGAGGAGCAAGATATAGATTCATATCTTTAACTTGTCTTTTTCTTGGGATAAAAAGTGAAAGCATTAAATGTTCCTTTTTAATGCTAAGATATGGTGGAAGATTGTAGTTTATGACTACCACTGACCCACTTTTTAAAGAAAATTTCTTTCTCTCATGAGGTGCAAATTTTTGAGGCAATACTCCATCCATTAGGAATGCTAATAACTGAGCATATTAAGAATCGGAGTCAACAATCTAAGCATTAAACAATTCTGCATCTAGTAACTCATTGTTCACTCCAAATGGTGCTTCTCTTGATTCTTATCTACTAAAACAATCACAAAATCAAATTCCTGAAGTAAAAGCATCCACCTTGCAAATCATCCTGTTAAAAGAGCTTCCTTATAAGATATTCCAAAGCTTGGTGGTCTACATCAAAACCATTTTATTATTAACCCCAATTTTGCTTTACCTTGCCCAACTTGAACCATGGTCTATCTAGCAACATCTCATATGGTTAGGTAGATTTAGACATTCAAATTACCACAAAATTAATCGTAAATGACATTCATACAATGACTATTTGTTACTGCTACAGAATTCCGAAAGATTGAACTCTTGTTTGATCTACCATCTTAAGCTGGAAAGGTGCGTGCGCTAAAGCCCCATTCCCCATTTCCTTAAAGATATATTAGGTTAATATGTTCACCCCTTAACCACCATCCAACAAAACTCCATCAAACCTTCTCTACCTATACCATACCTTAAATACTGGTACTATAAAATCCACATCAGCTGGATCAATCTTATTGACTGACATTGAAATTGTAGACCTGTCTGCTGGCTCTGATTATTGCCCAACTAGCCTCTTCAACAGTTTTTCTTTAAAAGCAAGCACTAAAAATAATAACTGATCGAAGGATAATTGTAATGGAGGATTAACAATTACCTCAAACCACTCATTGTCCAACTCCTACTTAGTATTCGATCTATCATCTTTCTTTTGTTTACAAATGGGGATTAAGTCATCATCATTTTGTGATAAAATTTGAATTTTATCTAGCTTCTGTTGATCTTGCTAGATCCGTTTCTGTACTTAGTCCCAGATCTTCCCTTCTTCATGCCAATCCATATGAACCTTATTTTTTGATCTTGTTACCGCCAAGACTTCAACATCGTGTGTCCTAACATATTGCCCATAATCACATTTCCACTAATCCTCATGATCCTTACCTTCAATTTGTGATGTACGCCCACTTGGATTACTCTGAAGTTCTTGATGTGATAAATCTTATACTACAACATTTGGCTGAGCAGCTTGTTGGGCCTGTTGTTGTTGTTGTCCATTCATGAGTTTATTTCTAGTAATTTGGCAAAATTTATGGTATCTCCAATCGCAACTTCTTGGAAAATCTTTATCAAGCGACTAATTATTCTGATTAAATCAAATAAGTGGTATACCTCTTTCCTCTCTATGCTTCACCGATAATGGGAATTGGGACCAATCCAATGATCTAAAGCAAAGCAATGCTATTGCCTCTAAAACCTAGCACATCCTTGAATCGTAGTGTCCTGATTTGTTGCAATATGATTATTACCTCTATTATCATGCCTTGAATATTGACCTCTATGCTTTGGGTTATACCAGCATTGACTTGTAGTATGGCCTTCTTTCTCACATATTTCACAATATCTTTTTTCCTTAGGTGCAATTATTGAATACCCATACTTCTTTAAATGACTAATAAGAGCTTCGTGCTTATCCTGTCTCCCTTTAGATTACGATTCCTTCGTATAGGAATTTCTTCTTCTTCACTTCTTGAATTTAAATCCATTGTAGCTTTTCTAGAGTCTGATTCTATATTAGATTCTTCCCCAGAGCTGGAACTGTTATACTTCTTCTTTGTTGTATGGAATCTATTTTCTACTCTAGCAGCTATTACTACCAACACATCAAAACCATTGGCTATATCAATAGTAGCCATAGCATGCCTAATAGTGCTTCTGAATCCTTTGAGAAAATAACTTGCTAACATCTCATCAGTAGGTCTCTCATTACCTTATAATCTTTCCATTAAAATTCTAAATTTCTGAGCATAATCTTCCACCAACATATTCTTTTTTGTTTGATTGCTCTACGTTTTCTCAAAACATCAAAGGGAGTCTTTTCTCTTCCAAACCTTTGAAATTATGTTGTTTTTAAGGCATTATAAGTAGCAAAATGATCCATATCGTATTATCTGAACCAGCTCATAACTTTTACTTCTAAGGTGGCTGCAAATTGTTGTAATTTAAGTGCATCATCATACAATGCTGGCTAACCATCGGCAGGCCATTTGATTTCAAACTGAGCAACATGGCAATTTGCATCTTCCTTTGATCCTCCTCTAAAATGTGCTGCTTTGACTTTGGGATTAGGAGGTGGTTGCACCATGGGCAATGGTTGAGGTGTACCCCTACGTCTTTGCCTCGTAGTCCTTGCAAGAAGGTCAAATTGGAGTCCCCTTTTTACTCCTAGAGCTGCTTCTGTCAGGATCAATGCTCATGAAATTCCGCGCACTATCCTTGCTTCTACTACACCTGATCCTCCTTCCTCTTCTTCAAATTTTGAAATTGAATCTTCCTACACCTTGTACCAATCACATTAATCACGAAATGGATCCATGTTACTAGCTTATGCTTGTGAGTGTGTGTATTATACTTTATCGACTCTTCATCTTCTTTCTAATATTCATTTCTTGCTTCTTGGAGCAAGCATTGCAGGATCGCCAAATGTGCTAGAGTTCAGCAACACATAAATACTCTCTCACATAGAAGAACTCTTGAAAGAATAATCTCAAAACTTAATCACACCTTTATACAGAAAATACCCATAAATTAATAGACCAATACATTACTTTCTTGCTCCATCAACACATACTCAAGACTAAATCACTTAGGCACATGTAAATCCACACAGCACAAATGGGATTAAGCAAAGACTTCACTATCTTTCAGAATATCAAGAATTACAAGAATTTCATGATTGACAATCACTATTACTAATGATATAGAACAATACTACTTGGTTTTCTACAGTTGCTAAAATTTTTAACTCGCCTCTTGACCTTCTTTCTTTCTTCTCTCAGGTTCTTCCAACTTCACGACTAAAAGAGAAAACATATATATGTGCATAACCAAAAAAAAATGAACTACTTCATGCAACATCATCATTACAACCAGATTATTACTAACTCTTAAAATTCTGATTCATCAAAGATCTGATTTTACACAAATCCGGCTAACCAAATATCCAATTTAGCAGACAATAAATATCGGACCAAACGTCTTTTTCTCGCAAAATCTTCTCCCCTTAATAGAGAGGCAGAAAATATATCTCAACTTTGATATTTGCACGTGTGAAGTATTCTTTATCTGTTTTCAAAGCTATTACCATACCCCGTAGTTCCCGTTTGGTTTAAGGATACTTTCGTTGTGTTTCACATAAGCTTTTAGCCCCAAAGCTGATTGCATCTATTCCTTTCACTATCATCTTGACTTATGACCCAACCTATACAAATAGGACCAGTGTCAATAGTCAATATGATAGGTTTGTTCACAAACTAGTCTATACGCTTAAGGATGGGAGCATCAAGCAACAATCTCTTAAATTTTCGCATATCTTGTGTGTTTTTTAGTCCAAATATTTTTTTTTCTTTCTCAACAGGTTTTAGAGACAATCAAAAACATGAGCAATATGTGGGATCCAAATAACATAAAAGATGCACGCACCAAGAAACATGCATACCTTACTCATGTTATGACATGTTTTTGAAATCTTGCTAATCGCATGAACTTTTTGTGGGTATGGCTTTTGACCATAGTGTTGCTCTAGCACAGTGGTGAGAACCACGTTAAGAAGCTCCCCCTCCTTAATGTCAATCCGCGGAAGAGATAGGAGTGATGTGAAGATCTTGAATGCGAGATGAAGTGAGAGTGAAGGTGAGAAGCATAGAGATGCACACACACATGCACACACACTACGAAGAGACAAGCAAGACACAATGGAAGGTGAGAAATCAACTCAATTGCTCAAAAACACTCTTACAAGCTCAAAAATAGCTCTAGCTCATACAAGTCTACACTAGCTCACCCTAAGTAACCTCAAAAATGAGCTCTCTAGCTCTTTTTATAGTTTCTAGACTAGTTTTGACCGGTTTCACATCTAGTGACCGGCATAGTTAAAAAATAGGTCCTAAGTGCTATTTGAAGGGGTAAATGGTGTCTAAAAGTAGCCAAAATTGATATGCTCATTCTACCTAAGCTCCTCAAGCTCGAGGACTCCTCGGCTTGCACAGAATGGAGTTTCTATATTACATATGTTACAAAAGTGATGAAAATCACTATTGAATGTATTTGAAAAGTATTTTAAAACATAATTCTTTTGAAAAGAAGATCCGACTGACTCCCTACTCCGTCTTTACATGCTTCCGCGTCGTCTGGATTTACAAAGGTTGAGGAATAATTTACAAGGGGACTGGCTGGGGTAGTTGGGTGGAAAGGGGAAAGAGGGGTTACAGTGGGTCGGGGAGGTGAGACTGGGGGGAAGGTTAATGGCGGGGCGAATGGGAAAAGGGGTCTTGGAGGTGTGGGGAAGGACTGGAAAGATGGATGGAGGAATGGGTTGGATAGAAAGGTGGATGTGTGAGGGGGTAGACTAGGTCTAGTGGGTGCGGGAATTGTGGGGTGAGTCGCCGTAAAGACGATTTCTACTATGCCACCGGCGAATGAAGATGTTGGTCGGGGGGAAGGAGGGTGAAGAGGGGAGGCTCGATGGATGGGTGGTGGCGAACGAGCGGTTGGGGTGGTCGGTACTTTAGTGACTACTGAGGTATGTACAATGGTAGCGCGGGGTGGGGAATCTACAATGATGGTTTCTGCTGCCAACGAGCTTTCAGGGATGAGACGTGCCTCCCTGGCCTCTTCTGAAGATTGTGCTCCTGTTGGGACACAAATGTATTCGCCGGGCTTTGAAAGTAGTCGTACTCTGCGGGGGTCGAATTGTGGTAATGGTTTCCTTTGTAAATATTTTAAAGCTTCGATTGGTCCGACTGATTTGACCAGTTCTCTGAAACCGTTGATGTATATTTCTTCAAACCCTCCAGAGACGAGTTCTTGTTCGATCAGGGCCTGGCTCTCTTCTTCCGTTAACTTCTTACGTGTCCAAACTTTTTCCATAGTATGGTATAACTTTTTGATGGCCAGTGTGTAAGCTGCCGCTTCGAAGGTCTCTTCTTCATGGGTGCTCGTGTCACCTTGGTTGTCAGTGTGCGGTCCTTGTTCATCAGTCTGTCCATGCTCTTGGGATTCGTGAGTGCCTTGGCTGGCTTCGTCATCTCCTTCGTCATGATCGGTTTCTGTTCTTTCTTCTTCGGAACTTGACACTACTAGTCCATGTGGCTAATCTCGGGGTGTGATCGGGTAACTTGGACGTTCATATTCTTGAGAAACCATCTGTGCTTCTGAGAACTGAAATTCACTAGACAACACATCGTGCATCTCGAAATCAAACGTCGCGTTTATTGGTTCTACTTCCATATTGGGTATGGGAAAAGAAAAGGCTTCCGCACCAATAGTGGTGGGAACTTCTACTGTCCTGGTGGTGGGTTCTGGGGTTGTGGCTGCTTGAGGAGCAACCGTGCTGATAGTGGTCTCTGATGTGACTGGTCGGGGGAACCGTATACGAATTGGTTGTACCGTGGGAGTGGCTTCTGTCGGAGACTACTCTGGAGATGGTTGTGGTGAGGGTGATTCTGGCACCTGAAGGTAGAGGATAGTTCCTCTCATTCTTTTTCCTGCTCGTCCTCTACTAGGCTTCCTAGCTTTCTTCGATGTCCCTTTGAAAGCCTTCAGCTCTTCGCTTGTCATTGCACGTTCGATCGGTAAGTCATATGCTAGGCACATATACACAATGCGCGTGAGGGTGCAACATCCATTGATGACCTTCTTTCGCTCCCATCTGTGTTGTGCTAAATAGAGTTGATCAATTATCTAGCTAACTAGATCAACCGTCTAGGGTCCAGTACATGCTAGATACAAACAAAACCAAATTCTTTTGTGGGGCATCGTAAAACGGTCCTGCGCGGGAAAAGCAAAATGCTGCATACATATTCTTAACGGCTTAGATAACTCAGTGGTTATAGCTAAAATATCTTCCCACTTCATAACATCGCCACGTTTCATGGGTTCTGGGATCGATCTTTCGTGCTCTGTTGGAGTATGCGTCCATGGATTTTGATGGCAGCTCTAATCAGATCTTTCGTCAAATAAAACCTTTTATATGGTGGGTCGTTTACCAAAGATGGAAAAATAATTGTTCCTGGAAAATCTTTGTTCTCTGAAGCTATGAGTGTTGTGACCAAATAATAACATCTGTAGAAGTCAGGTTTAGGCAGAGGATCACTGAAGTACTCTGTGAATCCCGCTCTTGCCCAAACATGCGTTAAATCTTCTGTGTTCTGGAGCCCTTCGAACTCTTTTGAGAAGAACTGATACTTGCCCCAGGTACGGTCATCAAAAGTTACATTAGCCTCAAATATAAACTTAGCATCCACCAATGGTCCTGCTAGCCCTTGAAACCAGTGAGAGTTACGATGAATCTTCTCAGTATATCCTCTAGAAGGATCATCTATTGGCATGGGTCCTGGAAAACCTTGAAACTCTGGTGGTTGCCTTGTCGGATAAGATTCCGCGAGTAGTTCTCCAATATTGGCTATTGGTGCACTGGGGCCAGCTTTTGATGGTCCTTCTTCGGTTTGCATGATGACTGACGTGCTAATGAAAAGATCTGCTACAAAATATTAGCACATTAGTATGGAAATTAATTATGATCCCATTAAGGTGAGACCACAATCCCTTTCCATAACCGATGTGTAACCCGTGTAGCCAAGTGTTGTGAAGTGATTGATGCAATGATTGTTTTGCAGAGCTAATGCAGGTCTCTAGACACCTATATGTTTTCATATTATGGCATGCAATTCTTTATGAGTTGTCGTTACAAGTTATGTTGGTTTGTACAATGGTTTAGGTGTGGGTGAATTATTACAAGGGTAGTGTTTAGTCAGGGTGGGAATGGTTTTAGATACGGAAGTCGGAGAAGACATCTGGATACGTTTTGGTATCCACTTCCTAAGAGTTTGTGATCGGATGATAGGTCTCTGTGGAGGGACAGAAGATGATATAGGATTCGGTGGTATGGAGGGTTGGAAAGGTTTCCGAGGGGTGTATTTTACATGGCTTGAAGGTTGAGCGATAACACATGGTTTGGGTACCCAAATCTGCATGGGTGTGGGTCGGTTCGTTAGGTACTTCTTGGCAATCCAGATTTGTCGAATATTGGTAATCGTAGAAGAAGGTCGAGGAGATCTTGGATACTGTCTCTGCTTCTGTTGAAACTTCTTCTTGACATTGTCTGTGTTGCTGAAATTCGTTGGTGGTTTCTGTCCTTTTGGCACCCATATTTGTCTTGTGCCACTTGCTTCGTGTTGCTGAGACTGCTTTCCTCTTTGTGTCGTCTGCTGTTGTGGTCGGTCTGGGTTCCTTCGTCGTGGTTGATTCTTCTGTGGTGGAGGTTGAGAGGTCGGATGGACACTCTGCTTTGGAAAAGAAGGGAGGTCCAACACTTGCGAAACTTGCCCATTAGGAAGTGCTCCATTTTGTACCTTTAATCTAGGCCAGCCCGCAGTAAGTGTGGAAGGATGGGCACCGTAGGGTGTTTTGCCCCTGTGTCCGCTGATGCAGCTCACCTGACCGCTGATTGTGCCCAATTGCCCAAGTGGTTGGGTAAGTGCCCCTTCTAGTTTGCAAGAAGCCCCAGGGAAAATCTCCTGATGTCCTTCTGACTGACAATTGTCCGTTGCCAAACCCGAGTGGGTTGGTGTAGACGTAACGTTCTTGATCTGTCCAAAGATCTTCCGGTCTTCCATCGCATGCATTTCATAGGGTTTAGGGCTACAAACCTCAGTCGGAATGCCATTATGGAAGTCAAGCGGTATCACTCGCTTCTGATCTAAGGTTCCAATCTGCAAGGATCCTTGTCTAAGATTTAGGTCCACTGAGTGATCGTATAACCAATCTTGGCCAAGGATTAGGGGTTCTATCAGGTCGTCGTCATGGCACACTAGTAACTTCACTGTCAAGGTCACTTCGTTTATGAGGATAGGAAGGTCCACCTCGCCTATGCCTCACTTGGCCGCATTTCTATTCCAGAATCCTTATAGTGGGACCATCTAATCGCACTAGTCGCAGCACCTGAATCAATTAAAGCCCTGAGCTCTTGGCAAGGGTTGCCGTACTCTAGCCTGACTGTAATGAATGGTCTTCTCTCCACTATGCTAGGATGAGTGGTTGAATTTACTTGACACATGGCCATGGGATATCTGGCTGTTGTTTCCAGATGGTTATAATGTTCTCTCCCTAGTCCTTGTCTTCTTAACTTCATGCGCTTAATGCGTTCTATAGCTTCTGTCTGAGCTTCTGCTCGTATTCTATTCTCTTCCTCTTTACGCTTCTTTGCCAACGTGAGTCGTCTAAGCATATCCTCAGTAAGAGGTTCTTGGTATAACCTGACTCTACAGCCACTGATGTAATTAGGCATTATGTCTCCTTCTAAGGTGGCTAATTGTACTGCTCCACTTGTTGAGAGTCTGTTAATGAGCATAGGTCCATAACCTCACTTTTCTAATTTCCGTGCGTGCTGTTTGAGCGTATATACTAGAACTAAATCTCCTTCTTTCAAGCCTTTATCTTTCACATGTGCATCAAAATATGCTTTCTATCGCTTCTTTGCTGTGTATATTCTTGTTGCTGCTTTTAGCCTGGTTTCTCCTAATCGTTCCAAGTCCATTATTCTTGCTGATAATTCATGGATGGTCCACTGATGTTCTTGTGCAACCTTAAGGGTCAGTATCAAAAATTCCAAAGGAAGCACAACATTCTAACCAAAAACCATCTGAAAGGGAGTTGCATTGAGTACGGTCTTGTAGGCCACTCGATATGCCCAAACAGCGTGGTGGAGCTGTTTGTCCCAATCTGAACGTTTATTGTTCACGAGTTTCGTCAGTACATTACAAAGGATCTTGTTAGTACTTTCAGCCTGACCATTGGCCTGAGGATGATATGGTGCGGATTTCTTGTGAATCACCATAAAATCTTGTAACAAATATTCAATGACTTGGTTTAGAAAGTGAGTTCCTCGATCGCTCACTAACTCTATAGGCAATCCATATCTTGTGAAGACATTTTCAAATAAGAACTTTGCAGTCGTGTGTGCATCATTCTTTTTCGTGGCTTTTGCCTCTACCCATTTGGTAAGATAATCCGTGGCAACAATAATGTATTCAGCATGTGTACCTTTTGCAGGGGGGTTAATGGGTCCTACAAAGTCTATACCCCACTTAGAAAATGCACGTCCGCCCATCATGGGTTTCAATGGCATTTCATCTCTGCGAGTAGGAAACTGAGTCCTTTGGCACACATCACATCTCTTTACATAGGTATGCGCATCCATGTGAAGAGTGGGCCACCATAATCCTGCAAAGAGGATTGCTTTGATTATCCTATCTGGTCCAAAATGACCTCCTGCAACACCTTGGTGTGCAGTCTCTAGTACGCTCAGATAATCTCTTTCATGAACACACTGTCTTAGGTATCCATCTTTTCCTCGTTTGCATAGATTATCGCCAATAAGTGAATAGTCTTGAGCTTCCTGCTCTAGACTGCGTTGTTGTGCTAAAGTCATTCCTTGAGGGAATGTTTTTGTCCTCAAGTACGTCACTAAAGGTTCACTCCAGTCTGGTGTGAGAGACACATGATATAATGTAGCATGCTCTACTGGTGGTCTTTCACAATATACATGGCATTCTTTACACAACTTGTACACGTCTGCTTCCATCGTAGGCCACTATACTCCTAGTCTATGCAGAGTCTGCAAAGTACGATGTTTCGAATGATGTTGCATCAATGCACCTACATGTGCTAATTGCAACCAATTTGCATGTTCTGATTCATCTACACAACAAGCAAGAATCTTTTGATTATCCTGTTTATATATGCTTCCTGCTAAGATTTGATATCTTTGAGATTTGGTAATCTCTCCTTCCTTGATCCTTATCCTAGGATTCTTGGGTCCATACATGAGAATGGGGACTATAGGCTTAGCCCATTCTGGTGCTATCTCAAGGTTAAACAAATATGCATCGGGTAAATCATCCACTATCCCTTTAGGAGCTTCTCTTGAGGTTAGTCTCGAAAGGTGGGCAGCTCTGAGATGTGTCTTTCCTTTCCTGACTACTACTTCAAAATCATACTCCATGCGTAACAGAAACCAGCGTATTAGTCGTCCTGTGTTACACGGCTTGTTGACTAAGTACAGTAATGCTTGATGATCTGTAAAAGAACTTGAATTTATTCTCCAACAAATAATGTCTGAATTTCTTTACCGCGTAGATCATTCCTAATCCTTCTCGTTCCGTCGTGGTGTAATTCCTTTCTACTGTGTTCAATTATCTGCTTGCGTAAGCTATGGGGAGATCTATGTTACCTTCACTCGTGGGTTGTGCTAACACACATCCTATGGCGTAGTTGGATGCATCCACATGTACATGGAATGGCTTACTCCAATCTGGGGTTGTCAATATAGGTGCTGAGCACAAACGTCGTTTAAGTTCATTGAATGAATTCTCACATTCATATGTCCATTCAAAATGAGTCAAAAGAGAGTACAATGGCTTGGCTATGATTGCATACATGTGTATGAATCTCCTACAATAACCGCAATGGCCCATAAATGCCTGTACCTCTCTCACATTAGTTGGTCTAGGTAAATCTGCAATCACTTTCACTTTTTCTTCATCCGTAGAGATCCCATTCTTTGACACAATGTGTCCTAAAAATTTTGCCTTGTCTGACCATGAAAACACATTTTTCTAGGTTCAAACAAACCTGATATTCTCGACATTTGTTAAATATTTGTCTTAACTCTGGGATATGTGTCTGTCTTACATTCGAATGAGCACATAAGTCATCGACATAAACTTCCAAACTCTTTTGTAAGAATTCCTTGAAAACATGACACATGAGTTGCTGGAAAGTAGCAGGTGCATTTGTTAAGCCAAATGGCATCACACGAAATGCAAATATGCCCCATTCCGTGGCAAAAGCCGTCTTGTGTTGATCTTCTGGAGCAATGGCTACTTGATTATAGCCTGAAAAGGCATCAAGAAAGCTGTAAACTTCCTTGCCCGCAACTCTTTCCAATAAATGTTCTGTGATAGGAAGAGGATAACTATCTCTAATCGTGGCAGCATTAACTTTCTTAAGGTTAATACACACACACAATTTTCCATTCTTCTTGGGCACAACCACAATGTGGGATACCCATTCCGTATGCTCAATTTCATAAATGAATCCTGCTTCTATCAATCGATCTATCTCCTCTTTAATCTTCGTAGCGTAGTTATCATTGTACGTGTATGGTTTCTGTTTTGTCGGTTTTGCATCTGGAGTCATAGGGATTCTATGAGAACATATGTCTGGGTCTACTCCTTTCAAATCTTTGTAGCTCCAAGCAAAAACATCTCTATATTCGTGCAATAGGGCAACTAATTCTTCTTCTTCTTCTTTCGTCAAATCATGCCCTATGTAGGTACATTTCTCTTCTTCTCCTTCTATGGCAACTATTATTTTTTTGGTTTTCTCCCGGTTATCATATACTTCTCCACTGTCAGCTTTTCTGTTCGGCATTCGTACCATGATTCTTCTATCTTCTATTTCATATTTCTTGAAGTTCTCGGGTACCTCAAACAAAGATTCTTCTTTTTCTGATGTGGTTTCTTTCTTCTTTCTTTTCTTTCCTTCACTCTTGCTAGTCACCTGAGTGGCTAATCTCACCTCATTCGTAATTTCTTCATGTCGCTGAGGATGAGTTTCTACTTCGTAAAAATATTCTTCTTCTGATGCAAATGGAGGGTCCATAATGATTGACTCTGAATCGAAATCGCTCGCATCCTCAAATGCATCAGTGTTAGGTTCACATTCTTCTAAAACTGCATCTCCCATGATTGGTTCTATGGTGAAAACTCAAATATCATAGCCATCCTCGTCACAGTGGGGTGTCCATTGTTCTTCATTGATGGCTACATCCATGGTTGCTAGGATTTCTGCCCAACCATGAGGTTCGAATTCTTCATCTGGAAATACTACAGGTGCGTATGCTGGGTCTTGAAGGGTTCTTGGATGTTGTTCTACACCTAAGGTCCTGGCTTCTAACCTTTCTTCCTCTTGTTTTGCTACTTTACACATCCATAAATGAGTGTCCTCATGTAACCATGAGGGGTCTGATTCTAAAGAGTGTACTGATTCTGTGTTTACTGGTGTCTTATGGATGGTATTCCATTGTATTGGGGGTACATCTCGATGTGAATAGTCTTCAAGATTGACTTTGGTAGTCACTCCTAAATGTTGCAAGTACAAAGAATTAGTTCCCCAATCTTGTACAGTTTGCAACTGACGCATGAATGGTCGTCCCAATATCATCTCGTAAGCGTGATTTTTCGCAAAGTCACAAATGGCGAAGGTATGCTCAAACTCCACACCACAAGTGGTGAGAGATATACCTTCTAGTAAGCCTAATGGTTTTTCTATGTGTCCATCAGCCATTTGTAGTTTCATCCTCGTAGGTCTGAGTGCTGGCTTACCCCAACGTTTCCATAAAGCGGTGGTAGCTATGGCTACTCCGGCTCCTGAATCTAAGATGGCTTTCGTGGTGTAGCCCTGATGGGTTATTGGAAGATACGTATTACCTTCCTCTCCTTCACTTACGTCTCCGAACTTTTCGACTGGTATCTCCGGTACCTTCCTATGTGATCCTATCTGAGAGGGAGTAGTAGCAAGCTCAGGGAATTGATTTGCTACATGCTTCCATAGTTCTAGTTTTACCTTTAACAACTCCTCTAGAGTGAGATTACACTGTACTTTGGTATTCTTTATTACTTCCGTGTTTCTAGGGATTACTAATTCTTCATTGCTCACTATTATTGTGGGTGCTCTCATACTAATAGACTTTGCTTCCCAAGGTCCAGTGAACTGAGGTAATTCTTGTAAAGAATTGGATTCAAATCCTGTGTGTTCACTCAGTTGCTCTTCCTCTACATCATCGTAAATAGAGGGGATGTCTTGGGGAAATTGCTCCTACAAGTCATTTATTTCTTGAATAGGAGGATGGGTTCCTTGTTCTTTTCTCCACTTCTCTTCTTGGATTTCTCTCAAAAACTCATGTCAATATCTATGTATGGAAGACAGGTTGTCTTCACTTTCTGTGTTTGGCACTTGAGACAGAGATGGTGCGTTCCTTTCTTGTGTCTCTGGGATGATAGGGTTCCTATGCTGATCCTTTTTCTCTTTGCTTTCTATCAAGTATTCTAGCCTCTCCATTAAACCTTGAAAGTGTAGTTCAAGTTTCGCCATGTTATTCCAATTAAGATACCTAGAGGCTTTGAACAAAGCTTGTGCTAACTCTACCATCTCATGCAAAGTTTAGTCCTTTCAATTTCTAAGTCCGCTCGAGGGTAGTTCTTACTCATTTCAGCTACTTGAGGTCCTTCGTTTATTCTAGCCTGATATGCACGAAACGTCATGTCTAGATTTTCTGGTATGGGTTCTGCTAGAACTGATCCTGATTTCTGAGCAAGGTTCTCTTGATTCAATTCTTGTGAAGTCAATTCTAAGATTTTGGCTCTCGATTCCTTCAAACTTCCTTCCAGTTCTGTTATTTTCTTACTCCACTTCCTCTTAATTCTTTCTCTAGAATCTTTCCAAGATTTTGTCTTTTTATTGCTAGATTCCGCAACTTCACTACTTCCGGTTATTTTCTCTTGACTAAGCTGTTGGTTCTGTAGGAGCGCATGGGCTCTTGTTATAGCTTGGATAGGAACATATGTAGGGTTGGATCCATCTGCATTGTTTACAATACCTATCATGTTAATTGGTGTCACATTTGCAGCGTTAACTGGGTTCTTAGGACAATCTTTGATTATGTGCTCTTTACCACAATCGGCACAAAAGCCTTGTATGTTATAGTACTGTGCTTGCCCTGCTATCGGAGGATGTGGACAGTCCTTTATGAAATGATCTCCTTGGCACCTAAAGCATGGTCCTCTAGGGCCCTGTGGTCTTTGCTGTCTCACTTGGGGTCGCGGATTCGGGTTTGTATACATCACATTAGCATAGTCTGGCTCCCAACTCGGTTCCACTGGTGGACTATCATAGTGATATGTCTCCACATGTTCTGGTGACTCCGTGTAATAAGGGGGTGGACTATCTACATGAGTAGAGTTGAAACTGTTCGAGTTCGGGTCACTCTCCGTGATCAAAGGTGAAGAAGGCACTAAGGCCCTACTTAGGTTCTCTTCTGCAGCAGCATATTTGACTGAGATGACGTTCCCTGGTGGGGGTGGCTGCTGAGCTAAGATAGGTTGAGGTCTCTGTTGAGCCTGATAAGGGTAATTCTGAGGAGGCCTATAGTAATAAGGCTGGGAATTGTAATGGCCTTGATACCTACCTGGCTGCGGGTATGCTTGCGGGTAGTTCTGTCTTACTGCTTGTTTATTGTAAGGGTAGTCCTGAGCCGTGTGATTTGTGTATCTTCTCTCAACAGTACAGTATTGGCCACTAGGGTTGGCTTGCGGTTGTGTCGCATTGGGGCACACATTTGCCAAATGATTTCCACCACAAGTGTAACAACGTACGTTAGTTGTTAACTTAGGCATTTGCTTACTAAAAACTCCTAGTTTCTGGACCACTTTCTCTGCTAGGTCCTCTATCGAGTTAGACAATTTTGTGGATGCTAGAGAAGAACAATCTGAGTCCTTATAGACCTTTGAGAGTTCCAACTCGTCTCCTAAGTTGTCCTCAATGTCTATGCATATTCTTACGCACTGCTCTAGCGTTTTGGGTTCTTTTAGGTATACGTAGGAGCGTAGTTTAGAGCTCAACAAGCCATCTAAAAACAATGACACTTGTTTGGCCTGTGAGGGTAACTCTTGCATTGGGCATCTCTCAACATATTGTCTAAACCTACGTCCTGCCAGTCTTATTGTTTCCTGAGGGGTCTGTTTGAAGCTATGAATCAACGAAGACGTGTCATGTCTGATCCCACTTTTAGAGAATTCAGTGATGAATGACTCTAAAAAGTGATGGATGTCTCTAAATTGCCTTTGTTGCAAAGGTTGAAACCAAGTTAAAGCGGTATTCTTTAACATTAGTCCAAATGCGTTGTATTGCGTGAACATGTCTTCGACTTGTTTTGCTCTTAGCACTTGCTTGAATTCCACTACATGGTCATAGGGATCTCCTGTCCCATGAAAATAATTTTTCATGGATTTTACTAACTGAGTGGGTCTCAATATTCTTGCGTGTTCACGTGGTCTAGGTAGAGGAAAATCATCTCTACCACCTGGTATTCCATGATCTCTTTGTCTAACCGCTCTATTAGTGTCCGTGGTTGTTCTATCTCTCCCTATGGGATGATTGAAGCTCACTTCCGGTCTTTCTTTATTTTTCTCTCTTTGATTACCATGGGCTGAGGATGTTCCTGCCCCTTGTTGGCTCGTGTTTACGTTTGCTCGTGATGGAGGGAATACCAATTCACCTCTCCATGTGTATGTATTTCTAGCGTGGTCAGGCACCACAAAGACTCTTTCTGAAGTCTCATCCAAGTATACAATCTTTCCAGGTGTATCCAGGTCCTTAAATTCATAGATTATAATGGAGTCTACCCCGCTAGGTTGTTCCATTCTGTATCTCCAAAATGCTTCGTCAGTTTCTTTGTTCACGAACAACTCTATACTTCTGTTATCCTAAGGGTTCCACTCTAGAACTAGTACTCGTGTCAGTACAGATTTCCCTCTGGGTGTTCTAGGTTCTTCTAATGGTTCTTTTCCTTGAGATTTTGCTTCTATTTCTAACTGAATCACGCCAAACTCATTGGTATTGTTTGGCTACGTACTTAAGATATATATCGTTCCTTCCTTGTCTATGTACACGTCTCTCTCGAATTTCACCACTAGACGTTCCAATCCAATGGGTTGATCAGGGTTATGCATTTGCACCACTTGTCTTCTCAAACCATCCTCATAGATGCGAGCACCTAAGCGGTTGGTTCGGAGAAATTCTAATTGAGTCCTATAGGGTCCTTCTCGTTTTTCTAAGTATGCTACATTTGACCCTCCTTCTGGTCTTTCTGTGCTAAATGCCATTTTTGATTCGCTAGTATCTGAGCTCTCGTATGGATAACTAGTGTTCAATTGTTGAGCCCACGATCGTGCAGTGGTTCTTACACTTGCCTCTGATGATCTAAGGCTTCGTCGATCTGACTTACCTATGTGTTTGCCCGATCTAAGGTTCAGTAATTTTCTTCCTTGCACACTCAGTATACGCTCAGATCGTCAATGATTCTTTGTTATTACTTTCTTGATTCCTATTAAATGTCTTTAAATTCTTGTCCAATTGTATGCGTCAGGAATTCGACTTTCCGTGGTAATTTGAGTTTTCGTTCCGTCAGGCTTAAGTTCTTTCCTTTAGGTTTTCGTATCACACACCTTTACTTTAGTCTTGAACTTGATAAGTTTAGTTCTCTTGAACTTGAGGCGTTCCTATCGTCTTGAATCCACAATGCTATCATTTAGCCTAAGCTAAGAATTGACTGAGGGGGTTGAGTAATCTTCCAACCTCGAGTCAGCTTTGTTGGTTGCTCTGATGCCCATGAAGCCGCGCTTCCCAAGCTTTATGCGCTTCACTGTTTTGCTTTGAATGCCCTTGATTGCCTTTGCTAGACCTGGAAAAATCCACTATTAGACCAATTCACAAATGGATGATCAAGCACTTGAGTATATACCTTTGGCAAAAATTTTCTTCCCAAGGCCCCCTTTCTTTCATAGTCTCAACTGTGTCAACCTCAAAATTATCCTCTCAAAAAATATCCTCTCGTAAAGAGCTTTCTAACGAGCTATTAAGCTCAAAAAACGGACTTCGGATGGAAAAGATATGAGCGTTCAGGCCCACGGGGGTAAAAACTGACCAATAGGTTTTTCTTCAAATATGAGCTAAGGGGTCTCCTATGAGTCTAATCACCCAAAAATTTCTCAAAAATAGCCCCAAAATTGGCCAAAAATTGAAACCCTAAAATTTGCGTTTGGGGTGGACAATCGCGATGGTCTGAGATGATCGCAATGGTGTAGGACCGTCGCGATGGTCCAGGTGAATCGTCGCGATGGCATGGCACAATCGCAATGGCGTGAAGCGCGAACCGTCGCGATGGCGTGAAAGTAGACGATCGCGATGGTGTAGAAGTGGACAATCGTGATGGCGTAGATTTGAAAGATCGCGATGGCCCAAAAAATGAACAATCGCGATGGCGTCAGTCAACGGTCAACGTGAACAATCGCGATGGTCCAAAATGAACCGTCGTGATGGTCACAAATGCGATGGCGTGAGCCAATCGTGATGGTCCAAAAATCGAGCTGTCGCGATGGTCTGAGGGTGTCGTCGCGATGGTCTGAAAGCGAACCGTCGCGATGGTCTAACTTGCCACATGGCAGCGTCGGCGCGATGGCGTGAGCCAATCGCGATGGTGTGGGGTCAGCTGAACAATCGCGATGGTCCAAGTGAACCGTCGCGATGGTGCGAGACCGTTGCGATGGTTTGACCGAGCCGTCGCGATGGCGTGAGCCAATCGCGATGGTGTGACACAATCGCGATGGTTTGAGACCGTCGCGATGGTCCACCAAAGTATGAATTTATGGGATGCAACTATGGATTCCTAGTGGCGCAAGTGTGCTCTACACGCTGGTGTGGTCGCGTTCTTCAAATTCCGAACTTTGCAGACCATCGCGATGGTCTGACACAGTCGGCAATTTCTGACAGAAACTGAAATTTTACCTTTTCCAAGCTTTCCTGATGCACTGGAGCTCTGTACCTACAAGAAAACTCAAAAACACACAAGTACACACAAGCACAAAAGCTCTCTCTCTCTAGCACATGCACAAATGAGGGGAAATGAGGAGAATGGGTGGATATGGTGAATTTTCTGAGTTTTTTGGAGATGAAGATGATGATGTAGTGATGAAGATGGAGTGTGGGGGAGGTGAAAAACACTAAAAACTAACTAAAAACAACAAAAAAAACTGAAATTTTTACCTTCCAACGCCTCTTCTTGCTATACTCTTACCATCACACATTCGTCCCAGACTCGATCCGCGGTAACGGCGCCAAATTTGGTGTTGCTCTAGCTTAATGGTGAGAACCACGTTAAGAAGCTCCACCTCCTTAATGTCAATCCACGGAAGAGATAGGAGTGATGTGAAGATCGTGAATGGGAGATGAAGTGAGAGTGAAGGTGAGAAGCATAGAGATGCACACACACATACACACACACTACGAAGAGACAAGCAAGACACAATGGAAGGTGAGAAATCAACTCAATTGCTCAAAAATACTCTTACAAGCTCAAAAATAGCTCTAGCTCATACAAGTCTACACTAGCTCACCCTAAGTAACCTCAAAAATGAGCTCTCTAGCTCTTTTTATAGTTTCTAGACTAGTTTTGACCAGTTTCACATCTAGTGACTGGCATAGTTAAAAAATAGGTCCTAAGTGCTATTTGAAGGGGTAAACGGTGTCTAAAAATAGCCAAAATTGATATGCTCATTCTACCTAAGCTCCTCAAGCTCGAGGACTCCTCGGCTTGCAAAAATGGAGCAAGAAATTAAGAGAAGGGATTTTCTATATTACATATGTTACAAAAGTGATGAAAATCACTGTTGAATGTATTTGAGAAGTATTTTAAAACATAATTCTTTTGAAAAGAAGATCCGACTGACTCCCTGCTCCGTCTTTACATGCTTCCGCGTCGTCTATGCCTCTGGCTGCTGCCAACACATAGTGCACACGAAACTTTAAGCAATCATATCAATTCAAGAAGATGTGCTTTTAGGCATAGGAATAGGCCAAAATTTCCAAGTGATATGTGGAATTGTGAAAATGATCATTGGAGAAATAATCCTAGGATGTGCACAACCTATTTTAGAGGGCTCTAAAGAGAACTCTTTTCCATGTTCTTGTATGATCTTGAGATAAGATTCTTTTTTTTTGCATAAAGAAGAAAGCCTAGCATCTATCTTAATTCGTTTTAGTATTTCATGAGTGATTCATGTCTAATTTTCTATGGATCTCGAAGAATTGGTTCATGAATTACTTTTCTAATGATTTCATTACTAAATTTGAAAAGTGGTTGTGATACTCGCTTCACCTTTTTTTTTAATTTTGTATTGTTTTTCAACTAAAGCATCATGTGTTTGGTTTAATTTTGTGCATTTATTAATATTGAGAGCATACTCTTGGGCTTGAGCATACTCATCAAGGGAAGAACGAAGAATGTGGGAATTAGAATTTTGTTGAAGACATAAGTCTAATTCCTCGAGAGTAGAGAAACAATGAGATGTCTCAATCACATGCTCAATCTTCTCATCTAGTAACATGTATCCTTTTTTTTAGGTATTTTTCATGGCTTTTAATGATTTTCTTAGGTATGTTTTTATTACACAAGACATTCAATTTTGACGAAGGAGAAAAAAACTTTTAGTATTTTGTACAAAGGTTTGTGCAACATGAATCCAAGATCCACTATTATCTGGCTCAATAGTGGTGCTTACGCAAAATCCTGTTCCATATTCCCAAATGGGATTTGTCTCAATGACCACCAATTTCATGGGTGATTTATGCAACTTGTTATGAATTGCACAGACTTCAAGCCATTGCGAGAACAAATCCTAGGAAATGCACTATCGCCATGTAGCACTTAGTTTCCATTCTTTGCTCATAGATAAATGGTTGATCTAAGATAATTAGATATGAACAATCATCGTGAACAAAGAAATTATGTACTTCTTTAGCCTTGCCAATAGTAATTGGTGCATTTGCACATGTATCCAAGCCATTTTTCAACCATGGACACAAGCAATTGGCCATTTCCCTTCATTATATAATTCTCTTGATAGGACATTGATTTCAGATCTTGAGTCAATTAAAGCTAAATGTAATTTGTTGGTATCTCCAAGTGTTACAATAGTTTGAGTCGTACCTCGTGCCCAATGTTTGTATAAAATGAGTTTTTGGATTTCCATTATTTCTCTTCATATATCCTATCATAGGTCCCAAATAGCTCTTTTCTTCATAATTTCTATCATATTTTGACTCATATACCTTGAATATACGTACTTTAGGTCCCTTCTTTACTTTTGTCCATTTCAATATCCTCACTCTTCATTTCAATCGACTCTCTTCATCTCCTTATATAACTCATAAAATCCTCTTTTACATCTGTATATGCTAATGCTAACAATTCCTCCTATATTAAAGTTACCCGTGCTTTCATTATTTTCTCATCCACCAATTTCTTAATATCTATCTGTTCCTCTAACTAGGAAACCAATCGGAAGGGAAACTATTTACTTCCTATTTTCTCTCCTTATTCACCTTCCTCTTGAGTACATTGTTTTTCCTCAGTTTTATCTTATCCTTTCTCTTCATTCAAAGGTTTCCTTTCCATTTTCTCCATAGCTTGTTTTACCTTTCCTTTATTAGGACTCTTTCTCTTTGGCTCTTATTTCTTCGTCAGTTGCCTAGGCTCTAGATTCGTAGGTTCATTTATGGGTTCACTATTCTTCATTTTCTTTCCTAGACCTAGTAGTTCATTTAGCATGACCCTCATTCTCTTCATCGCTCTTTCTTTTCTCATCAATATTTATTTCATGAGCATAGACAGAGAACATATCTATAGGCTTATTCCAATAGGTCTTTGCACAAATATCCAAACTCAAGGAATATAAAGTTTCAACTAAAAACTTACCTCTTATTGCAATATCATACACATGAGTCCAAAACTCATCGTCTTGATTATCACCATCAAGTATAGATGCATAAGTATTCGGGATCATTGAAGATTCATAAACATTTTTCAAATCCCCTTTTCCAAAGTTTTATCCTAATGGTCTCTTGGTCGCATAGTCATAGATTTGTTGATCTATTCTGTGACCCAATTCCTATCCTTGGCTTTCTTAAACAATTTTCATGTTGAGTGCAGACGATCAAACTCATCTTACCATATGCATCTGTGTGGCTGATTATAAGGTCTTCTTCCTTGCTCTCGAATCCTAGGTACTTGCTTTTGCTCTCTCAGTTTAGACTCTGGAATGATTTTCAAGGCTGCTATCTCAATGGCTAAAGTTTCAATATGTTTTGCCAATGAATCCACTTTAGTTTCTAATAATGTTATGTTGGGATCCTCTCTATCAAATAAGCTATGTTGAACTTCAATCATAGGTTGAGTGTCTCTCCATTAGGGGAAAAAGTGAACTATGCATGGGCCTTGTAAGGATCCCCAATTTTTGGGCATTAAAGTTAACAAAAGAGAGATTAAGGCCACAAAAAACCACTATTGGTTTTGGAATAAATTATTTGCTTTAAGGAATGTGATCATTTCAAATATAGTTGTGGGAAATCTTATCCCTTGGATAATCACACATGAATGACTATGATCTTCTTTAGTGTGCCTATCAAATGAAGACAAAGTTTATCCAAACTGATGAAAAATCATGGGCATTCTTGTTCATTGGATGAAATTCCTAGAGACGGTTTGGATTGAGAGGAGTTTATCTTGCACAAACAGACAAATTTTGAAGCGTTCGAAGAAGTGAGAGAGTGTTTCAACTAGTAGAAAAAGACAAAGGAGGAGGCACATTTCTGTAGCAAGGAGAATTCTTCTACGTCTGATGGACTGATAATTGATGGCTACAAATTGCTCTTGGGACGCTCTCAAGAACAAGGATTCACATCCATTGGATCAAGAAGTGATCCAATGGATACAAATCAAAGCAATCCAAATTTACTTCGGGTTCAATGTCAGGAGGTGAAGGACATGGTTGATGGATCACGTCAAATGGAGATGTTCCAATGAATTGGTGCATGTGGGTGCTACCAATGAACTCAAGTGAAACACACGTTTGCTTAATAATCAGACACAATTATAGTACTTGGAATAATTAGCAATAAAATCAGTATTCACATTTAAGCAAAGGAAGATTATCAAATAATTTTACTTGGAAAGAAGTCAAGCATAACAATTCATGCTCAACCTGTTTGTGTTTTGTTCATGTGACATATCTTTTGGTTCATCAAACGGTTCAAGTTACTTCACAATAATCAAAGACTTTCCTGTTTCAGCATTAAAACATATGTTAATCACATCGGTTGCATTGTTAATATTATCCTCAAGAAGCTTGAATCACATAAAGTATGACGTGATTCTCCTAATATGAATGATAAGAATGCAATTACGTTCATAGCATAGAAACAAAAGCGGAGTTTGTCTATCATGGCCCGAAGCTGGGCATAAGTTTGTACGGTAGCACAACCTTCAAAAAAAAAAGAAAAGAAACCTAAGCAGACTAGAATTTGACAAGGTAGTTCTGTTCAAATTTTTGAGATACAATCATTTTTGTACATCAAGGTATTTTAGTCACTGGCCATGGCTAAATGTAATGATGTATTCAATATGATTCTTGTTAAGGATACGTTGGATGGTACCAATTACCCATTATGGGCTTATATGATGCGTCATGTATTGGTTGTGAAAGGAATGTGGAATATTGTGCAGGGTGTTGGAAAACATCATATTACATGTGAAATATAGTTATTGAAGGTGATGTGGATGGCATTGAAAATAATGATATTCTTTAGGTTCCTATTCATGCTTCCATTCTTGTTGCACCTAATATAGAGCAACTTGATTGGGATGGGATAGATGCTCAAGCACATGCATTGGTAGCCATGATTGTCAAACGTGCAATTATTCCCCACATTCACTCTTGGAAAATAGTAAAGGACGTTTGGGATACAGTTACCACTTTTTACCAAGCAAAGAATGGGGCTCGTGTTTCTTACCACCAAAAAAGTTGGAGGGTTAGCAAATGAATAAAGGAGACTCAATGGATAGTATTTTGACAAAGATCAAAGATTTGAAGTAGCAGTTGATATTTGTTGATGAAGTCTTGCAAGATAGTTCTTTCGTGCAGACTGTTGTGAATGGTCTTCTAGATTCATATCAGAATTTTACTTCTAATCCTTGATTGTTGATGAAAGGCAATCCATATGCCTTAACATTTGAGGAGTTATTCTCTTCTTTATTGCAAGAAGATCAGCCTAGGCAGAATAGGCCCATTATGCATGTTGTAGATCAAGCTTTTGTTGCTATTTTGAAGGGCAAATTTAAATACAACTCATCTAGTAGTAAGAAAAAATCTACTAATTTTGCACAATCAAAGAAGGATGACAAAGACGAGAAGAAAACACAAAAGCAAAAATTGTTTTGCAAATATTGTGATCCAAAACTGGTTGCCAAAGAGGCTAGGATATTTGTTGTAGAGGCCTCTACACCTAAATTAGAGTTTGTGAATCTTGTGTAGAATGAAGAATGGGCATTTACTAATGTTTGCAGTTATGATCCATCTTCTAATGAATAATTTATGTCTGCAATAGACAGAAATGCTTGATACTTTGTTAGTGGGCAACGAAACATATTACCTCACACCACAATTTCTTGACTTCAATTGAGCGTTTCCCTATAGAGAATATTGTCACATGTGCCAACAACTCCTCTTATCCTGTCATCGTAGTTGGTAAGATCATTCTCACTACTATTGATGTTAGTTCTTTTACATTGCTGGATGCTTTACTTATACCATGGATCAAGAAAAATATGTTATCAGTTTCAGCATTAGGCAAGATCGTCTTGGTTATGAAATTTGTTAATGAAAGATGTACAGTTCATCATATCTCAAATGGCAATGTCATTATTGCTTTTGGAATTTTATGTTATGGGTTCTATAAGCTCATAAGTTATTAAAAATTTGTGAATGATTGAGCATATGCATTTCAAGATTCTCAGGTATGTTAGCTGCAAAGCTTTGGCATGCATGCTTTGGTCATCTAAATTTTGTTAGTTTGCTATGCTTCCAAAAATCTAAAATGGTGTTCTCTCTACCCAAACTTGACGCACCTAGTACATGTGTCTGTGAAGGCTCTATTTTGGGCAAAATGGGATGTTCCTCCTTCTGAAAAGATAGTTCAGTTTGAGCTAGTAAAAACTTATAGTTTGTTCATAATGATGTCTACGTTCCTATGCAATCACCTTCTTTTGGGAACTATCTTTACTTTATGAATTTCATTGATGATTTTCTAAGCATGCATGGTTATATTCATTAAAGCTAAGTTGAAAGTTTTTATGTGCTTCAAATAGATTCTAGTTTTTGTTGAAAAACTATCAACATGTAAAATGGGCACCCTCCATTCTGATCGAGGGTAGGAATATATGTCTAATGATTTTAATGCATTTTTGGTTGAATATGGGATATGACATCAATGTACAATGCCATATACACCTCATAGAATGGAGTCAGTGAAAGGAAGAACAAGTCACTAATGGAGATGGTGGGATGTATTGTGAAGGGTTAGGATTTACCATAGCTTTTGGCTTGAGGTTGTTATTTATGCAACATATGTACTTAACAGGTATCCTACTAAAGCATTGCATTCTATCACTCCATAAGAGGCTTGACATGGTCACAACCAATTTTTTGCTCACCTGTGTGTCTCTTGTTGTCTTGCATATGCATTAGTACATGAACAACAACGTAGGAAATTGCATAATAAAGTAGTGAAATGTATTTTTGTTGGATGCAATTTTGAAAGCAAAGGCTATCGTCTATATCATCTATAAAATAAACACATTTTGGTAGTTCTAATGTTTTTTTTTTTTGTGGAAGATGCAATTCAACCATTACTTTCATGTACTAAGGAGACATCAGTTGGTTCTAAAGATATGTATGACACTTTGTTGCCTTTTTTTACAAGTGGATAGTCTAGTGCTGGTCTAAATGAGGTGATTTCTTAGCCTTTACATGTTCCACATGATGATGTAGATATCGTCCATTTCTCATGCATATTTACATGATGCACTTTTTGATGAGAGGGTTGATATAGAGGAGGCAAAAACTATGCCTAAATGGTTGGTGCAAACTTTTCAAGATAGCAAATTAGATGCACCTCTGTCATATTGTACTTATTCATGCTCTCATAGTTCTTCTTTTGCATCAGATTCCTATGCTATGGCTGCCTCTAGTCTCTGTGATACAAATGAGCATGTTTTGCTTGATGAAGCATAGAACTTTAAAAATTGGATGGCTGCTATGCAATCCAAATATGATGCTATAATAAAAAATGATACTTGTTCTTTATGTGACTTGCCTCTTGGCAAGAAGGCCATTGGCACTAAGTGGATATACAAGCTAAAGCATAAGCCTGATTGAACACTTGGTAGGTATAAGGCTAGGCTTGTTGCAAAAGTTATATTCAAGAAAGAGGCCTTGATTTTGATGAACCTTTGCACCTACATGTTGAATGACTACTATTCATAGCATCTATGCACTTGTAGCTCATCATGGTTGGAACATACATCAATTGGACATTAAACATGCATTTTTGAATGGTGATTTGCATGAAGTGAATGTTTTTCAACCCCGAAGTTTTGTGTAGAAAGGGCACGAAAACAGAGTGTGTAGGTAGAAAAAGGAATTATATGGTTTGAAGCAAGCACCACATACTTGGTATGAAAAGATACATGCCTACATGATTGCACATGGTTTTTGTGATGAAGATTTACATGATGCACTTGTTGTCGAGAGGGTTGATATAGAGGAGGGCAAAACTATGCCTAAATGGTTGGTGCAGACTTTGCAAGATAGCAAAATACATGCATCTCTATCATATCCTACTTGTTCAAGCTCTCAAAGTGCTTCTTTTGAATCACATTACTATGCTATGGCTGCCTCTAGTCTTTGTGATGAGAATGAGCATGTTTCGCTTGATGAAGCACAAAATTATGAACATTGGATGGCTACTATGCAATCAGAATATGATGCTATAATGAAAAATGGTACCTAGTCTTTACGTGACTTCCCTCTTGGCAAGAAGGCCATTGACACTAAATGGATATACAAGCTCAAGCATAAGCCAGATGGAACACTTGGTAGGTATAAGGCTAGGCTTGTTGCAAAATTTTATGCTCAAGAAAGAGGGATTGATTTTGATGAATGTTTGCACCAACATGCCGAATGACTACTATTCAAAGCATCTATGCACTCATAGCTCATCATGGTTGGAACATATATCAATTGCATATTAAACATGGATTTTTAAATGGTGATTTGCATGAAGAAGTGAATTTTTTTTAGCCTTGATGTATTGTGCAGAAATGGTATCAAAACAAATGTGGAGGTTGAAAAAGGAATTATATGGTTTGAAGCAAGCACCACGTGGTTGATATGAAAAGATACATGCCTACGTGATTGCACATGGTTTTTAGAATAGTCCAAGTGAGAGCACTCTATATGTTAAGTGTGCAAATTATGTGCTTCTGATCATTGTTGTCTATGTTGATGACATGCTGCCCATTGTTCCTAATGACAAGCATATTGATGATTTTAAAGCTGATCTACATACCTCATTTGAGATGTTAGATTTGGGGAATTTGCATCATTATTTTGTCATTCAATTTATGCAAGTTGATGGTAGAATATCTTTGTGCCAAACAAAATATATTAAAACATTTATTACAACATTTTGGCCTTGAAGTTGCAAACCTATTTCCACTCTTATGGAAATAGGTTAATGATTGAGTAATCAAGATATTGGAGATGAATTTGATGATATTCTCTATCAGAAAGTTATTGGATGCTTGATTCACTTATGCATTACTTAGCCGGATATTCAGTTTGTTGTTATATAGATGAGCAAGTTTATGCATTGTCTAGGTGTCAAGCATTGGTAGGCAGTTAAGCGCATCTATAACTACTTAGGTGGTACCCAACTACTTGGATTGTTTTATCCCAAGGGGGGTCACTACCTTGAGATTTACATGCTTTTTTTGACTTTGGCTAGGCTAGTTTCTATGGCACTCATGTGTCCACTTGTTGTTTTTGCTTCACGCTTGGTAGCTCATTCATACCTTGGTTGAGCAAGAAGTAGCCTACTTTGGCTACTTCTAGTTGTGAGGCTGAGTATAGGGCAACTTTCACAATGATAGTTAAGTGTGTGTGGCTCAAACATCTTCTGGATGATTTGGCTTCTAGTAAGTCTTCTACCATGACCATCTTCACTGATAGTTGGAGTGCATTGGCAATTACAAGGAACTCTGTGTTCCATGCTTGCACTAAGCACATTGAGGTGCAGCATCATTATGTCAAGGAGAGGTTTTGTGATGGAGAGATCATTTTTCCATATGTGCCCACACAAGAGAACATTCCACACCTTTTCACGAAGGCTCTCCCTAGGGGGAAATTTGAAGCTTTCCACAAAGATTTGGGCTTACTTCCTTTTGTAGATTGATTCCATGTAGCTTGGCACTTCGTTCCACATGAATGTGAGCAAAACAAGCAAAAGATGCCCTTAACCGTTGTCGTGAATCTTCACGATTATCATCTAAAAGAAATCAAAAGCCTTGATGATATCTCTATCCTTCCAAGTAGTACTTGGATGAGAAGAGTGAAGGTTCTCATGAAGAAGAGTTTTGTTTCCAGAAATTCAACAACGATCTTTATATGGAGTATTGTACAAGGAAAAAGAAAAATAGTGTTTTTTGGTTTTGCAAAACATTTAATAAGGTGGCCAATCTCATCAACGATTATATATGTGCCAAGTGGAGTCTTGCTATGTGATAATTCACTTAAATTCACAACTAGATGTGTTTGCATATGAATTCGAAGGACTACTTGTTTGTATGATGACGAAGCTGGCAGACGTGCACAAAAAGAGAGGCAACGATGAATTCAGATTGAGTTGAGAGCATGCTAACAGATAGTTCTTTTAACAAAGGAACATTACACTCTATTTAAGAGGAGGAGATCTGGACAGAACTAAAGATGAAGATCAGGAGTCGGACTTGAGAAGAGGCAGCGACGCATGAGATAAGGGGAGGCTCCGAAAGAAGAAGGCCAATGTGGATTGGGGGAAGCGAGCATAAAAGAGGAAGGCCTGATCAAAGAGGCTCTCCTCGGCTACGTTACGCCCACGCAGAGTATTTATTGCCTGGCTAAAAGCAAGAGGTCGTTGATCTCTTTTCTGTTCATGAGAGAGATTGAAGAGGCGCTGATTGTGAGAGTATAAAGTAGAGCTTTGCGCATAGATAAAGGGAAGCTTTGCACAATTTGCTTCATCGTCAGATCAGTACAATTTGATTTTTGTTCAAATCCTTACTGAAGAGAAAGGACATCGTCAAATTCGAAGAGGAGACGGGCATGTCATGGTGATCGTCCTTCAACAGTACGGGAGGGTCGAAGGACAGAGGTCGTGCATGCTGAGGAGGAGGGATAAAAAGGAATCTGCTCGTAGTACATGAGAAAAAGGAAAATTGCATATCTTTTGGAGGAGGGTACTTGACAATCTGATCCGGGGGGAGGAGACGAAGAGGTGCGCAGGATTTTATTGGGACTCCACTTGGCGAACGAAGATCAATTCATGCATAATTTGCGATAGAAGGTAAGAAGAGAAGAAGGATCACTCGACTGTCATAGCTGGCGGGACATCTCTCGGAAGGAAAAAGTTTGGGAAAGACACTCAATGGAGATCTCTGTAACTGTCATGATTTTCTACAGCTCTGTCAGGAATCACCACCAAAAGTACATAAGGTTTGTGTTCTTATCTGCTTTGAACGACTTTGTTCGCTAATTATGTAGTTGATTGGCTTGTTGTTGATTATCCTTCTTTTCATCAATAAGTAGACAACATATGTCAGGGAACTATAATTTTATGCCTACGCAAGTTGCAAATTCATTCAGCGTTATACTCTTCTCTGCTCCATACCTATCGCATGTGTTATTAATGAAAGTGCTGGCTATGAATTTGTTCCGCCCTGATGCTTTACGTGGTTATTGATCGTTGAAGCGTTACCTAGAGATTGAATGTTTTAACTTTCTGTGATGACGAGATTAAAGTCGGAGTAAACTCTAATCTTCGCTACTGAAGTTCATTCGTTATGATTGAAAACTATTGCGCAACTGGAGACGTTGAAATTGTTGTGTCGGATGACTCTGTGACTGTGTTCAATTTTAAATATATGACTCTAACAGACGCCGAAGTCGTATACTCATCGTTATGGCTCATCAATCATTCTCTCACACAATTGCATAGATGATCACATTTGTAGCAGAAGAGAATAAACTGAAGGGCATCTGACAAGTTTTTCCGACAGTGGCGTGAGTTAAGTGCAGTAAAGAGCGAGTCAAAAGGCCAAATCATGATTGATCTGTAATAATGGACAAAAACTGAATTCTGAGGTATTGAATATTTTGGAAAACAATTTCATCACCGTTTCAGAAGTTGACCGACATAGCCGATGCTCTGTCTTCTCTAAAACTAGATCTATGATTATATACATTAAAACATTTGTTTTGAGCATAACACATTCTAACAACTGAGAATCGCTCCTAACAAACGGATGGCACTTTCCACGCTTCACTAGTTGAACTAATCGATGTATATTTTCAAGTGATCCTGACTGCTGAATGATAGATTTTAATGCAACTTGAACGATTGTTTTCACCATTTGTGTTTACATTTATATCATCTACATATACTGTTCGATTCACTTTTCCTTGCTTCAATGACAAGAGTTTTGCAGTAGTGTCTAAAGTTCGTTTTAGGAAATTTGATTAACAAAGATTATGCATACGAACGTTTTATTTAAACAACGAATGGGTGTGACTATATACATCGGTCTATACACAGAAACTTCGTGTTTACGATTTGTAGAACATTTGACCAATTGAAAAAGTAAGTCCTAGGTTTATAAGATATGTTGTCTATAGATACTTCTTCCGTTTCAATCTTGGGTAGCATAATATTCACGTTTTGATCTTCATTGAAATTGTTTCTTAGAATGCGGTCAAAGTCCTTCATATACACTTTTTCTATAGTAATTTGGAAATGTATATGAATGCATGAGAAGAAACTACGGTTCAAAACAATTATCTTAAATGAATATGTCCTGAAGGCTAATACGATTGATGATGAATGTGTTTGAACTATTTTGGCATATAAGAAAAAGAACAAATATGAGCTATTGCAAGTGATTTCAATTGACCTACTAATTATTTCTCTCTGAGTCTGTATTGTACCTGAGATTGCTCCAAGCACACAATACATGAGATTTCTCTCAAGCACCCCATGTGCGCCGTAATATCAGCGGTTGGCTTGATCCACCGACCGTAATTTTCGTGAGGACACCGCCTGGCAATGCTTGACACCTGGGCAATGCATAAACCTGCTCATCTGCTCTTCAAGTTGATGAACCTCCAATGGCCCTTATCACTTGAATTGCTTGTATCCTCCAATGTTCTCCATTTTGTAATATTCCTACTCATAATGCTCTATTTAGCTAATAATTAACATTGAAAATTTCCTTATCCTTTCACAACAATGACATGTCTTTGAACAATATAAAGCTTCCATAGCAATGATATAAAAAAAAACAATGCCAATATGAATATGAAGTATTTACATAAAAAAAGGATTAAAAGTACTTAGCACTCAATGTTTTTATTTACATTCACATTTTTTTGTGGAAGAAGGGTAAGACTCCTTTCATTTTTAAGGGTTACAATTCTCCTACCCTTAATGCTCTATTTAGCTAATCACTAACATGGAGATTTTCTATATCATTATCTTTACGAATTATTTTCTCTGAGAAACTCTTTGAGCAATAGAAACCTTTCACAATAATGATAAAAGTCTTTTGAACAATAGAAATCTTCCACATCAAAAATATAAGCCAAAACAATGCCAACTTGAATATGAAGAGTTGACATAAACAAAAGAGACAAAAGTATTTAGCACTCAATGTATTATTAAGGGAGCACTAGATGGTGCTCTTACTAAAATAGACAAGATTTTGGAAATAAACTTCTTATTACAAGACACCACCCATGTAGGGAAAATGATGCAAAAATATGTAACTCATACAAAATGTCCCACAACTCAGGACTGATAGGTATGAATAACTAGATCAGAGATGATACAAGACATCCCACAACCCGGGATTGATATGCTTGAAGCAAGATCTCTGGGTTAAAAGAAGTCCCTTCAGAGAGATAATCTAGATACAAGAGATAACTAGACAATATCTTGTACTAGGAGATTACATACAAGAGGACAAGACTAGATGTCCACGAACTAGACTAGACAAGACTAGAACAAGGAACAAGACAAGAACTATAATTGGAACTTGGAGAATATTTACTTGGCGGTCACAACTCCTTGAGCTCTGAAGACTTATATTGGCAATAATGATTATGAATGTGGTAAACCCCTCCTTATATAGGTTTTCAGGCATGGTTCATGAAAGGAAGTTACGAATTGATGATATCATCAATTCAAAATATGAGCTCTTTGAATGATGCAAGTAGATAGTGGATCTTAGGGTTTTTGCATGCTTGGGATGCAATGAATGCATTGTTTTTTCCAAATTTGCAACCAATTATGATATATAGAAGTCGCATGGAATTTGAGGTTTAGGATGGTTTCCTTGTCCATGATATCACCTCCCCCTCAAGCGACCAGTTCCACGAGGAGCGGTCATGATCCCATGTCTCGGCTTCATTGGATTTTTCTTATGAAAATCTTGAACCTTGATTCGTGCTCTGTAAAGTGCAGGTTCCCAAGTGTGATCACTGATGTCATACTCTTTCCAATGAACAAGATACTCCAATCGGTATTTGCACCAACAATCATCAAGTCTTAATTTACCTTGAACTGTGCAAGTTCAAAAAATCATCAGTAGACATGTTTTCAGATCAAGTAAAATTTGACCATGCAGAACTATGATACTGAATTGGAAACAATAGTTTTTTTATAGTACATGATGTCAACAGACATATACCTAGTGGTACATGTGCACATCATTCTATCTTCCCAAAGTGCAAAAGTTAAGAATCTAGGCCATTGTTTAATGTTTTTGTTACACACTTTAGATATGGCTTTCACAATAGGTGGATGCACTCTCTCTATTTTAGCATTGGCCTCTCGATAATATGCAGTGAGAGACAAAGGAATACTATGATGTTCAAAGAATTCTTTAGCTTCCCACTCATCTAACTCTAGATCTCTATGTTTGATTGATGAATGAAGTTGACAAGTAGAACAATGTCAAAACATAATTACTAATGTCAACATACATCTGAGGCCAATAATAGGTACTTCTAATTTTTTTCATATGTTCCAAAAAATCATTTATGACCCACCCATAATGTCTCATGCATTTCCTTCATTACTTGCAATTGAAGAGCTCATTTTCCTAGGAATCATTGTGGATTCTTAACCTTACCTTTAGCATGTCTCCAAAGATAAACATTACATAGGAAAAAATTGTAAGCTCATTTCCTAATGTTACGGAATCTACTCATAGTCGAACTAGGTAATGGTTGCAATGTACTCAGATACTTCTTATGTCTCTCCATTCATCTTTGTACTCAGACTCATGGAATTGCTCATACTCATACATATCTGGAACATAGTCAACTAAGGTCACATTATTTATTAGATCACTTTCAAGATCATCATCAAATCTAGCTCTTGATAACATATTAGTAAATAGATTCAACTTACCTGAAATATGAACTAACACAGAATTTATGAACTTAATATATGAGATCCATCTAAGCATGGCTATATCAAGAGATGAACAGTTGGCTATCATTCCAATGAGAGGAGAATAATTAGTCTCAACTTTCACATTTGTAGTTATGAAATATTCTTTGTTTGTTTTCAAAGCTGTCACCATAGCCCACAGTTCTCATTTGATCTGTGGATATTTTTGTTGTGTTTCATGTGAAATTTTAGCCGCAAACCTAATTTCATATCTATTCCCTTCACTATCATCTAGAATTATGATCGGATCTATACTAGTATCAACCATCAATATAATAGGTTTGTTAATAGAATAGTCTACATGGTTAAGGATGGGAGCTTCAAGCAATAATTTCTTCAATTTAGGCATAGCTTGTGTGTGTTTTTCAATCCAAATAAATTTTCATTTCTTCCTCAACAAGTGATAGAGATAATCCGAAACATGAGAAAAGTGTGGGTTCCAAATAACATAAAAGATGCAAGCACCAAGAAATTTGCATACCTCAGTCACGTTGTTACATGTTTCAGAAATATTGCTAATGGCATCAACTTTTTATGGGTATAGTTCTCACCCATAATGACCACATAAATATTTAACAATAAGAACCTCATTGACCAAGAAATAGATTTTTCTATGGAAAATGTGAGACCTACCTCTTGAAATTGTTGGAATATTCCTTCACAATCAGATATATGGTCAAGAACAAATTTACGACATCCAAATGAATCTAAAGTACTGTCCTTTACACATTCCTCACTCCTTTTAATTGAAATATCATCAATGAATGGCATGGTTATATGAGGGATAAAATCATGTAAGACCATATTCATAGCACTCATTGTATGAGCTAGAAAATTAGTTGCTCCTTGAGATAAAGTACACATTTGCACTAAGCCAAAAGGAGTTTCCATTGTGGTTATGTCATGATTATCAATCACTAACTAGAATTTGTCACACCCAAAATATAAATCACCCATTGAATAGATAGAATGTCCTAAAAATGATTAAGCAAACTCATCTACAATGGGTCATATTTCTACATTCCTTATGTTGACTTTGTTGATGGGTTGGAGATCTTGAAAAAAACATAGTTTCTCATTCTTTTTAGGCATAGTGAACCATCTATTTGAGTAAGGTGCAAAAGATGGCTCTAAAATTCTCATGGTTATCTTCTCCTTAAGTAGTTTAATTAGCTCAAGTAAGTGAGCCTTTGGAATATGTATAGGGCTAAGATTCCATGGAATATGGGGAATAATAAAGATAAGCATGGGTGCAACTAGATTAGGATTTGCGCAACCAATCTCATGAGGATGCACAACAAAGGCTTTTCCATGCCAATATATGAATCTCTCAGATTCATCTCTCTCTATTGGCTAAAGAAAGTCATCATCTCTACCAATTTTCACCTGTTTGATTTTCTCATTTGTAAATGTATTTCCTATGTTTTACTTATCTCAAAGATTTGGATCATTTTTCGCATCAATAATATTCTCGTTACTTCCTTGGGGTAATGGTTGAGCTGTGGGTTTGACTTTCTTATCTACAATTTTGTACTTATTTTCAACTAAGGCATCATGCGTTTGGTTAAATTTTGAGCACTTGTTAAGCATACTCTTGGATTAGGGCCTACTCATTAAGGGAAGAAAGAAGAATGATGTGGGCATTAGAGTTTTGTTGAAGACATAACTCTAACTCCTCGAGAGTAGAGAAACAATGAGACGTCTAAATCAAATGCTCAATGTTCTCATCATGTTCCATAATTTTATTGGTTTTATGATTTTTTTTGGGTTTTCTGGATAAAAGAATTGGACAATTGACTCTTATGAAGGAAATCTAATCTAGAATGTGGAAAAAAAAGTGAAAAACCATTGTATAGGTTGATTCATTGTGAGATGTCAAACCGATTTCCACTGTCATCCCGCTCAACAATGGATTCTATCCAAATTTTGATCATATGTAGCTCCAAACATGAATCGAGGTGCACAATCACTACAAGCATGATCATGACCCTAAGCAACAATAGGTTTCTTTCTAATTGACAAATGATTCTAGGATGATTCACTCCTATGGTCATGACTTGAAGTGATTGCATTCCATTCTTAAACTTGATTCTAGCATAGGTAGATCCATCACCTATGGTCTGAGTTTCCATACAAATCTCATAAATAAAGGGCTAATCTAAGAGAACTTCATAGGAGCAATTATCTTGAATAAAAAAGTGAAATTCTTATGTGATTCCTCCTATGGATATGGGCACACTAGCACAAGCTCCGTACAAGGTACCTACACCATTATCTGTAGTTCTTATACGCAATCCACAATCTTTATCTATGGGCCATCGAAATTCATCATAGACTTCTCTTGAAATCATATTGATTTCAGAGCTGGAATCTACTAATGCATTTACAATGATAACATTCTTATCATTTCCTATTTTAACACACATCTCTGATGTGCTTCTAGACCAAAATTTTCTTTTAAAGTGACTTTCAGAATTGTTTTCATGAGTTTCATGATCACATTGAATAGGTCCTAAGAAATTTTTAGTAACATTTACTTCATCATCATCAATGTCCTCTTCATCATATTCATCAAAGTTTAAGGCCTCATTCATAGCTTGATCTTGATCTAGAGAATCTTGCATCTTAGTATTAAGCTAAAACCTCTTCCTTTTAATTAGACCGATAAAGTTACCTTTAAAAACAGGCTTTGAAATAGAGAAAACTTGTTCTTTAGGCATAGTCACTTGAATCTTAAGCAAAATGTAATCCAAAATCTCCATAGGATCTATTTTTCTCTCAATTTTTGAAATCAAGATGGCTTTAGGTTCTCTCTTTGATTTCATTTTTTTTTTCTACTCACGATCTTTTTTTTGTTCATGTTCTTGTGTTTTGTCTTGAGTTTGTTTTGATTGTTCTAGTTTCTCTAAAGGCTTTGGTTCTGTTTTTCTTTGCTTTGTTTTCTTACCTTTTTGTTTCTCCTCTTGTTTTTTCTCATTGGGTTGTGATTCTTGTTTTTATCTTTGGTTTGTGATGTTTGCCCTTGCTCTACAATGGTTTCTATTCCCTCTAAGGTTTGTTTTTGAGCCACTCTTCTTTCACTAGGCTTAGTTTTATCTCTTTTTTGTTTTTCTTCTACATTGGATATGTGAGAAATAAGAGAGTGATCTTTGATTGGTGACTCCCAAGCCATTATTCTCGTAATTTCATCTTGTGCTCTTACTAATGCCTCTTAAAAAATGTCAAATTCCTTTGTGGGTTTACTTGATTCTACTTCTTGTTCATCAAGAGCTTCTAGTTTCACCTCTCTAGTTCTCACATCCGTTATGGTTATATTTTCATAACTCTTTTTCATTCCTCCCTTACCATAATTTCCTTGCAAAAGTAGCCTAGATCAATAGTCATAATTTTTTTTGTTTATGTCTATTACTAGTGGTTTCTCCTTAGTGGCCTTCAATGGTTCACAATCTCTCAAAAATTGATCTAACAAATCACACCAAGGAAACCTAGGAGAACCACTTACAAAATCATTTAGAGTTTGAGGATTTTGATTAATGTGTGGTGGGAAATTTTGAAATTGAGGATTTTGTTGGTAAGGTGTTACTTGCAGAAAATACATAGGATTTTGATAAGGCAGCTGATGTAGTTGAGGAGTTTGGGGAGCAGCATCTGGTATTTAAGGTGCAAAAGGAGCTCCCATAGTATAAGATTGATGATCTTGAAAATTTTGATTTTGAGTATTTTGAAATTTTTTTTGAGATGCTTCAGGATACATGCTTTGATACATTTGAGGATCTCACACATGAGGATGAGGATTTTACATTGAAGGATTATGCATTGGAGGACCTTGATATGCTTGAGTAGGAGCTACTTGTGGATTTTTATTGGGAGTTATAACATGTTGATTAGACTCTTGAAAAGACATTGGATTCATTTGACTTTGGAAAGTTTTGATGTAATTAGATTGTAAAGCATATATAGTCTTGGCCAAATTGGATTGAGTAGCAATAAGACTTTCTATTTGCTAAGTGAGAACTTCCACTTTAGATTATTCAACTACACTTTTATTTGGCTCTACTTTGAAACCTTGAGTAGGCTCCATCATTTATGGAATAGGAGTAGAATAAAAAAGCATAGCATGGGATTGTTCTCTAGAATGCTCCTTAGCTTCTGGAAGGCTAGCTTAAGGAAGACTAGTTTTCTCATAAAGCATGGATTTTCTTTGATGTCTATGGACTACATCCAATTTTTAGTAAGACCATAGTGTTTATCAAGCTCTTCTAGTCATCGTTCAACTTCCCTATGAGTTTCTGGATGAAGAAGTTTAAGATATTAATTAGGAAGTTGTTCATAGCATCTAAGATACTCATTTTGTAAGTGAGTAATAGAGCTACTAGGCTTTGGAGAACTAACCCATCATAAGAATCCATCCCGATTATGTTGGCTATAATCGTTAAGATAGAATTCTTTGAGCATCTCCTTTCTAAAATCACTCCAAGAAAGGCTATCATATTGAGTGACATAGTTCATGATAGAGCTATAAACAATTCTTTCAAATAATGTTATCAAACGATCTTCGAGAAGACCAAAAATCATAGCTTGCTCTTCATACAAATCTAAGTAGCTTGTAATGTTGATGCCATTGAATTTTTTCTTCTCTCTCTCAACATAAAAGAGACTATTCTTTGGCCTTATTTCTCAAGGATAAGAGATTTGAATCCTTCCTCCATCTCAAGTAAATATGCAACTGATGCATGATGCTCTAGATCTCTGAGAAGTGCATTTACTTCGTGACAAAGATTTGCATGTTATTCTGAGAAATCTAGTGCAACACTCAAGAATGATGATGATGATGTGATGATGATGAAAAATATGCAACAAACCATACGGATCACAACCTTCCAATCAGATGAGAAGCAATTACCACAAAGTGTTTCACTTCAGGTTCAAATGTGGAGGTGAACGCAATTTGAATGGATTGGGTACTTTCATGGCACATGCAGAGTGTACGAAACTAGTGAGTGTTGGAAGGTTTACGTGATCAACATGTGAAGATGAAGGTGAAGTTGAGTATGAAGAGGAGAGATATGATGATTTGATTATGCGAAGGGGAACATATGAATGCAAGATAAATCCATGAACATGAATGATGAGAATAAAAGAAAACCATACACATGAATCGATTTTGAAAGGAAGAATGGTCCAAAAATGGAGCTTTGTATACACTTTCAAAATTTATTTCATATGCATGGGTTCTTGTGGGTGTATGCATTATGAGAACACACATGAATCGATTTCGAAGGGAAGAATGGATCTTCTTATAAACTTTCAGAATTGAAACATATGAATGGGTGTTTGTGGATTGTATGCATGCATGTGGGTCATGATTTATGAATAAATAGAAACTTATTCTCTCAATCTCAATGGATAATCCTCACTGGTTCAATGCAAGATTATAGAGCGTTCTCACACATAGAAAGAGATAGAAGGACACATGTAAAAACACATAAGAGGCTAGGAGACAAGAGAAAAGATACATGAATTAAAAGATATTGTAATGAAATACATTTACATGAGTGTTGCGATATGTCAAGCTAAGCATTCTGATGACCCTCCCACCACTTCATTGACCCTATATCTTTCTAGGAGCGTAATGTGTATCTAAAGAAGTGTATGACTCATAAAACCAATTCTAACTGACTCACACTCTCCACAAAGGGTGAGAAGACATAGAGAAACCATTGGGTTTATGAGCTTATCCTAGATTCCAAGTCTAACTTAAAATTGATTCTAGGAACTATGCTCTTACTAGCCCACCTTGGATCCTCACACACACAACTGAGGGTGATCGTCTCAAGTAAACCATGTACTAGCAAGGGCCCTATGGATGCCTAACAATGATGCTCTATGAATTTGGAGGGGTTTTATAGTTTTTTGAATGCATTTGGGCCCTTAGAGCTAGAGAAATCAAGTCGGAACCCCAGGATCGATTGCTTTTGATTACAGGCATTGGATTTATCAAATGGATGGCTAGGATTGGTTCTTTATATGATATCTAGGGAAAAGGAGGGAAAAGTAGGTGCCTTCATTCTCCACCATTGGATCTAGGGAAGATCTAGATCATCGGATCAATGCTCACATCAATTCGGATAAGATTAGCTACTATTTTTAGAAGAACTTTGCATTATTGATCTTTGATAATAAAAATAAATTTATCTGATAAAAAAACTTGTGGATCCTCCTTTCTTTAGGATTTGGTGCATCTCCACCCTTGAATGTGAGCTCATCCTGACCTTACAACATGGTTCTATCATTGTTTAGCATGTGGCAATCCTTCAAGCCTTCAATTTGCTTATTCTAGGAAATTGTTGTGACCTTGAAAACAAGACTTTGTGCTCTTTCACCCTCCAAATATCCTTTGATAAAGATGAAAATTTGGATAGCTATGTTTTGAAAGGTCTCCTTTAGGAATATGCAGAAAAAACCTCTCATCCGAATCTCCCTTATACAAGTTTGACTACATTTGGAAGGTTGCAAGGTGGCATTAAGGTGTCTAGGAGGCTCTGATAGCTTTGAAAATTTGTAGAAATGTGTAGCCACATATGATCTTTATACATGCCAAACCATATGGCTAACAAAAATTCGTGTACAAGATTTTCTAGGGTCTAAGTCAAAAAATCAGATTTTTATAAAATGCACATGGCATATCAATATGCCAGAAAATCCATTTACATGTGAAATTAAGGCTATAGACTACCTTTGATAGGCTTTACAAGTATATGAATTTTCATATGATTTGGTGACATTGAAAATTTTGCCCTAATTTCCAAAATTTGACTAGCTTTGAGTGCTACCTTGGATTTGCTTGATTTATTCCAAACTTTGCATGTGAATGCCCCTTTGACATCCTCAACGCATCTTGGACTTGTTAGGGAATTCTTGCTACCTTCATTGAATGTGTTTCCTATAGGCCTTCATGAGTGAGAGAGAAGAGAAAATCTGGATGACATCGCCATTTGAGTGATCATGAAGTGTACATCTGTCATCAATAAATTTGACAACCAACCCAGTCTTGGCTAAAGCTAAAACTGATAATAGATTCTTCTTGATCCTTGACACAAATGAAGCATCTGACAATGTAAAGGAACTACCATCAGTAGTAATTAGAATGATCTTAGTAGCTCCCATGACAAGATAAGAGGAGTTATTGCCACATGTGAGAGTATTCCTTGTAGGGGCATGGTGGAGTGAAGTGAAGAAACTGCACTACGTTGTAATATGCTTGGTTGCCCTACTATCAAAGTACCAAACATCTGAGTCTACTATAGACATACACTCTTTATGAGAAGATGGGTCATAACTACAAACAGTGGTAAATGCCCATTCTTCATTCTGCACAAGATTAGCCACTACAACATATGAGGGGCATACGGACACTGCCTATACCAACGGTTGCTCTCGGCGTCGGTATGGGCATTGGAAAACATCACCTCAAGATACCGACGGTCAAGTGACCGTCGGTATGACCATTTTAAAGGGATCCTCGATGTGTCCCGTAACCATCCATATAAGCATCGTTATGGGCGTCGGTATAAGCGTTGGTATAAGCTTCGGTAATTTACTGGAAGTTATCGACGCCCATACCGACGCTCACACCGAGGCCATTTTTTAAACATACCGAGAACCCGAGAGCAAAACTTCACATTTTTATGCATGTTTGAGTACTGTTTCTCTTCTGTCGAACTTGCGCGCGCAAACCGAATTGCGACCTGCATTGTCTTGTGCACACACACACACACATAGATCTCTCTCTACACACACACTCTCTCGGTTTAGATCTCACATCTTGGTAAGTGGCACACGTACTGTTAGCATTTGTGTTTCTCTATGCTTCAGGTCTTATAATTTCTCTTCTCTTTGATTTTATAGAAGTTCTTTGGCATCGATTGTTTGGAATTCAATGATAGATGACATACATTACGCTTCGACGACAACGATCCAAAAGAGGGACATACTTGTAAGTGATTGTTTTATTCTCCATTGATAGAGAGAGAAAGAGAGAGAGAGATGAGAGAGAGAGAGAGAAGAGAGAGAGAGAGGGAGAGAGAGAGAGAGAAAGAGAGAGAGAGAGAGAGAGAGAGAGAGAGAGAGAGAGATAAAGAGAGAGAGAGAGAGAGTGAGAGAGAAAAAGAATGATGAAAGAAAGGAAGATAGAGATAGGAAAATAGAGCATACATACGCACACATATACACACACACACATCTACATATTTACACATGCATACATACACATACATGTACACACATGCATGCTTACATACACACACATGCATGCTTACATACACACACATATACTCACATGCATGCATACACACACATACAAATATACACACATGCATACATACACACACACATGCATACACACATATATACACACATATATACACATATACACATATGCATACACACATATATACACATGCATGCACACATACACACACATACACATATACACACATGCATGCATACATACACACACATACACATATACACACATGCATACATACACACACATATGCATACACACATACATACACACACATATACATATATGAATACACACATACATACATACATATACTCACATGCATGCACACATACACACACGTACACATATACACACATGCATGCATACATACACACACATACACATATATACACATGCATACATACACACACACATGTACACACATGCATACATACACACACACATGTACACACATGCATACATACACACAGATATGTACACACATGCATACATACACACCTATATGCACATGCATGCATACATACACACACACACATAGACACACATATGTATACACATGCATACATACACACATATATACATGCATGCATACATACACACACACATACACACACATGCATACATACACACACATGCATACATACACACACATGTACACACATGCATACATACACACATATAAACACACAAATGCATACACACATACATACACACACATATACACATGCATACACATACATACACACATATACATGCATGCATGCATACTTACATACACATACACATATACACACATGCATGCATACATACACACACACACATACACACATGCATGCATACACACATGCATGCATACACACATATACACACATGCATGCATACATACACACACATATACACACATGCATGCATACACTCACACAAGATTTTTATAGGTGTTTAAGTATTTAGGGTTTAGTATTTCATATTTAAGTCTACGTTTTTCTGCTTACGGATTTAGGGTTTTAACACCTACATAACATATATACACACATACACATACACATATGATAGATATACACATGTAGATACACATGCATACAGAAATATACATATTTTAGGTCTAGATCTTTAGTATTAGGGTTATAGGATTTAAGCATACATATAACTCAATTAAATTTATATAAAGAGAAAATATAGAAAAAAATTAGGGAAAAAATCTGAATATATATAAATAAATATATATATATATATAAAATAGGATAACTATCTAGATAAATAAATATAAAAAGAATTAGTGTTTTAAATAATTTAATTAAATATATATAATTAAATATATAAAAATAGGATTAATTTAGGAAAAAATCTGAATATATAAATAAATATATATATAAAATAGGATAATTTTATAGATAAATAAATATAAATAGAACTAGTGTTTTAAATAATTTAATTAAATATATATAATTAAATATAAAAAAATAGGATTAATTTGGGAAAAAATCTGAGTATATAAATAAATAAATATATAGAATAGGATAATTATATAGATAAATAAATATAAAAGGAACTAGTGTTTTGATTAGGGTTTTAGGGTCTTAACACCTACATAACATATATACACACATACACATACACATATAATACATATATACATATATATACACATGCATATAGAAATATACATATTTTAGGTTTAGATCGTTAAGATTAGGGTTTTAGGGTTTAGGCATACATATAACTCAATTAAATTTATATAAGAGAAAATATAAAAAAATTAAATAAGAAATTTGAATATATAAATAAATATATATATATAAAATAGGATAATTATATAGATAACTAAATATGATAAGAACTAGTGTATTGATTAGGGTTTTAACACCTACATAACATATATACACACATACACATACACATATAATACATATATATATGTATATACAAATGCGTATAGAAATATACATATTTTAGGTTTAGATCTTTAAGATTAGGGTTTTAGGGTTTAGGCATACATATAACTCAATTAAATTTATATAAAAAGAGAATATAGAAAACAATTAAATAAAAAATCTGACTATATAAATAAATATATATATATAATAGGATAATTATATAGATAAATAAATATAAAAAGAACTAGTGTTTCAAATAATTTAATTAAATATATATAATTAAATATATAAAAATAGGCTTTAATAAAAAAAAATCTGAATATATAAATAAATATATATATAAAATAGGATAATTATATAGGTAAATAAATATGATAAGAACTAGTGTTTTAAATAATTTAATTAAATATATATAATTAAATATATAGAAATAGGATTAATTAAGATAAGAATCTGAATATATAAATAAATATATAAATATAAAGTCTAGATCTTTAAGATTTGGGTTTTAGGGTTTTAGGACTAGGGTTTTAGGGTTTAAGGAAAAAAATTAAATAAATAAATAAATATATATATAGAATAGGATAATTATAGAGATAAATAAATATAAAAAGAACTCGTGTTTTAAATAATTTAATTAAGTCTATATAATTTAATATATATAATTAAAAATATAAAAATAGGATTAATTAAGAATAAAATCTGAATATATAGATAAAATAGGATAATTATATAGATTAGGGTTTTAAATGAGCCTCGGTCCATACATCTAGGCTTAGCTATGGATGGAGTGAATCCATTTGGTTTACGCAGTTCTTCATGGAGCACATGGCCTGCATGTTTGGTCAATTATAACATTCCACCATGGTTGGCTACAAAGAAAGGTCATTTATTATTAGCTCTTATTGTACCTGGTAAGTATAAAGTAAAAAACATGAAGGTATATCTTGCATCAATTGTGGAAGAACTGCGCATTTTATGGGATGGGATTACTGTGTGTGACATGTCTCAACATGTAAGAAGATGAGACGTGCGAGTGCAAGGCATACTTATATGGACAATGCTTGATTGGCCTGGTTATGGTGAATGTTCAGCTTTATCGATTTCGAGTTACCATGTTTGTCCCTTATGCGGACCACGACTCGAAGCATGCTATTCCAAATCACTACGTAAAACTGTCTATGGAGGAAACCATAGATATTTGCCTGATGGACATGTTTTACGTGAAGGACAAATTGGTTGACATGCGCAATGCCAAATGAAAGCTAGCGATTGGAAACAACTATGGGACTCAAAAAATCTAGTCGCTGGCATAAAACAGTTGTCCATTTTTCATGAACTTCCTTATTGGAGTGAATTGTTCATCAATCATTTGGTAGATCCGATGCATATTTTTAAGATTGTGGGAGAGATTCTTTGGAAAACTTGGTCGGAAAGAAAGAAATCAAAGCACAAAGGGAGGACTTAGAAGAGTGAGGTCGTATGCGAGAGTTGTGGGTAATTACTAAGCCCAACGGAACAATATCATTACCAAGAGCTACTTGGGTGCTTCGTAGGGTGGAAGAGCAATAAGTGAAGAAATTCCATCTATAGTGGACTCAGAGATTCATTCGATAGTCGAGGAGGAAGAGATCACTGTGCGAGAAGAAGAGGTCATTGAAGAAGCGGTCATTGTTCTAGAAGACAAAGCAATAGACGATGATCAGGAAGAATCCATCATAGAAAGCAATTTAGAAGCCATCAATATAGAGATAGATATTCGCGGTGCATCGAATCTTCAAGAGGATGCTAGACTAGAGGATTTTTGAATAAAACACTTGTACTTACTAATTTTTGTTTTTTGTTTTTTTGGTCTATTTTCTATATTACCTTTATTATCACATGCTAATTATTTGAGTTCGTTTGTTACAGAGCACGATGGGAGACATTCCTCCAGTCACTCCACATTCCATGATAGAGGAGTAGTTTTTAGAGTTCATCTCTCAGGTACCTCCCGCATATATGGCCGCTGCATCATAGCATTGGATCGTTCGTGGTAGCACTCCTCTCGGCCTCACTCCTGGCGGCCTCACTCCTACCAGCCTCACTCCCGCCGGCCTCACTCCCGCCAGTGTCACTCCTGCTGGTGTCACTCCTGCCGGTGTCACCCCTGCAGGTGGTGCTACTCCCATAGGAGGTATGTCTCCTAGCTTTGTGACTCCACCACAACCATCTTTTTAGCCATCTCCTACTCGGTCTAGTAGTAGACATGTGCGTTCGATGCGATACGTTCTAGCTCGTCTCATAGGTCAAGGTCACGCTCTCGAGTAGGAGGTTCTAGGAGTGGATCTACAGGTAAGTCTGGAGGAGGCGGTTGTTGTGGGGGCAGTGTGACGGACGTTGTGTCGCCTGCTTCTACTCCTAGGATGAGTACATCAGATGTAGGTACGCCACACAGTACACCACGTGGGACACCATGTACACCTTGGGATGCTGATGACCATGATGACTCCAAGGTGTATAGTATCCGAGATGGAGCTCCAATGATGGATGTGGCTTGAAAAGCAATGCGTGCACGTATACGACATCTTTGCTCCATACAGTTTGGACACTCTATCATGCTGAAATGGAGTGACCAGGATAAAGATCGGAAGAATTATATCACATAGACTATTTATCAGGAGTTTCGACCATCCGATGGACAATCTCTTGTCAGTTCACAGTGGATTTTTGCACACAGCACATGAGGTCATGTCCCATCGACGATCCAAGGCTTATGATGCTTTCAGAGCAGGCTTACCAAAGCCTCTATGGTTAGATAACAAGGAGTGGGATATGATTCACAATGAGCAGCAGCAAACTCCTGAACGATATCGCCAGAAGCAAGATGCCGCAACCACACGTTTAGATACGGTTGGACCGTCACATTTGGGCAGCAGCGGATATGACACGATGCATCATGATTTTGTAAGTACCATTTCATTTATTGAATATATTTGTGTTAAGTTTCTCATGTATCTTCCTCTAATGTTTTGTATATTTGTTGCAAGAGCTGGCAATGGATCGTCCTCCAACACGAACAGAGGAGGCTTACGGATATCATCACGGATTGACTAACTATTGGAGGACTTGAAGGGACGCGGTGCAGTTGTTTCATGGGAGCATTTGCGATGAGGTGATTAATTTATAAACTTGGTTTTTACTTGTTGTTTGTAAATTTCATGTGAATTTATCTCATTCCATTAATGTTCTTTGTTGCAGGACTGTTGATATGGAATGCTCTTTGCATATGTATGGCAGTGGCATACCAAAATTTTTGTATTTGACCTTTATATGGAAATGCATTGCTTTGCCACATTTAGTAATACCGACGCACATGATAGTGGTTTGCCACACTCTTATACATGCTACATTTATGAAATATATAACTTTTTTTGTACATGGTTCATTCTAATTATCTCTTTTGTGTCCAATAAGATTCTGTTTCATGAAATCATATTTGGGTTGACATTAGAGTACACATCACATGTACTCAGTTTTTTTTGGGCAGAGTGTATTGTCTTTTGTTAAGCAACATCATCAAAAGACAACACACTCTGCCCAAAAAAATTTTGCAGATATGGTCCTCGGTATATACGAGGGTACTCCCAAAAATGTCGTTGGAATAAGCGTTGGTACACCCAGCAAGCGACGGTAGACACGATGGTATACCTAGTAGAGGCGTCGATATGGGCGTCGATATTACCGATGCATATACCGACGCTCATGCCGGCGCCCATACCGACGCATATACCGATGCCCATACCGACGCCCATACCGGCACCCATACCGGTGCTTTCGTACCGACGCGCATACCGGTATTGACATCGATGTCGCGACAAAAATAGGCACGTTCATTTTCCTCGGTAAAAACCTTGGTATACTCTCGATCTATTGTAGTGAGTGAACTCTATCTTAGGTGTAGAGGCCTCTGCAACAACTATTCAAGCCTCTTTCTTTCTTGCCTCTTTCCCAGCCAGTTTTGGATAACTTTACAGTATTTACAAAACAATTCCTGCTTTTCTATTTTCTTCGCATCTCTGTCATCCTTCTTTGATTGTGTAGAATTAGCAGATTTCTACTTACTAGTAGAAGAGATCCATTTACCTTTACCCTTCTGACAAGCAAGGAAAGCTTGATCTACAACACGCATAATGGAAATGTTTTGCCTAGACTAAAATTCCTGCAACAGAACAGAAACTCCTCAAATGTTAAGGCATTCGGATTGAGTTTCATCATCAAATGAAGAGTAGAAGCAAAACTATGATATGAATGGGGAAGATCATTCGAAACAGTCTACACAAGTGCACTATCAAGCAACACTTCATCTGCAAAAATCAAATGTTCCTTCAAATGTTTGATCTTTCTTAGAAAGCTATCCATGGAATCTCCTTCATTCATGTGCTCACTCTCCATCTGTTTGCAGAGGTAAGCAACATGAGCCTCATTCCTTGATTGGTAAAAAGTGGTAAGTGTATTCTAAGCATCCTTAGCTATTCTGCAAGAGTGAATGTGAGGAATAATGGCACATTTGACAAACAAGGTATCAATGCATGTGCCTAAGCATCTCTACCATCCCAAAAAAATTTCTCTACGATAGGTGCAATAGGAACTGTAGCATGAACAAGAACATGAAGAACATCATCATCTTCAACACGTTTGCATCACCTTTAGCAACTATGTTTGCAGGTGTAATAGGATGTTTTTCAACACCTTGCACAATACTGCACAGTCCTTTTGCAACCAATACATGAGGCATCATATAAGCCCATAATGGATAATTGTTACCATCCAAGTTATCCTCACTAGCCAACATACAGTATACATCACTACTTTTAGCCATGGTCGTTGACTAAAATACCCTAATGCCAAAAAATGACTATATCTGAAAAATTTGAATAGAAGTACCTTGATGAGTTCTGCTAAACATATAGCAGACTTTGAGGCGCTTATATTGGTGAACCAAAACCTGTATATATCTTTGGCACAAAAGATGAAATTTCCTACACATGCGCTATGATAGTGCACCTAAAGGCTGGAACGGGCTCGTATCAAAATTTTGGCACCACAAAGTGAGGCTATTTTGAACCCGTAATCACTGTAAAAAAACTCACCAAATATTATGCGATTTTGAGACTCTGATCGGAAGGGTGTCAACAATGTCGTAGATGAAGCCACGACCTAGTTTGATACCAATTGTTGGAGTTTGAGGTCTACAAAAGCACATGAACAACACAAGGAAGAAGAAGAAGCTTGGATCACAACACACAATACTGAATGTACTACCACTAGAATTTGCAAAGATATGTGACCTATTAGGGTTACATGCATATATACAAGCCGATGGAAAAAAACCTCCTAAAGAGGGAAAAAAGTGCCTCAACAGTCCTAGAGTATTCAAACACATCACTACCTAAATATACAAATCCAAGGTTATCCAAAGTCCAAGCTTATATTTTCACCTTTATAGTCATATGCTAAAACAATAGATTGTTGAGATATCTAATATGAAACTGAAACAGAATTTGGACTAAGTTTACATAAAATCATGTCTCCTATATTTTTTGTTTCTTTCATATCCCATTTCCTACTTGAAACATCATCAATCTCTGAAATTGAAACTCTCCTGTTCAACCACATTGTTTTTGTTTTTTATAATAGCATGTTTTTAAAAATGCTACAAAAATGTGAAGAGCAAAAATTGTTTAATCTTTATTCTTCAAGAAATTTGGCTAGCTGAAATTGCCCTTTGAATTCCATCCCTCGTATTGCATAGAAAACTTGAAATTTTTTATTCGTTTGGAGACTCCTAATGCAATGAAGAGATGCAAAGAGTAGGTAGATGTACAAGATTTCCATAAGCACTCCTCCCTGATGGTACCTCATAATCTGCAAAATTGACAAATATATGAATGCTATTGAAAAATGGAGCACATTTGTTTGAATACATAAGGTTTACATAATCCTTAAGAAGAACTTTGAATGTTTTTATTAAACATTTAACACGTTTCCACTCTTGAACATTGGAATTAAAAATATCTACAATACAAAAACAGATATTTTGTAATACAAAAACAACTAAAAATGATAAAAGAGCATTATTAAAGTTCACTTACAGTATGACAAGAATTGTAGATAATTGTTTAGCATCAGATCCTTAGTGATTTACATATATTCAAGTCTTGCAAACTAGCCATGTATCTTTAATTTGAAACTGAGAATACGACTTTTCCAATGGCTTTTTGTGTTGTTGTTTGTTATAACTCCCTTCACTCTATGGGACCTCGACAACTAGGATGCATAGTCATCCAATCATTTGGCTGCACACAAAAAGGTTTCCATTGGGAATCCTCTATTTTATTGTAAACCTTACATGAGGTTACACAATTGGAAGGACAATGAACATAAGCCATTTGAACACCTAGAGAAATAGTATAGAGTTCTCAAAGCAAGAAACCGAGAATCACAAACTTTGCGAGTATTTATAGACCAATTCTTTTATATGCATGGAAGAGGGTCGAAACCTTTGTTTTGATGTATCAAATGTGACAAAAATATCATAGATTTTCATGAGCCCAAAAATATTTTGTATCTTCAAAAATCATTTCTCTCTTGAAAACTTAAATATTTGCATCTTACGGTGTGCAAAAATATCTTCTCTTGTATCAAAACAAAAACTTGTTCACTAAATAAAAAGAAACTCCATCGCTTTAGCGGCAGTTTTAGAGCATATTTTATAAAAAGAAGCATTTTTTTGTATGAATAAAAGAGACATGAATGTTATATTTTTGTACACATGGAAATACCCTATTTGCAAATTTTTTGAATCCATCATTAGAAAAAAGGACCTTTTTGGGTATTTTGCACCCTTATATAAATGAATACTTAGGAAGATTTTCCCAACTCTCTCAAACTAATGGAGATTCCATAAACCCATATCTTGTAATAAATTTTTCAAGATTTAAGTACAAAGGATAGACCTAAGGTTGAGAGAAGGATTGCAGAACCTGAGGTAAGTTTTGAGCTTATTGATAGCCAGCAAAATGTGAGAAGAGACGTAAAGGAAGTTGCTCAAATGAAGTAGCAGTAATCTATCCTCTATGCAAGGTCCACACATCCAACTCAATTTCAGCCCAAAGAAGCACATGTACCGATGAACAAAATGTATCTATAAAAGTAGCTTTGACCAATGTTGGTCTACATCTCCGACCCTATTGAAAATCCATCTGGAAATTATGAGTAAGAAATTGGAGAATCTTATGTTAGTGCAAGTATCTCTATCAAGAGAGATGGGTAGCCTTCATAACAAGGTGTACTAAATGGGATATCAAGACCCTAGTTCTTCTGAGCTAGGCATGCTTAATGCAAATATAGTACAAGGAAATCCTATGCCTATGCTAAATTATCCCAAAGCTTGCATGATGCCCTAAGATGCCCCTCTAGTACAACCAATTGGTGAGCAATATCTTGTGCGTCCAATTCAGCCCATGTATTAAAGAAATACTCGATTCAATGAAAGATGAGGAATTAGAAAGAGAAGATGTGCTTGGTGCCATGCACAAAAGCACTTCTCCTACACATGCAAAGAACTGAAACTAGGAAAAGACCATGAGATATTTGTATATATAGATAAACAAAAATGCAATTTCAAAACTCGTCTATTGCTACCTATAAATTGGGGGAACGAAATGATGGAGAAGCTATATAAAACTCTATCAAATACTAATGCAAACACTTGAGTCGAAACTAGGTTGGAGTCATTAGAGGATACTAAGGAAGAAATGGATAAACCTCAGCCACAAAAGACTTACTCAATTGAAAGTTTGATGAGAGCCCGAGATGCAATCATGCACATGATTACTTAGAAGTCTCGTGTTAATCAATTCTCCATTTACTCACATATTGGGAATGTTGAGGAAAAGAGAAAGAGAGATGAAACACAAGAAGAAGTAGAGCTTGAAATGCATGTAACTAGAAGACGAGCTAAGGAAGATGAGGAAAAGACTTAGAATAGTGAGCAGAAGTTCAATTTCAGGAGTCTTCCACTTCTCAAGATGAAGTTAGGAGAAAAGAGATTAGAAAATGGAAGAGACCAATGAAAGAAAACCAAAACCAAAGAAATCTATGAAAATTCAAGGGGAAGTAAAACAGCAAACTTGAAAAGAAAGTAAGTTGCTGAGAATTTGAGAATGCATAAGAGGGTGAGAATCAAAAGTAGAAAACAAAATCTCATAAGGCCACATTGATTTCTAAGTTAGAGAAGCAAAATGATTCCAAGGAGATTCTAGAATGACATATTATTAAAAAGCCAAGTTATAATTTCTTTGGAACATGTGTTCCCAATTGGTAAGCTTGAAATCAAAGATAGTTTTATTAAGTTAATTAAAAGTATTTGCATTGTGTCATGCTCTTGAAATGGAAGAATCACGTAAGGTTACTCAAGTAATTAATGAGGCCATTACTCTGAGTGAATCTTTTAACTTTGATGAAGATGAACTTGAAATAGGTCAAGTAAACCAAAATTTTCTTGGTCCTAGAATATGTGATGAAGAAGTAAGGGAATCAAAAGTCAATATAACAAAAAGGTGTCGGCAAGAGGAACACTAGGAGCCAAAATAAAGTTAGGAGATGAATGAGAATCGTATTTAGATCTTGGCTTGGTTTATTGTGGGATAGAGAAAAATGTGATCTCTAAAAAGTTGTATTATAAATTCAGATAGCCTATTGACAAGGAGCATGGATGGTGTCCATGCATGTTAGGCTATTTCATTGGGCCTTTTGCCTCTTGAGGTAGGGGCAAGGGTTCAACCCCTTCCTACGGTAGGAGATTTGTGAACCTTATGGTAGTATATTGCCTTCGAGCAAATTCAAACGCGTTGAACATATTGCCTTCAATCATTCCTTTTTACATATGCCTTCAAGCAATGTAACCTCTCATTTGTGGGACATAGGGAATGCCATGGGTACTATGATGGTTCAGTCATACAATTGGTCTTTCAATTAAGTTAAGCAAAGGCTCATAAGGCTTCAGCCAAACTATGTCTTTTTTAAACATGATTGGTAGATAATGACAACAAAAAATGGGTTTGGAATTCTTCTAGAGGCATGCGTAAACATATTTGTCACAATTGGTCAGTGACAAAATAATTCCACTTTTTTATTCAGGACAACACTTCTTACCAATTTATTCTTCAATAACCATCTATAGCTAAAATGAGAATGGAAACTAAAGCAATTGATGATTGAACTAGCTTTGCAAGAATCCGTTCTACATGATGTTTGGAATCCTTGTAAATCATGATTATTTATCCTAATCATACAAGAAATAGAAGGAATTTGAGAGACAGAGAGAGAGAGAGAATATGTTAACAAATACATGCTAACAAGTACATAGATGAAACATGTTCGACATATGGGATGCATACAAAGAGGATATATATATATATATATATATATATATATATATATATATATATATATATATATATATGTATGTGTGTGTGTGTGTGTTTATATATAAAGCGTTTGGGATGGACACAAATGAGGCGAGGATAAATAGAGAGAGAGTGTGTGAGCGAGAGAGAGAGAGAGAGAAGAAAAGAGAGAGGGATAGAGAGGGAGACATAGATCAGTCGAACATGTTTTTTTATTGTTGTTTTTTTTTCATTTTATTAATTGCTATTATTATTATTAGTATTAGTTAATTACTCAATAAAATAAAAAGAAAATGTAAATGAATGTAGCTATGAATATATAATTTTTTGACTAATATTTATTTTATCAAATGTTATGAAAAAATGTAATAATTTTTTCATAAAAATAATAAATAAAATAATAAAGATGTACATAAACTTTTGAAATTAATAGAAATATAAAAAAGAAGAGAAAAGTGTAGATAAATAGATAAAAAATAAAAAGATAAAAAAGTATGTGTATATATTAGAAAAAAGAAATAATATAAATAAAGGAATAAAGAAGAAATGATTTAATTAAAAAGAGAAAATGAAAACTAAAGAACCTAAGTAAAATAAAATGAAAAATATAATCAAATAGCATGTATGTGTAAAATTAAAAAAAAGGAACAAAAAAGAAAGTGATTGAAAAAAAAGAAAAATGAATAAAATAGGGTATGGTTTTTTGCATGTGAGCGTCTTTTCATCATTACTAAATGAACTAATGGGATTTTTGTCTTTTATTTTCTTAACACTCTTGTGGTCATATTGAAGTGAAGTGAAAGCTGTTGATCGAGCCTATAGGAGTGCACATGAACTAGAAGTACTAAAGATGCGACTTGCTTGTATGGATTGAAGAAAAGAGTTGGCCTTTCGCAAACTTGTAGCTCATTTCTTAGTCAAAGAAAGATCCTAACCTAAATAGGATTTTCCTATTTTTCCTATTCATTGATATCTCGCATTAACATTCATTTATTGCTACCCGTGCCATTGTATATCTCACAAAGTTTTGACTGTATCACCCATGGATAGTGATCATATACCTTCTATTACACATTCTACGTACCTTCTTTTACACATTCTGTTTCTTCTACGTTTCATGATATGATAGTTTATCTGCCCCCACCTTCTGTATGACCTCCTGTAATTATCAACAATGTAAATGTGCCTTTCATCCACAAGTTCCTCTTGTTGCACCCATGTAGCTCTCTGGTCCCCCTAAAGGAAAATAGAGGCACTTTCGACTACCCTAAAAGGCACCTAGCATGTATTTTCCTACAGAAGGTACTAGGAGTAGGAGTCATCCATCCAAGTGTCACATCTCACACCCCTTCTCCTTTCGAACACCACCCCTTTGTCATGATGTCCTGAATTCCGAGATCAGTATGCAAGATGCTCCATGGGCCCTTGTAACCCACCAACGGTGGATGTCTGTTGACTTTCCAGATTCATATCTACCAATGAGGAGGACGGAGATGGATTGGAATGCCTTTCCAAAGTGTTTCTTCACTTGCGCAATCAACATGATCATTCTCTCATAACCATTCTCAAGTTGGATGCGGGCATTGAGATGCCCCTCCCGACCTTGAGCAATGACTGCCACTACGTCGAACATCTGTCCATCCGTCGCTTCATGCATCCATTAATCGATCAATCGGGTCCATCCATTTGCGAATCAATCCGTGATTAACAAAACGTGAAACTGTCATTTTTTCAATCTCCCAGGGTAGCCCTCACGAGTGAAGATTGAGTTTCTTCTGTGTTTGATGGATTCTTGCAAGACCCACCAAAAGACAGTAATCATTTATTCCTTTTTAGATACAGAGATCCCTTACAAAGCCTCTCAATCTTACTTCACTATATGCCAGTGACCACAACATTGGAGCTAGCATGTGGGGTTGGGGGTTACTCTTGCCTCTATCGTCACATTTAATTCTCTCATGGAGTCAAAGACTTTTGATTCTGCCCCCAACACTTTCATATTATAGTTTTTTGTGATGATATAGTGTTTGTTTGCTTTTCTACAGTAGAAATACTCCTATTATCTGTTGGAGATAGACCTCTGCGGAAGCACGCGAACAGCACAAGGAAGAAGAAGAAGCTTGGAGCACAAACACACAATACTGAATGTATTACTAGAGAATGTACAAAGATAGGTAGCCCATTAGGGCAATAGGCGTATATACAAGCGGGGGGGAAAAAACCTCCTAAAGAGGGAAAAAAGTGCCCCAACAGTCCTAGAGTGTTCACACACATCACTACCTAAATATATCAACAAATCCCCCCTGGGAGTGATGCGGTGAACAAGGAGCTGGCACTCATGTATAAGGAAGTGCCAAGCTATGTGGAAATCACTCCACAAAAGGAAGTAAGCCCAAAGCTTTGCGGAAAGCTTCAAACTTCTCCCTAGGCAGAGCCTTCGTGAAAAGGTCTGCAATGTTCTCCTGCGTGGGCACATATGCCAAGCTAATCTCCCCAGCAGAGAACCTCTCCCTGACATAGTGATAATGCATCTCAATGTGCTTAGTGCGAGCATGGAACACAGGGTTCCTCGCAACTGACAATGCGCTCTGACTGTCAGTGAAGATGGTGGTGCAAAAGACTGGCCAACACCCAAATCAGCGATAAGGTGTCTGAGCCACACACACTCAACAGTCGCTGTGAAAGCTGCCCTATACTCAGCCTCACAACTGGAAGTGGCCCCAGTAGGCTGCTTCTTGCTCAACCAAGATATACATGAGGTACCAAGCATGAAGCAAAAACCACTGGTGGACACACGAGTGTCATAGCAACCAGCCCAATCTGAGTGAGAAAAAGCATGCAAATCTGGCGGTAGTGATCCCCCCTTGGGATAAAACAACCCAAGTAGCCTAGTACCACTCAAGTAGTGAAAGATGCGCTTAACCGCTTTCCAATGCGTGACTCCTGGGCAATGCATAAACCTGCTCATTTGTGAGACAACAAACTGAATATATGGCCGAGTAATGCATAAGTAAATCAAGCATCCAACAGCCTGCTGATAGAGAACAGCATCAAATGCATCTCTAGCATCATGAAGACTCAATCGTAAACCTGTCTCCATAGGAGTGGCAATAGGCTTATAGTCTTCAAGGCCAAAACGCTGCAATAATGTGTCAATATATTTCGTTTGACACAAAGCCATTCCACCATCAACGTGCATAAATTGAATGCCCAAATAGTGATGCAAATGCCCCAAATCAGACATCTCAAATGAGGCATGCAAATCAGCCTTAAAATCAGCAATATGTGTCTCAATAGGACCAGTGAGCAGCATGTCATCAACATAGACAACAATGATCAGAAGCACATCATTAGCACATTTAACATATAAGGTGCTTTCAGTTGGACTGTTCTCAAAACCATGTGCAATCAGATAGGCATGTATCTTCTGATACCAAGCACGTGGTGCTTGCTTTAAACCATATAATGCCTTCTTTAACGTGCAAACCTGGTTTTCATGCCCTTTCTGCACAAAGCCACGGGACTGAAAAACATACACTTCTTCATGCAAGTCACCATTCACAAATGCTGTTTTAATGTCCAACTGATGTACATTCCAACCATGATGGGCTGCAAGTGCACAAATGCTCCGAACAGTAGTCATACGGCATGTAGGTGCAAAGGTCTCATCAAAATCAATGCCTCTTTCCTATGCATAACCCTTTGCAACAAGCCTAGCCTTATACCTGCCAACTGTACCATCAGGTTTACGCTTCAACTTGTATACCCACTTAGTGCCAATGGCCTTCTTGCGAGGAGGCAAGTCACATAAAGACATTGTACCATTCTTCATTATAGCATCATATTCAGATTGCATAGCAGCCATCCAATTTTCTGAATTTTGTGCTTCATCACAAGAAACAGGCTCATTCTCATCACAGAGACTAGATGCAGCCATAGCATAGCAATCTGATGCAAAGGAGGCACTATGAGAGCCTAAACGAGTACGATATGACAAAGGCGCATCTAATTTGCTGTCACGCAAAGTCTGCACCAACCATTTTGGCATAGTTTTTGCCTGCTCAATATCAACTCTCTCATCAACAAGTGCATCATGCAAATCTGCATCAGAAATGGAATGATCTGCATCATCATATGAAACCTGCAAAGACTGAGAAGTTGCCTCATTAGGACCAGCACTAACCTGTCCATCTGTAAAAAGAGGCATCAAAGTATCATACATGTTTTTGGAGCTAACAGATGTCTCCTTAGTACATGAAAGCAATGGCTCAATAGCATCTTCCACAAAGACAACATCACGGCTAAGCAGAATGCATTTAGTCTATGGATGATACAGACGATAGCCTTTACTTTCAGAATTGTACCCAACAAGAATACATTTTACTGCCTTATCATCCAATTTTCTACGATGTTATTCAGGCACTAATGCATATGCCAAACAACCAAAAACACATAGATAAGCAACAGATGGCTTGCGGTCATGCCAAGCCTCATATGGAGTGATAGACTGCAACGCTTTAGTGGGACACCTGTTCAGTACATATGCTGCACACATGACAGCCTCAAGCCAGAAACTATGTGGTAAAGCGTGACTTTTGACCATGCATCTCGCCATTTCCATGAGTGACCTGTTCTTTCGTTCAGCAACTCCATTCTGTTGAGGTGTATACGGCACTGTACATTGGTGTTTTATCCCACGTTCAGCCAGAAATGCATTAAAATCTGAAGACATATATTCCCCCCCTCGATCAGAACGGAGGGTGCCCATTTTACATGCTGACAGATTTTCAGCCAAAACCAAAAACTGTTTGAAGCACATGAGCACTTCGGACTTTGCTTTGAGTGGATATACCCATGCATGCCTGGAAAAATCATCAATGAAAGTCACGAAGTAAAGGTAATTTCCACAAGAGGGTGTCTGCATAGGACCGCGGACATCACTATGTACAAGCTCCAGAGAAATCAATTGTGAACCCGAAGATTACTTGCTTTTCATTACAACCATTGGATTTATCAAATGGATATCTAGAATTGGTTCTTTATATGATATCTAGGGAAAAGGTGGGAAACTTAGGCACATTCATTCTCCACCGTTGGATCTGGGGCTGATCTGGTTCGTCGAATCAATGCTCACATCAATTTGGATAAGATACATTGCTATTTTTGGATGAACTTTGCATTATTAATCTTTGACCATAAGAAAAGGCTTATCTAATGAAAGAAAACTCGTGGATGCTCCTTGCTTTATGGATTAATTCATTTCCACCCTTGAATGCGAGCTCATCCTTAGGGTCCAACATGGTTCAATCATTGTTTGCCATGTGGTAGCCCTTCAAGCCATCAATTTTCTTATTCTAGGAAACTATGGTGATCTTGAAAACTAGATTTTCTGCTCTTTGACCCTTCAAATATCCTCAGATGAAGATGAAAATTTGTAGGTCTATGTTTTGGAAGGTCTCCTTTAGGAATATGCAGAAAAATCTGCCATCTGAATCTCCCTATACAAAGTTGACTACATTTAGAAGTTTGCAAGGTGGCATTTGTTGATATATTTAGGTAGTGATGTGTGTGAACACACTAGGACCACTGGGGCACTTTTTTCCCTCTTTAGGAGGTTTTTTTCCCTCGGCTTGTATATACACCTATTGCCCTAATGGGCTACTTATCTTTGTACATTCTCTAGTAATACATTCAGTATTGTGTGTTGTGCTCCAAGCTTCTTCTTCTTCCTTGTGCTATTCGCGTGCTTCCACACACGTCTAACTCCAACAATTGGTATCAGAGCAGGTCGCCGCTTCATCTAGGGCGCCGTCGACACTCCTCCGTTTGTAGTCTCAGATTCGCACGAAATTTGGTGAGCATACTCAAGGTGTTCCAGAGATCAAAACGGCCTCGCTTTATGGTGCTGAAATGACGATCTAAGCTCGTTTCGGCCTCCGAACGCACTATCGTAGCGCTTGTGCAGACCATTTCGTCTTTTTGTGCCAAAGGTATATACCTGTTTTTGTTCGCCAGTATAAGCATCTCGAAGTCTGCTACAGGTTTAGCAGAACTTGTCACGGCAGTTCCGTTCAACTTTTTGAGATACAATCAATTTTCTGCATCAAGGTATTTTAATCACCTGCCACGGCTGAAAGCAGTGATGTATTCCGTATGTTGGCTGTTGAGGATAAGTTGGATGGTACCAACTACCCATTATGGGCTTATATGATGCCACATGTATTGGTTGCAAAAGGATTGTGGAACATTGTGTAGGGTGTTGAAAGACGTCCTGTTACACCTGTAATGACAGGTACTACAAATACAGGTGTTGGAGCTGATGAAGATGGCGTCGAAGATGATATTCCGTAGATTCCTCTTCGTGCTGTTGTTTTTGCTGCACCTACTATAGAGTAGATTCGTTGGGATGGGAGAGATGCCCAGGCACATGCATTGATAGCTTTGTTTGTCAAATGTGCCATTATTCCTCATATTCACTCTTGCAGAACATCTAAGGATGCTTGGGATACACTTACCCCATTGTACCAAGCTAGGAATGAGGTTCATGTCGCTTATCTCCGAAAACAGTTGGAGAGTGAGCACATGAATGAAGGTGATTCTATGGACAGTTTCCTAACGAAGATCAAAGGCTTGAAGGAACAATTAATTTTTGCTGATGAGGTTATACCAGATAGCTCACTTGTGCAAACCGTTCTGAATGGTCTTCCTGATTCATATTAGAGTTTTGCTTCTACTCTTCGGTTGATGATGAAAGGCAATCCAAATGCCTTATCATTTGAGGAGTTAGTCTATGTTCTGTTGCAGGAAGATCAGTCCAGACAAAACCGGTCCATTATGCGAGTTGCATATCAAGCTTTCCTCCCTAGTGAGAAGGGCAAAGGAAAATGGAGCTCTTCAACTAGTAAGCAAAAATCTGCTAATTCTGCATATTTGAAGAAGGAAGATAAAGATGAGAAGAAATCAGAAAAGCAGAAATTGTTTTGTAAGTACTATGAAGGGAATGATCATATCATAAAGAACTGTCCAAAACTGGCTGCTAAAGAGGCAAAGAAGAAAGAGGCTCGAATGGTTGTTGTAGAGGCCTCTACACCAAAAACAGAGTCTGCAAATCTTGTGCAGGAAGAAGAATGGGCATTTACTATTGTCTATAGTTTTGACCCATCTTCTCATGATCAGTGCATGTCTGTAGTAGACTCAGATGTTTGGTATTTTGACAGTGGGGAAACCAAACGTATTACCTTGCAGCACAGTTTCTTCTCTTCACTCGAGCCTGCCCCTACAGGGAATATTGTTACATGCACCAACAACTCCTCTTATCCTGTTATGGGAAATGGTAAGATCATTTTGACTACTGCTGATGGTAGTTCTTTCACTTTGTCAGATGCTCTATTTGTGCCAGGGATAAAAAAGAACCTGTTATCAGTTTTTGCATTAGCCAAGATTGGCTTGGTTGTGAAATTTGTTGATTACAGGTGTACAATTCATGATCTGTCAAATGCCATGTCAAATGTCAAATTTGGCTTGATTACAGGTGTCGTGGGTTGTATAAGCTCATAGACTATGAAAGATCTATAAATGATTTGGCATGTGCAGTAAATGATTCTCAAGCTATGTCAGATGCAAAGCTTTGGCATGCACGCTTTGGTCATCTGAATTTTGCTAGTTTACTATGCCTACAGAAATCTGAAATGGTGTCCTCTTTGCCCAAACTTGAGGCACCTGGAAAACATGTTTGTGAGGGCTGTAGACTGTATTTTGGGCAAAATGCAGCGTTCCTTCTTTCCAAAAGATGGTTCAGTTCGGGCTACATAGAAATTGCAGCTTGTACATAGTGATGTCTGTGGTCCTATGCATACACCCTCTTTTGGAAATGACCTTTACTTGGTGACTTTCAGTGATGATTTCTCCAGGCATGCATGGGTATATCCACTCAAAGCAAAGTCCAAAGTGTTCATGTGCTTTAAACAGTTTTTGGTTTTGGCTGAAAATCTGTTAGCATGTAAAATGGGCACCCTCCATTCTGATCGAGGGGGGGAATATATGTCTTCTGATTTTAATGCATTTCTGGCTGAACATGGGATAAAACACTAGTGTACACTGCCGTATACACCTCAACAAAATGGAGTTGCTAAACAAAAGAATAGGTCACTCATGGAGATTGCGAGGCGCATGGTCAAACATCAGGTTTTACCACAGTTTCTGGATTGAGGCTATCATGTGTGCAGCATATGTACTGAACAGGTGTCCCACTAAAGCGTTGCAGTCTATCACTCCATATGAGGCTTCGCATGATCGCAAGCCATCTGTTGCTCATCTGCGTGTTTTTGGTTGTTTGGCATATGCATTAGTGCCTGAACAACATCGCAAAAAATTGGATGATAAGGCAGTAAAATGTATATAAGTTGGGTATAGTTCTCAAAGTAAAGGCTATGGTCTGTATCATCCACAGACTAACTGCATTCTGGTTAGCCATGATGTTGTCTTTGTGGAAGATGCTATTCAGCCATTGCTTTCATGTACTAAGGAGACATCTGTTAGCTCCAAAGACATGTATGATACTTTGATGCCTCTTTTTACAGGTGGAAAGTCTAGTGCTAGTCCTAATGTGACAACTTCTCAGCCTTTGCAGGCTTCATATGATGATGCAGATCATTCCATTTCTGATGTAGATTTACATGATGCACTTTTTGATGAGAGAGCTGATATTGAGCAGGCAAAAACTATGCCAAAATGGCTAGTGCAGACTTTGCGTGACAGCAAATTAGATGCACCTTTGTCATATCGTACTCGTTCAGGCTCTCATAGTGCCTCCTTTGCATCAGATTGCTATGCTATGGCTGCGTCTAGTCTCTCTGATGAGAATGAACCTGTTTCTTTTGACGAAGCACATAATTCAGAAAATTGGATGGCTGCTATGCAATCTGAATATGATGCTATAATGAAGAATGGTACATGTTCTTTATGTGACTTGCCTCCTGGCAAGAAGGCCATTGGCACTAAGTGGGTATACAAGCTGAAGCATAAGCCTGATGGTACAATTGACAGGTATAAGGCTAGGCTTGTTGCAAAGGGTTATGCGCAGGAAAGAGGCATTGATGAGCAGGTTTGTGCATTGCCTAGGAGTCACGCATTGGAAGGCGGTTAAGCACATCTTTAGCTACTTGAGTGGTACTCGGCTACTTGGGTTGTTTGGGGGGATCACTACCGCCATATTTGCATGCTTTTTCTGACTCAGATTGGGCTGGTTGCTATGACACTCGTGTCTCCACCAGTGGTTTTTGCTTCATGCTTGGTAGCTCATGTATATCTTGGTTGAGCAAGAAGCAGCCTATTGTGGCCACTTCCAGTTGTGAGGCTGAGTATAGGGTAGCTTTCACAGCTATTGTTGAGTGTGTGTGGCTCAGACGCCTTATGGCTGATTTGGGTGTTGGACAGTCTTCTACCATCACCATCTTTACTAACAGTCAGAGCGCATTGGCAGTTGCGAGGAACCCTGTGTTCCATGCTCGCACTAAGCACATTGAGGTGCATTATCACTATGTCAGGGAGAGGTTCTTTGCTGGGGAGATCAGCTTGGTGTTGATATATTTAGGTAGTGATGTGTGTGAACACTCTAGGACCGCCGGGGCACTTTTTTCCCTCTTTATGAGGTTTTTTTCCCCCGGCTTGTATATACGCCTATTGCCCTAATGGGCTACTTATCTTTGTACATTCTCTAGTAATACATTCAGTCTTGTGTGTTGTGCTCCAAGCTTCTTCTTCTTCCTTGTGCTGTTCGCGTGCTTCCGCAGACGTCTAACTCCAACAATTGGTATCAGAGCAGGTTGTCGCTTCTTCTAGGGCGCCGTCGACACTCCTCCGTTTGCAGTCTCAGATTCACACGAAATTTGGTGAGCATACTCAGGGTGCCGAAATTTGGTGAGCATACTCAGGGTGCCGAAATCGCGATCTGAGCTCGTTTCGGCCTCCGAACGCACTATCGCAGCGCTTGTGTAGGCTATTTCGTCCTTTTGTGCCAATGGTATATTCTAGTTTCTGTTCGCCAGTTTAAGCATCTCGAAGTCTGCTACAGGTCTACCAGAACTCGTTTAGGCAGTTCCGTTCAACTTTTTGAGATACAGTCAATTTTCTGCATCAAGGTATTTTAGTCACCGGCCATGGCTGAAAGCAGTGATGTATTCCGTATGTTGGCTGTTGAGGATAAGTTGGATGGTACCAACTACCCATTATGGGCTTATATGATGCGACATGTATTGGTTGCAAAAGGACTGTGGAACATTGTGCAGGGTGTTGAAAGACGTCCTGTTACACCTGCGACTACAGGTACTACAAATACAGGTGCTGGAGGTGCTGGAGCTGATGAAGATGGTGTCGAAGATGATATTGTGCAGATTCCTGTTCGTGCTGCTGTTTCTGTTGCACCTACTGCAGAGCAGATTTGTTGGGATGGTAGAGATGCCCAGGCATATGCATTGATAGCTTTGTCTGTCAAACGTGCCATTATTCCTCACATATGCTCTTGTAGAACAGCTAGGGATGCTTGGGATACACTTACCACATTGTACCAAGCTAGGAATGAGGCTCGTGTTGCTTATCTTCGAAAAGAGTTGGAGAGTGAGCACATGAATGAAGGTGATTGTATGGACAATTTCCTAACAAAGATCAAAGATTTGAAGGAACAGTTGATTTCTGTTGATGAGGTTATACCAGTTAGCTCACTTGTGCAGACCGTTTTGAATGGTCTTCCTGACTCATATCAGAGTTTTGCTTCTACTCTTTGGTTGATGATGAAAGGCAATCCGAATGCCTTATCATTTGAGGAGTTAGTCTTTGTTCTGTTGCAGGAAGATCAGTCCAGGAAAAACAGGTCCATTATGCGTGTTGCAAATCAAGCTTTCCTAGCTAGTTAGAAGAGCAAAGGAAAATGGAGCTCTTCTACTAGTAAGCAAAAATCTGCAAATGTTGCACAATCGAAGAACCAGGATAAAGATGAGAAGAAATCAGAAAAGCAGAAATTGTTCTGCAAGTACTGTAAAGGAAATGATCATATTATAAAGAACTGTCCAAAACTGGCTGCTAAAGAGGCGAAGAAGAAAGAGGCTGGAATGGTTGTTGCAGAGGCCTCTACACCAAAAATAGAGTCTGCAAATCTTGTGGAGGAAGAAGAATGAGCGTTTACTACTGTTTGTAGTTTTGACCCATCTTCTCATGATCAGTGCATGTCTGCAATAGACTCAGATGTTTGGTACTTTGACAGTGGGGCGACCAAACATATTACCTCGCAGCGCAGTTTCTTCTCTTCACTCGAGCCTGCCCCTACAGGGAATACTGTCACATGCGCCAATAACTCCTCTGATCCTGTTATGGGAGTTGGTAAGATCATTCTGACTACTGCTGATGGTAGTTCTTTCACTTTGTCAGATGCTTTATTTGTGCTAGGGATAAAAAAGAATCTGTTATCAGTTTCTGCATTAGCCAAGATTGGATTGGTTGTGAAATTCGTTGATGACAGGTGTACAGTCCATGATCTCTCAAATGGCGATGTGATTATTGCTTCTGGCATTTTATGTCGTGGGCTGTATAAGCTCATAGACTATGAAAGATCTGTGAATGATTCGGCATGTGCAGTTCATGATTCTTAGGCTATGTCAGATGCAAAGCTTTGGCATGCACGCTTTGGTCATCTGAATTTTGCTAGTTTGTTACGCCTGCAGAAATCAGAAATGGTGTCCTCTTTGCCCAAACTTGAGACACCTGGAAAACATGTTTGTGAAGGCTGTATTTTGGGCAAAATGCAGCGTTCTTCCTTTCCAAAAGATGGTTGAGTTCGGGCTGCGCATAAATTGTAGCTTGTACATAGTGATGTCTGTGGTCCTATGCAGACACCCTCTTTTGGAAATTACCTTTACTTCGTGACTTTTATTGATGATTTTTCCAGGCATGCATGGGTATATCCACTCAAAGCAAAGTCCGAAGTGTTCATGTGCTTCAAACAGTTTTTGGTTTTGGCTGAAAATCTGTCAGCATGTAAAATGGGCACCCTCCGTTCTGATCGAGGGGGGGAATATATGTGTTCAGATTTTAATGCATTTCTGGCTGAACGTGGGATAAAACACCAGTGTACAGTGCCGTATACACCTCAACAGAATGGAGTTGCTGAACGGAAGAACAGGTCTCTCATGGAGATGGCGAGGTGTATGGTCAAGAGTCAGGCTTTACCTTATAGTTTCTGGCTTGAGACTGTCATGTGTGCAGCATTTGTACTGAACAGGTGTCCCACTAAAGCGTTGCAGTCTATCACTCCATATGAGGCTTGGCATGACCGCAAGCCATCTGTTGCTCATCTACATGTTTTTGGTTGTTTGGCATATGCATTAGTGCCTGAACAACATCGTAGAAAATTGGATGATAAGGCAGTAAAATGTATTTTTGTTGGTTACAGTTCTGAAAGTAAAGGCTATCGTCTATATCATCCACAAACTAAACACATTCTGGTTAGCCGTGTGTTGTCTTTGTGGAAGATGCTATTGAGCCATTGCTTTCATGTACTAAGGAGACATCTGTTAGCTCCAAAGACATGTATGATACTTTGATGCCTCTTTTTACAGGTGGACAGTCTAGTGCTGGTCCTAATGAGGCAACTTCTCAGCCTTTGCAGGTTTCATATGATGATGCATATCATTCCATTTCTGATGCAGATTTACATGATGTACTTGCTGATGAGAGAGCTGATATTGAGCAGGCAAAAACTATGCCAAAATGGCTGGTGCAGACTTTGCGTGACAGCAAATTAGATGCACCTTTGTCATATCGTACTCGTTCAGGCTCTCATAGTGCCTCCTTTGCATTAGATTGCTATGCTATGGCTGCATCTAGTCTCTGTGATGAGAATGAGCTTGTTTCTTTTGATGAAGCACAGAATTCAGAAAATTGGATGGCTGCTATGCAATCTGAATATGATGCTATAATGAAGAATGGTACATGGTCTTTATGTGACTTGCCTCCTGGCAAGAAGGCCATTGGCACTAAGTGGGTATACAAGCTGAAGCGTAAACCTGATGGTACAGTTGACAGGTATAAGGCTAGGCTTGTTGCAAAGGGTTATGCGCAGGAAAGAGGCATTGATTTTGATGAGACCTTTGCACCTACATGCCGTATGACTACTGTTCGGAGCATTTGTGCACTTGCAGCCCATCATGGTTGGAATGTACATCAGTTGGACATTAAAACAACATTTTTGAATGGTGACTTGCATGAAGAAGTGTATGTTTTTCAGCCCCGTGGCTTTGTGCAGAAAGGGCATGAAAACCAGGTGTGCAGGTTAAAGAAGGCGTTATATGGTTTAAAGCAAGCACCACGTGCTTGGTATGAGAAGATACATGCCTATCTGATTGCACATAGTTTTGAGAACAGTCCAACTGAAAGCACCTTATATGTTAAGCGTGCTAAAGATGTGCTTCTGATCATTGTTGTCTATGTAGACGACATGCTGCTCACTGGTCCTATTGAGAAGCATATTGCTGATTTCAAGGCTGATTTGCATGCCTCATTTGAGATGTCTGATTTGGGGCATTTGCATCACTATTTGGGCATTCAGTTTATGCAAGTTGATGGTGGAATGGCTTTGTGTCAAACGAAATATATTGACACATTATTGCAGCATTTTGGCCTTGAACACTGTAAGCCTATTGCCACTCCTATGGAGACAGGTTTACGATTGAGTCTTCATGATGCTAGAGATGCATTTGATGCTGTTCTCTATCAGCAGGCTGTTGGATGCCAATTTACTTATGCATTACTCGGCCAGATATTCAGTTTGCTGTCTCACAGATGAGCAGGTTTATGCATTGCCCAGGAGTCATGCATTGGAAGGCGGTTAAACGCATCTTTTGCTACTTGAGTGGTACTCGGCTACTTGGGTTGTTTTATCCCAAGGGGGGATCACTACCGCCAGATTTGCATGCTTTTTCTGACTCAGATTGGGCTGGTTGCTATGACACTCGTGTGTCCACGAGTGGATTTTGCTTCATGCTTGGTAGCTCATGTATATCTTGGTTGAGCAAGAAGCAGCCTACTGTGGCCACTTCCAGTTATGAGGCTGAGTATAGGGCAGCTTTCACAGCTACTGTTGAGTGTGTGTGCTCAGACGCCTTTTGGCTGATTTGGGTGTTGGCCAGTCTTCTGCCACCACCATCTTCACTGACAGTCAGAGCGCATTGGCAGTTGCGAGGAACCCTGTGTTCCATGCTCGCACTAAGCACATTGAGGTGCATTATCACTATGTCAGGGAGAGGTTCTCTGCTGGGGAGGTGAGCTTGGCATATGTGCCCACGCAGGAGAACATTGCAGACCTTTTCACGAAGGCTCTGCCTAGGGAGAAGTGTGAAGCTTTCCGCAAAGCTTTGGGCTTACTTCCTTTTGTGGAGTGATTTCCACATAGCTTGGCACTTCCTTATACATGAGTGCCAGCTCCTTGTTCACCGCATCACTCCGAGGGGGGATTTGTTGATATATTTAGGTAGTGATGTGTGTGAACACTCTAGGACCGCCGGGGCACTTTTTTCCCTCTTTAGGAGGTTTTTTTCTCCCGGCTTGTATATACGCCTATTGCCGTAATGGGCTACTTATCTTCGTACATTCTCTAGTAATACATTCAGTCTTGTGTGTTGTGCTCCAAGCTTCTTCTTCTTCCTTGTGCTGTTCGCGTGCTTCCGCAGACGTCTAACTCCAACACTTGGCATATGTGCCCACGTAGGAGAACATTGTAGACCTTTTCACGAAGGCTCTGCCTAGGGAGAAGTTTGAAGCTTTCCGCAAAGCTTTGGGCTTACTTCCCTTTGTGGAGTGATTTCCACATAGCTTGGCACTTCCTTATACATGAGTGCCAGCTCCTTGTTCACCGCATCACTCCAAGGGGGGATTTGTTGATATATTTAGGTAGTGATGTTTGTGAACACACTAGGACCACCGAGGCACTTTTTTCCCTCTTTAGGAGGTTTTTTTCCCCTGGCTTGTATATACGCCTAGTGCCCTAATGGGCTACTTATCTTTGTACATTCTCTAGTAATACATTCAGTATTGTGTGTTGTGCTCCAAGCTTCTTCTTCTTCCTTGTGCTGTTCGCATGCTTCCGTAGACGTCTAACTCCAACAACATTAAGGTGTCTAGGAAGCTCTGATAGCCTTGCAAATTTGTAGAAATATGAAGCCACATATGTTCTTTATATATGTCAAACCATATGGCTAACAAAATTTCCTACACAAGATTTTGTAGGGTCTAAGTGGAAAAATTACCTTCTTTACAAAATGCACATGGCATATCAATGTGCTAAAAAATCCATTTCATGTGAAATTTAGGCTATAGATTGCCTCTGATAGGCTTTACAAGTATATGAATTTTCATGTGATTTGCAGACATTGAAATGTTTTCCCTAATTTCCAAAATTTGACCAACTTTGACTGGTACCCTTGATTTTCTTGATTTCTTCCAAAGTTTGATGCATGCATCTTGGACTTCTCACAGAATTCTATCTACCTTCGTTGAATGTGTTTCCTATATGCCTTCATGAGAGGGGAGAGAAAATCTCAAGGTCAACGAGACATCACGATAATATCACCATTATTGAAATCATGAACCATACACTTATCATCAACAAAGTTTACATGAAGTTTAGATTTGGCAATCAACGAAATTGAATTTAAGTTCTTCTTGATACTAGGTACATAAAGTTCATTTTTCAAGAGAATCACACCTCCATTTATAGTTATAAGCTCAATTTCTCCTACTCCAATGATAGGATAAGAGGCATTGTTTCCACACTCCACGTGTCCTCCTTTGGGTGCATCTTTCAAAGATGCTAAAAACCTTTTGCATGACATTATGTGCTTTGAAGCACCACTATAAGAGAATCAATCCGAATCAGCCTCACTCACAACGATACATTTAGAATGCAACAATGCATCATAATGACATGTAACATCACATGCCCAAAAATCTTGAGCCATGTTGGCTTCATAATTCAAACTTTCTACACTAATCAATAGTATGACAAGCCTTTTAGAAATATTTTCATCTCTTCTTCTTTTGCAAATCTGCATCATTAGAGGAATGAATGGAAGAGGAAGGTTTTTGATGAACCCAAAGCTAAATCATGCTTGCTTTTCCCTTTTTGTGAGATAGAAAGTGCTTGTGTTCCATCAAACCACTCATATTCACTACAGATTTTTCTTCTTGGAAAGGAAGAGACATAAACTCATCAAATGCATAAATATTGGGATTCTCTTTTGCAACCAAACGGAGTGTAGTGGCAAAGCTTTGAAAATATTCTAGTAATGCTTTCAACAATGTAGAGATGAGTGATGCATCCCGAATAGTCTCATCTATGTTGGCAATTTGTCTTTCAAGTACTTTATGCATCTCACATACACATCCAAAAAGTCATTTTCAGCCATACATACATCCTCAAGTTGCTTCCTCAAGTATGGAACATGTGCTTCATTATGCACAACATACAAAGAAGCAAGAGTGTCCCATGCTTGTATTGATGTAGAACATGACCGAATGTGTGGAAGTACATGATGCTTCATAGAAAGTGCAATCATTGGATGATCTCGAATATCTTTTCTATTTCATCTAAGTTGATCCTATGTAGATGGAGAAGGAGTAACTATTGTACTTGAAGAAGAAGCTCCAGCTACAACAGTAGCTTGTGAAGTAGAAGAACCTGTGGATCTTCAATCTACACCTACTACTATGTTCCAAAGTTGTTTTACAACAAGAACATGCTTCATCATGTAAGAACACATTGGATAGTTGTTCCCATCAAGCTTATCTTCATCTTGAAGCATGCAAAGAAAGTCATTGTTGCCCACCATTTCACCAAAGAACAAGAATATGACAAAATCTTTACTTCAATGAAATCTAAAATAAATGCTAAAATTTCAGCTCACAATCCATCACTTTCATGGTGATTCGGATTACACAAGTGGCTTTGAAATGGGGGTAAAACCCTAGAGTGAAACTGGTGGAAATGCTTCTTGCTTGCTGAAATTCACTATTCTATGCTCCAAAGTCCATTTGCACTATCAAAAGTGCATGCACATCGTGACACAAAAAACCAAAACTTGAGAAGGATCTGAACCTACTCTCATACCACTATTGGGTAGTGTAGAAGTGCAAGAGACACAAAAGCACACACAAGGAGCACAAATGTAGTAAGAGATGTGGAGAAGATGGATGGTTGAAATAGCTCTCTCTATTGATGATGTTAAGAACTAAATTAGGAGCTTAATAATATCCCTAAGTACAAAGTACCACCTCATATGTGTGAATCATGTATGTGTTAACATAGGGAAAAAGCCTTTTGCCAGTAGTAGGGTAAAAAGTGCCCATGTATAGGGAAAATGTTCACATCCATGCTACTTGAGAAATACATATGTGTAACAATTTTATGATCAACAACAATATCTTTTTCATCCTTCTTGGACATAGCTGATGAATTTGTTGGACTAAAATTTCCACTCCACAAGTTTCAGCTGGAACTGTTGCTAGGTAACATATTAGGTCCAGTCAGAACTAGATATTTTGCACTTGATTTTTCAACATTTCCTTTGTCATTTGAGTCAAGATTAAGTCCTTCTTCCACATCAACATAGAAGTTTGACCTTTGATTAAACACTATATCTCTACTCATGTTTTGCTTTCATGTGAGTGGATTGTAATATTTATATCCTTTTTACTGAATGGAATACCTAATGAAGATATATTTTTCTTCTTCTGGATCAAGATTCATCCTCACCTCAATTAGAACATGTACATAAGAACTACAGTTCAATACTTTCATATGCAATAAGTTTGGCTTTTTACCTATAAACTTCTCTTCAAGTGTAACTTGATGTATTTAATAGCAATTGGAATCGCTTTCATGATGTATATAGCTATGTGCATAGCTTCTACCTAATAAGAATGAGGTATATTTTTCTCAGCCATCAAGGCTCTTGCTATTTCTAAAATATGTACATTTTTGCATTGAGCAATGCCAATATGTTGTTGTATGTATCTGCATGAAATTTGCCTTTCAATTCCACAACTTTTAGATTAGTACTCAATTCATTTGATATGTATTCACTTCCTTCATCAAGTCTTAATGTCTAAATATTTTCCTACCTACTCTTCCACCATAGGCTTGAAATTTTGAAATTGAGTAAACACCTCACTCTTCTCCTTCATGAGGTATACCCATACTTTTCATGTATGTTCATCAAGGAAAGTGACATAAAAACCCATAGATGTGGTCTTTGTAGGACTCCAAATATCTGTATGTACTATTTCTATCGCATTCTCACTAACATGCTTGTCATGCAAAAATGATGCCATTGATTGTTTAAAAATTCACATGCTTTATATACCTTCTACATCCCTAAAATTTTGTTTGGTAGTCAATCGACAAGCTCCTTTGACTACATCAACTTCAAGCTCTACTAATTTTCATGTCTAATTCGCTTTTGCCAAATCTGTATGTCAATAATAACACTTGCACTTTTGCAAACATGGTTGCATTCATTTCAGGAATTTTCACATCCAAGGTAAACATCTTACCTACTTTTTTCCCTTTGGTGATCAACCTTCCATTTTTCTTGTACTCTTCTACATTTAAACAATCAAAATTGAACCTCCTTGATCAACCATTTATTCAACAAAAACTAAGTTCTTTTTTAAATCGGGAACATATAGTACATCAACAAGATGTTTTACCTTCCCATCCTCCACAAAAGTGTTATGTTTCATGTATGCATGATAGGATGTGATGTATCACCTCCTATCTCAACAAATATAGGAATTGGCAGGTTTTGCAAAGTACTAAAGCATTCTACATGGTAGATCATGTGATCTAAAGCACTTGAATCAGCATAACAATCATTAACATTTGATTTTCAAATATTAATACACATTTTGTTCATCATATGATGTTGGACCATGACTAGCTTCTTTGAATCATATGCACTTATGGATGCATAGTTCTTTTGGTAGTTTCTATTGCTTTGATTCTTCAAGCTCCAATCACAATCAAAGTGATTAGGTTTACCACAATTCCAACATCCCTAACTATCATTTCATGAATCATTTCTTTGGAAATTTCTATGACCTCTTTGGCTCCCCCTATCTCAAAATTATCCTCTACCTCCTGCACTAGCCTAGTTGACCTTGATCTTGGTTATTGTTTCCTCTTCCACTTCCAAATACTCTACCTTGGCCTCTTCCTCTGCCATAGTAGAATACCTGCACAAATCCTCCTTTTTGATGGGCATTTGAGTCTTCACAAAGTTTCTTTTTTCAATTATCCACATGGACACAAGATCAACAAACTTTGGAGTATTCTCCCTAGCTTGAATAGACATTTTGAACTACTTAAATGTAGTTCCTAAACCATGAAGGCACACTTCAACCTTATCATCATCATCATCATCTACATTGTTGCCAATAGATGTAAGGATGTCACATAAGCTTTTGATTTCTAAGGTGTAGTCACTTACCAAGATGCTCATTTTCTCCAATGTATGCAGCTCACTCTTGAGTTTAATTTCTGCACCTTTGTATTAGTCTCATATATTTTGACCAAACTTTTCCAAGCCTCTTTGGGAGTTTTGGCATCCTATATGTGCCCAATCCTGCTCTATTGTATGTTAACAAAAAACCAATATGCTACCTTCTATGCTCCTTGATTCCAATCTTCATATCCTCTTAACTAATCAACAACCTCATTTTGAATCTTGAATAGTGAAAGATCTTCTTACCCCACTTATTACCCATAAGTTGACTCATTACATCATCACTTTTGTTAGTCTCTCTCTAATGAGATCCCCGTTTTTGGATTTCCTCTGCAAAAGCTTTGAGGTTCAAAGGGATGGTGCACAAACATGGAGATAATCGATGAGAAAAACTGCCTAATCATGTGCCATTATCTCTTCAATTATCCCTCCCTTTCTCATAGAACAATCCCCATAGGGCTCTAAACACGGGTGCCACATTCCACTCGTGTTTGAGCCCTACAAGAAGCTCCAATAGGTGGTTCACACCTCTCTCTACTAATGTTACTCACATGTAGCATTTCCTTCCCCTTAAATCTGCTTTTGTCCTCAAAAATGGTATTGTAAGGTCTTATAACAAAGACAGAATTAAAGGGGCAGTACTCCCTGTAAACTACCATGTATTTGGTGTACATGGTCAAATCTCCTTGTTGTTTCCATGTATCTTTCCCCTTAAGAAGAGTCTTGGGAAGGCAATCTAGAATTGGGAAATCTTTTGTGAAGGGTGCTAATTCACTCCCATGTAGCACTATCTTCTAACCTATAGTTCTATTTTAATAGACACTCTTTGTATAAGTTGTTGGAGGAGATGGTGGCTAGATTCTGGAAATGAAATGGTGCTGCAAATCCCTTCTTCACAACAGCCAAGAACAAGTTGAGGAATTTAAAGTAGACCCCTTGAACTTCCTAGGAACCACAAATAATCACATAGGTGCTTTGGAGTATGCTCCTTTAATGAATGGATGAAAACAAATGATTAAGAGATTCAACTATGAGATACGACTTGCTACTTTGGTCTATACACATGCTCAGTAAAGTGAACAATGCTCTCAACCTGCCACCAATTGATCAAATTCCTTTTGGGAGTATTTATCTGCCTTTAAGTTAGATAGCTACCAATCACAAGTTGTTTCAATAAAAATGACTGTGTACACTGAGAATGATGCTTAGCAAGTTAGACGACCATCCTGATATTTTCAGGCTTCTATAGTATGCAGACTAGTGAGCAGAGTTTCAAAGATATCTCAAGATTGAGTAAATCAATGATAATGCAACTTTGTATTATGAAATAAACAATATGCTAAATCTATACCATGTTAAATAACATCAAATGATCAAGTATGCACTGAGAACCAAGTCTAAGAAGTTCACTATTATGAGATCATCAGGACAAAGATCAGAGAGTGAGATATGATCAATGTATATGAATTAAATCACATAGAGCCATAAGTACATTGGCAATATATAATTGCACAATGTGCAGGTAGTGATGGAGCTATAGGATGAGCACAATAATCACTATAGATCCCTCTCAAATGATGTCCAAGTTGGGCTCAAAGCATGCAAGATTTTGATCCATCTCTTATAGCTAGAGTTGGAGCCATTTTTTGAATTCGAATTCAAGCTTTTACCATAAAGTGAATCCTAAAATTTAGAACTTGCTTTCTCATCAATCACCTACCAAGTGATTCCTGGTTTGATTCCTCCTAACTCCAAATGAGAGTAAGTGAAATTAACATATGCACTTTTACAAAGATAAACGTATTTTTTTTTTTTACAAGGGAGTAGTCATATGTGACTTTAAATGACTATATGAAGTGAATGTTGTTCCCCTAGTATGAGGCTTGGACTCATTTGCACCAATAGCTCCCCCTCAATCCTAACATGCTTAGTCTTCAATTCTCCTTGATTTCCTACAATCCAATCATCCTCTTGAACATGTTCATCTTAGTTCCATTAAAAGATTTGGTTAGCATATCTGCACATTGTAGATTTGTAGACACATGGCACAATTGGATATCCTTGCTAAGTAAATTTTCTCTCACATAGTGATAGTGCACTTCAATGTGCTTAGTCCTTGCATGGTATACATGATTAGCAGCTAAATGAAGTGAGCTAGTGATATCTCCAAAGATGATTGGAGTATAAGAATGTAACCCCAAATCTATGTAAAGTTGTTTACACCACATAGCCTCTTGTGTTGCATATGCTAAGCCTCTATATTATCCTTCAATTGATGATAATGCCACAGTTGTTTGTTCCTTCAATGACCATGAAATTACCTTTGAACCTGCAAAAGATAAGTAGCTAGAAGTGCTCCTCCTATCATCTTTTGAGCCAACCCAATTCGCATTTAAGTATAGCTTGATATCCAAGTCAGATGTGAATGGATAAAATAGCCCTTCATTTATGGTACCCTTTAGATACTTTAAGATCCTCTTCCTAGCTTCCATGTGAGGTTTCCTGTGTGTACGCATAAATTGACTTAATGTACTTACTCCATAGTTTTCCACTCTTTTTAGGGTTGCATAATTGAGACTCCCTACAAACCTTTGATAACATGTAATATCTTCAAGTAGTTCGCCTCATGAAAACTAAGTTTGTGGTTCGGTTCCATGGGTGTACTTGCAACTTTATTGTTCTCAATCTTGAATTTAACCAAAATATCATGAATGTAATTCTTTTGAGTAATAAAGACACCAAAATCTGAATATATAAGTTCTAGCCAAAAAAGTATGTTAACAAACCAAGGTCACTGATTTTAAATTCTTAGATCATCTGAGCCTTGATTTGTTCCATGCCATTGGCATCATTCCCTATAATGATAATGTCATTCACATAAACACATAGGTAGATAACTTCTGAGTTAGCAACAAAATTTTGATCTTGCAGATATGGGATTATTCTATACTTCCAAGCTCTCCGAGCTTGTTTTAAACCATAAATTTCTTTCCTTAATTTTCATACATAATTTGGTTTGTCCTTATCTTCATATCTTGGTGGTTGAGCCATGTAAACCTCTTCAGAGATCCATCCATTAAGAAATGCATTTTCAACATCTAACTAATACAAGTTCCAATTCTTTGAAGGATCAATACTTACTAAAACTCTAATTGTTGGTATCTTAGTCAAAGGCGAGAAGGTCTCCTCATAATGCACACCATGGGTTTGAGCAAACCCCTTTGCTACTATACTTGCTTTATACCCGTTGATTGAACCATCTGAATTCTTCTTTACTTTGTGAATCCACCTTATCCTATTTCCTTCATGCTTGGTTTCTTGGGGACCAAATTCCAAGTATTGTTTTCTTGAAGTGGTTCAATTTCCTACTGCATAGCTTCTCTCCATTCTTCCTTTTGATTGGCTTCTTCAAATGAAGAAGGCTCTTCTACCATACAATCTTTAGCCATGTATATAGTATGGTTGGTGACTAGTGATGTCTCATTGCCATACCTTATTGGTTTCTTACTCTCCCTTTGGGAACTTCTAAGTGCTTGATTGGATGACTGTGGAATGTCTTCCAACTATTTGAATTTTTTCTTGCACTTGTACTTCCAAGATTTGAAGTCAATCTGTTCTTCATCTTCTAAGTTGAAATCTTCTGATATTTGTGGTTCTTCTTGAGTCTCAGTTGGAAAATCACTTTCCAAGTCATAGGGTAGCTTTATTTTCCTGCAATCATCTTCAAACCAGGAGTTATTTTCATCAAAAACCACATCCGTACTAACTATACATCCTTTTTTAGTTAATTTATACAACCTATATCCTTTTTTATTTTGGTCATGGCCAATGAATATACACCTTTCAGCTTTTGAATTAAGATTTCCTCTAATCTGTGAGGGTATATGTGCATAAGCAATGCATCCAAAGATTTTACAATGGTCTAGGGAAGGTCTCCTACCATTCCATGCCTGATAAGGTATCATTCCATCCAAGGACTTGGACGAAAACCTATTAATTAAGTATGTGGTTGTGGAAACAGCCTCTACCCATAAGTAATTTGGAAGTTTCTTTTCATTCAGCATTGATCTTGCAACCTCTACTATTAGTCTATTTCTTCTATGTGCCACTCCATTCTATTCAAGAGTGTAGCTTGTTGTAACCTCTCTCTTTATGTCTCTATCCTATAAGAATGAGTGGAACTCATGTTAGAAATACTCACCACGTCCATCTCATCTGAGCCTCTTCAGGCTTCTACCTTTCTGATTTTCAACCAATGCCAAATACTTCTTGAAACAAGTGAAGACTTCATCTTTATGCTTCATGAAGTACAATATTGTCCATCTACTATAGTCATCTATGCATGAAACATAGTACCTTGATCCAGAGATTGATGGCTCTTTGCTAGGACCCGACACATCTGTATGCACAAGCTCCAAGTAGTCTTCATACATGTATTCTCTCCTATTGAATGGTTGCCTGTGTGATTTGCCGAATTGGCATGCTCCACATTTGTAAATCATGTGTTGCTTGGACACATTTGGAATGCCAAGCACACTTTGACTCCTAGATATTTGTTGTAGTGTCCTTTCACTTATATGACCTAGTCTCTTTGTAATTCAAGAGAGAAATATTTCTGGTATCTTCAACTTCAAATGTAAAGAGTCTACCAGATTTCTCACCTTTTGCAATCCTCTTGAAGCCATGTTGAGGGGTCCTTCACCTATGCTCCATATCTTGTAAATCTAACCTATAAGCCCTTTTCAAGCATCTATCAAACACTCATTAGGTTTTTGGTTATGGTTGGCACATATAATACCTTATTCAAGAGCTTCATGTTACCATCAAAAGCTTTCATATTTACAATATTCTTAATAGAGTGCCTAGTGTCATCACCTATCTGGACTTCATGCTTCCCTTTCAGTTCTTCAATATGAGATAACAATGATAGATTTCCAGCCACATGATTGGAACAACTAGAATCAATATAGAATAGATGCTCATAATCTTTACTTTGCTTAGATGTCATACTTATGATCAATAGAGAATCCTCTTGGTCTTCTATATAGTTTTTGTAGTCTCTTGTACCTTTGAAGCCTCCTTGATAATTTTTGTTGTACTATGCCTTGGTTGTAGTTATGATGGTAATTTCTTCCTCCATTATTGAAGTTTCCTCTGGATTGTCCATAGCCTCCTATATGGAAGCCTCTTCCTCTGTGATTCTTTGTTTTCGTGAAGCACTCATCTATGATATGATTGGTCAAGCCACAAATATTGCAAGGTGAAGAGTTGTATAATCTCCCCGTGCCTTTTTTTCCTCCTCTACCCGTTCCTCTAGTAAATCTTCCTCTACCTCTTAAGTTCACTTGAGAGGTACTTTCCTCTTCTTCATTCCTTGTATCTTTGCCTTTATCTTTACTCTTATTTCTATCTATGTAAAGTGTAGAAGATTGATTACCTCTAGAGTTATCTCCATTCTTGCTGAGCTTTGTCTCATGTGTGAAGAGTTTCTTCATGAATGTGTTGAGGTCAGGTATTTGCATGTCCATGTACAAGTCCATTTCTGTGGTGGTGGACTCCCACTTGTCATCAGCCTTGATGCCATCTATGATCTGCCTTACTATCTGCTCCTCTTCTATTTCTTCTCCAATGCTCCCAAGTTGGTCAGTTACATCCTTCATCTTGGTCACATATTCATCTACACTTTGCTTTGGTCGCTTCTTCAAGGTTGTGAACTCCATCCAAAGTTGGTTCTTCTAGCCCTTGTATTTGATGAAAAGTATGAAGAAAGTACTTCCCAAGTCCCTTGGGAGGTCTCACAATTCCTGATATGAGGTAATAAGGAATTAGATATTTGGTTAAGTATATAAGACCTGGCTAGATCATCCTTTGCACACCATGCAACTAGTCTTTCTTGCTCTTCTCTTCTAGGTTGATGTTTGCTTCTGAATATTGGCATTTCTTCATCTTTAGAGATGCATCCATACATGATTCTTCCTTGGAGATAAGCGTGCATCCTTAGAGACCATGCTGGATAATTATCCCTATCTGATTTGTCAATGAATGATGGAAATCCATCTCCCTTTTTGCTTTGATGTTGTTCTGATACCACTGTTGGAGGAGATGGTGGATAGATTCCTGAAATGAAGTGGAGCTACGAATCCGTGCTTCACACCAGCCAAGAACAAGTTGAGGAGTGTAAAGAAGAGCCTTTGAGCTTCCTTGGAACAACAAATAATCCCCTAAGTGCTTTCAAGTATGATCCTCTAATCAATGGATCAAAACAGATGAGTAGGAGATTCAACTACGAGATAAGACTTGCTATTTTGGTATATATGCATGCTCAGTAAAGTGAACAATGCCCTCAACCTGCTAGCAATTAATCAAATTCCTTTTGGGAGTATCTAATTGAGTACCAATCGAAAGTTATTTTGATAGAAATTATCAAGTGTACATTGAGAATGATGCTTAGCAAGTTAGATGACCATCTTGACATTTTTGGGCTTCTATAGTATGTAAACGAGTGAGCAGAGTTTGAAAGATATCTCAAGATTGAGTAAATCTATGATAATGAAACTTTGTAGCTATGCAATAGACAGTATGCTGAACCTATACCATTTTAGATCACATCAAATGATCAAGTATGCACTAAGAACCAAGTCTGATAAGTTCACTATTCTGAGATGATCATGACAGAGAAGAGAGAGTGAGATATGATCAAAATGTATATGAATTAAGTCACATGGAGTTACAAGGACATTGGCAATATATAATTGCACAATGTGATGGTCGTGATGGATCTATAGGATGAGCTCACTAGGCACTATAGATCCCGCTCAATGATCTCAAATCGGGCTCATAGCATGCGAGATTTTGATCCAACTTTTATAGCTAGAGTTGGAGCCATTTTTTGAATTTAAATTAAAGCTCTTACCATAAAGTGAATCCTAAACTTTAGGACTTGATTTCTCATCAAACAACTACCAAGTGATTCATGGTTTGATTCCTCCTAACTCTGCGTGAGAGTAAGTGCAATTAATATTTGCACTTTTACAAGGACAAAGTTAAATGTTTTTTATACAAGCTAATAGTCATATGGGACTTTAAATGACTATATGAAGTGAATGCTATTTGTCCAAGTATGTAGGCTTAGACTCATTTTCAGCAACATAAGCGACTCCTCCTCCATTTCTCTTGAGTGTGTAGTATGCTCTCAAGCTCATATGGAAAAGTGTGAACAGAGATAGGCTCTACTACCTCACTTTCTAGAATGAGGTTGTTAGATTCACGTAGCTAGATAGATTCACTATCTCTCTAACATGAGATACTAGATGGATCTAGCTATTCTCTACAAATCGGAGGTAGTAAGCCATCTTTCCTATTCTCTTAAATATTGATAATGGTCCGCAATACCTAGGAGATATCTTTTGGTAAGGTTCTATCTGTATGGTTTCAGACCTAGATGGAACTCTAAGAAAGACCTGTTTTCCTACCTCAAAGTTTATGTCTCTCCTTTGAGAGTAAACATAGGCTCTAGTCATGTCTTGGGCTCTTCTAATGCTATCCTTAGCAAGCCTAAGCATATCATTAATCACTTCGAAGGATTCCTTTGTAGCTTGGACTTTCTCATTCTATAATCTTACTACATAAGGAGCTCTTGGATAAAACCCATACATAAGCATAAATGGACTATGCCTAGTGGAAGAGTGATTGACACTATTATATCCAAACTCTACTATAGGTAAGTAATCTTCCCAATAAGTTTGCCTTCCATTCACATATGCATGAAGCATATCATCTAGGATTTGATTAATGCTCTCTGTTTGCCCATCTGATTTTGGATGCTCAGCCGTACTCATGCTAGTTTTTTAATCCAACCTTTGGAATACCACTCTACAAAAGTGGCTCGTGAGCTTCCTATCCCGATCTAAGATTATGTCTAAAAGAATAATATATAACTAGTATAGGTTCTCTACAAACAATCTAGCCAACTCAGTGTTTTCATTGTATTGCATGTTAGAATAAACCTAGCCATTTTGGTTAACCTCTCCATATCTAATGGATGGAGTAACCCTCCAATCCTCAATTTTTCAGCTTTATTGACCTATGATTTTGTGCACTTAAGCAAATACTCTAGGAAGTCCTTATGAAGTCAAGGCCAATAAAACTAGCTCTTAACAAGATCACAAGTCTTGTTAACTCCTAAGTGTCCCACACTAGGTGTATCGTCACACTCATAGAGAATGTGATGTCTCATCTCAACCTCTCTAGGACATACACCTTACCTTTATATAACAGATATCCATCAAGGATGCTTTAATTTTTCAACTTGATTCCTTCTTGAGTACCCACCCATACTCCATCCTCATTGCAAACCCATATATCATGATCACGTTTCCCAATGGCTTCCCAAATCTCAGAATATGTAGGATTGAGCCTACGTTTCCCTCTAATGGACTCAAGTAGCTCACTAGTGATCTAAGTAAAATGCATTTTGCTGAGCATAGCAATGTGGTTAAGCGAGTTAGCCCCTACATTAAACTTTCCCTTCCTATACCTAGGCTCATATCAAACTCTTGAAGGGTCTCTATCCATTTGGCCTTACAACCTTTAACGCTTGTTTGATTAGAGAGCTAGTTAATGCTCCCTTGACCATAGGAACACAAAAGTGATTTATGACCTCTTGGGTTAGATCTAGAGCACCATTTGAGAAAAGACACAAGAGTATTGCTAGTCAACCATTGACTCTCTATTATAGCTTGCATAGCACTATTAGCATTGTCAAAAAAAAGGAAATAATGTTTTGGCAAAAATTGAACATTCTTGATAAAAAGTCCTTGGCTCTCCCTATTAGACTTCATTGAACCCTTAAGAACTTCCCAAGCAACATGAGTCTTTTGGCATATGCCAATGACCACTTTGTCGTGAAGCTCAATTTGCCATTTTTCAAGGTAGATTCTATGGATAACCAGAGTCGTGTGTCATCATTGTCCGCAAAATTTGAGTCTAGATCCATCTTATTGTCTTCATCTATAGCTTTCCCTTTGTCTTTATCAACCATGCTAATGTTAGGGTTAGGGATAGGGACCATACCTTCATCATCGAATAGTAGGTTATAGGAAGTTGACACCTTTTGGGTCACATCGGTGAAAGAGAATGTGGGTTTACCTCGACTCGTTCTCCTTTTCGGTTTTCATTCTATGTCATATGAGTGTAGCCATCTTTGAGAGCATCATGAAGTGCCATGCCTAGCCTCTTGGGAGAGGCAAGAGTACAGTAGAGAGGTGTCAGCCCTAGAAGCAAGCGAAGGACATCACTTTGAGTCTTTGCATGGCAACAAAACCCAAAACACATGGTAGAGAAGAGGGCAAACACACCGTGTGTGCATGCATAGAAAACCCTAGTTCACCTCCCTCAAAGCCAACCTTAAGATTTTGCTCTTTCACGTAGAAGGTCCCTTAAGATCTCTTGTTTCAATAGTCTGCAAACTATTTGAAATGCCATTAAGAACAATGATCACATTCTCAATCTGCTCATGAGTAATCATCCTAATAGATGGAGGAACATGTTATTTTCGTTGTACTCTAATGATAGATTTAACATGGTCTTCTCAATTGTTTAAATGTCATGTGTACGCTACACTTCTCCATGGTTGAGGAATTTACTGTGTGGTTGTGTTCCGCTGTCCTTGTGTAACCCTTATGGATTGTGTTCCTCTATCCTTGTGTGGCCCTTATGGATTGTGTTCCTCTTTCCTTGTGTAACCCTTATGGATTATTCCTGCATTGGCATTGCCTGTATTATCAGATGGCGCCGTGTATATTGAAGTCCACCTTACCTCTTGTAAAAGCCCCTTGCACTTTATGTAACATATTCCATTAATTTAAAGAAGTTTTCGCAACGAAAATGCCATTATAAATCTGACATGTAACAACTTTTTCGTTAATAAGATTTTTATCTCTCCTTCCTTCCAAAAAAAAAACGGTCTTCGAGTCCATGAGAGAATTAGATCCGACGACAGAAGCAAGACTAACCCTTGGCCCGACATGAAAGATCGTATCACCCTCGGCCCTACATGATAGCTCATATCCACATACCTCAAGGTGTGAATATCTAGATCGGATTTTATCAAAAGAAGAAGAGAAGCATTTTGGGTACGAATTCGCTACAAGTGGCAATCCTATAAATAAATTACATATGGCCAACAAGCTGTCGATCACTGTAGAGCAGGCCCTCCTTTACACACACATCTGTCTCTCTCTCTCTCTCTCTCTCTCTCTCTCTCTCTCTCTATATATATATATATATATATATATATATATATATATATATATATATATATATATATATATATATATATATATATATATATATATCGTGGCCCTCACCATCAATCTATGTAGCCAAAAGACATGAGCTACTCATATATGATAATAGGAGTATTTCTGCCGTAGAAAAACAAGCAATCACTATGTCACAACAAAAAGTATAATATAAAAGTGTTGGGTGCAGAATCAAAAGTCTTTGACTCCATTAGAGAATTAAATGTGACGATAGAGGCAAGAGTAAACCCAAGCCCCACCTGCTGGCTCCGATGTTGTGGTCACTGGCATCTAGTGAAGTAAGATTGAGAGCCATTGTAAGGGATCTCTGTATCTAGAAAGGAATAAATGATTACTGTTTTTTGGTGGGTCCTGCAAGAATCCATCAAACATAGAATAAACATTTTTTGGTGAGATTGGAGAAATGACAGCTTCAGGTTTTGTTAATCACGGATTGATTTGCAAATGGATCGATCCGATTGATCGATCAAGGGCAATGCATCAAGCGACGGATGGATAGATGTGCGGCATAGTGGCAGTCGTTGCTCAAGCTCGAGAACACAACATTAGGAGGGGCATCTCAATGCCTGCATCCAACTCGAGAATGTGTATAGAGAATGATAATGTCGCTTGAGCAAGTGAAGAAGCACTTTGGAAGCTGGCGTTCCAATCCATCTCGGATTCTAATTCCTCGTCATTGCCAGATCTGAATGTGGAAAATCAGCAGTCATCCATTCTTGGTGTTTAGAAGGGCCCATGGACCATCTTGCGTACTGATATCAGAATTCAAGACCTCATGACATAGTGGTGGTGTTGGAAGGAGAAGGGGTGTGAGATGTGACACCTGGGTGGATGACTCCTACTCCTAGTCCCTTCTGCATCAAAATACATGCTACGTGCCTTTTAGGGATAGTCAGAACTGCCTCTCTTTTGCTTAGATATATACGGATGAAGCAGATATGCTTAGAGGCAGAAATAAAGAATTAATGACTTCAATCATGCTCAACCAACCTATCGAAGTACCTACAAATACACAACAAGATATGGCAGACCTCAAAGATCAACTTGAAAAGTATGCGGATCACCTCAAGCAGGAGCAAGACTTACATGAACAATGTGAAAGAAAATACATGTATGACACCAAGGAATTACGGAATAAATGAAAGGGGCAGAATAAAAAATTTTGGAACATTGCAAAGAGGATGCAGAGCTATTGACAATAATTGGTGAACACCTCGTGCAAAGTAACAAATACCTAATGGCAGCAAAATAACAAATAAAAGACAGAGATGAACTCATTAAAAGTTAAGAGGATTAGATTGCAAAGAATGGCAATGTGCGGACACTAGTAGTTTCAAGCTTGCAAACAACTACTATGTAGAATGAGGTATGCCCTCATTCTTCCCCCATCAATAATGCACCTATACATATGGCAAAGGAGGCACCACATGCTGATCAAGATACACAAAATATTGCAAAACTAAACCAAAACGAATGGACTCTGCTCGTGTCCTAGCTTACTACACAATTTGAACATAGGTAATAAACGTGATGAAGGAAGCAAAAATTTAGAACAAACTCTAAAGCCATTCAATATACCATATGGGTTGCTCAAAGAAAAAAACAAGCAATACATCAAAGGAACAATGTAGAAAGAACCAGATCAGGAATTAAACTTTAGAACTCACACTTTTTCATATAACAAATGGAATTTGATAAAGCAAATCCAATTTGGCGGCGGAAAGTTTTGGAGAAAAATCCTAATTTGTGGATGCTTGGGAGGATGCACTATATTTACTTCAAGTTAATACTTCTTTTTCTTCGATACCATGTAGAAGACCATGGGCAGAGTTTTGGGAGGCATAGTGCCATGGCACCATTAGTAATCAGTGGCTGAATTACCCACTTTGTTCAAGACCACCACACAATTACCTACCAACCAAAGATTATATGGTGTGCACAATAGAATTTTGGCCCTTGAGATATGCTACAGTTCTAGATTTAGCCATTAAGATGACCAATAAAGTGTTGAGCATGCTTCTTATAGTTTTCAAAGTCTTCAAGCATACTGCATACAAATTTATGAATTCTATCGGCATTAACCAAGGGATAGATGCTTTGATTTTTGATCTTTCTATTACACCTAGTAGACTTACAATAATGGAAATATATTCGAGATTAATGTTTCTACCAATCCCCTACATGCAAACATTTGAAGAAGCATTCTCTACAGGCTTTTCTGAAATGGACTCTGAAATCTTTTTGAAAATGTTTGCAAACTTAAATGCTCGATTGATAGCATACGAGCTAAGCTTTTTTGCAAATCATAGACAAGAACCAAATGATGGTGTTAAATTGGCTCAATGGAAAGATTAAATGATATATGAAGCCAACCTCTTGGATTAGAAAGAGCAAACCGCTATCAAGGCCTACTCTTGCCAAAGCATGTTGGGGATGAAAAAGTTCAGGGGGAGGGATGTGTGGAGGGAGAACCCAGTAAATGAAGAAGAAAAAGAAAATCAAAACACAAAACAGTTCAATAAAAGACTCACCCTCTACACAACGCGCTGTAGGGGTACACATCAGGCCTCAATCAGAAATAGGAAGGACTCAGTGAAGGCGAACAAAGAAATAAAAGCTCAGTCATTTGGATGTTGAACTCTAGTGAAAGGTTATTGGATCCAAATCACCTCAGTCACCTCATCGAGAGGAAGAAATCTAATGAAAGGTGACTAAAAATACGTCACCTTAGTCATTGAGTGCAGATGGTGAAAAGAAGTTAAACAAGATCCTTCCAATAACTGGACGCCGAAGCATAATAGCAAAGACTGACCAATGTCAATGTCTTTGTAGCCACTCGGTGTGTGCGATGAAAAGGATAAACATGCTAAGAATACTACAACAGGGCTGAGTTATGATCACTTACTTGACCATTGGAAAATAACCAAAGAAGTATACACTACCTTTGAACCTTTAAGGCCCCCATAGGTGTTGGCACTGGACCACTACAAATATGCCATCAAGACAATCAAGAAGTAGATCTCACAAGACAAGAAGCGAAGCCTCTCAAGTGACAGCAAATACAAAGAGGGGGAGAGGGTTGCAGAGGAAAGAAGCAAGGAAAAGTAGACCCCAAAAATTTTAAAAATTAGGCATAAACTTTTCTTCCTTAAATTTCCATGGCATAATATCATGAGCCATGTACATGCACAAGAGGAGTCCTCTAGATGCATAAATCCCAAATGTTGTGATATAAGCCTTGTAAAATAGTAGGAATTTAGTGTTTTCAATAAAGGTGCTAGACACTTGTGTGAAAGGATCACTTTTAGGGCACATCTATGTAAGTCACTTGATGATTCTTTGTAATAACTTTTTGCCATTATGAATAAGCAAGCTCAAATTTTGAATATTCCTCTTCTCTACTAATCATCTTCTTCTCCAAGACCTAGTGTGTGTGTTTGATGCTTGAAATGTGTGTTTAGGATTGTTGTCTACCCTCCCCATCAGGTTTTAGTTACTATAGTGCATGTGTGAAGCTTAGTGAGCTCTGGATCTAGAGTAGTGTTTCCTACCATTCACTATTTTGCTCATAACTCGAAGTAGATTTGTCAAATTAGGTTAAAAATACCACCACTAGATGCGTCTCATCGAGAGCTTCAAATGAACCCGCTATTGACCAGATTCATAGTTTGAAACTGAGAGAAAATTCCTAATTTGTGCTTAGTGCTATTGCAAGTATCACGACTTGCATTTTCAGAAAGATAAGAGGATTGAAGGGTACATACATCCATTATTCATGCATGCATTCTTAGCACTTCTACTTCATTTAGCATCATGTATGCACATGTCTTCATACACTTGATATGTCTAATTTCATGGATTGATAATTAAATGTGTATTAATCCACCACTATCTGTGTTTTTGGGTAATTGAGGTATAATTTCATTAGCACAAACCCCTAAGGCTTACCACTTAGGTACACACAAACAAAGGGCATCACTTGGAGTCTCTAAACGGCAATGCAATCCAAAACACATGCTATAGAAGAGGCTGAACACACCCTGAGTGCATGCATAGAAAACCCTAGATCACCTCCCTTAGAGCAAACCCTAAGATTTTGCTCTTTCACTCAAAAGTTCTCTTAACATCTCTTGTTTCACTAGTCTGCAAACTATTTTCAGATGTCATTAAGAACAATGATCACATTCTCAATCTGATCATGACTAATCATCCTAATGGATGGAGGGACATGTTATTTCGTTGTACTCTAATGATATATTTTGCATGGCCTTCTCAATGGTTTAAATTTCATGCGTACCCTACACTTCTCCATGGTTGAGGAATTTATTGTGTGGTTGTGTTCGCCTGTCCTTTTGTAACCGTTATGGATTATTCCTGTATTGGCATTGTATGTATTATGAGATGGTTCCGTGTATATTGAAGTCACACCTTACCTCTTATAAAAGCGTTTCCTGCCCTTGCACTTTATGTAACATATTCCATTAATTCAAAGAAGTTTTAGAAACGAAAATGCCATTATAGGTCTGACAACAACTTGTAATAATTTTCGCTAATACGATTTTTCTGTCTCCTGCCTTCAAAAAGAAAAGGGTCTTCGACTCCATGAGAGAATTAAATGCGACGACAAAGACATGACTAATCCTTCGCCCCACATAAAAGCATATCACCCTCGGCCCCACATGATAGTTCATATCCACATACCTCAAAGTGTGAATAACTAGATCGGATTTTATCAAAAGGAGAAGAGAAGCATTTTGGGTACGAATACGCTACAAGTGGCAATCCTATAAATAAATTACATATGGCCAACAAGCTATCAATGAGTGTACAACAGGCCCTCCTTTTGAGACACACATCTCTCTCTCATATGATAATGTTGATATATTTAGGTAGTGATGTGTGTGAACACTCTAGGACCGCCGGGGCACTTTTTTCCCTCTTTAGGAGGTTTTTTTCCCCGGCTTGTATATACGCCTATTGCCCTAATGGGCTGCTTATCTTAGTACATTCTCTAGTAATACATTCAGTATTGTGTGTTTGTGCTCCAAGCTTCTTCTTCTTCCTTGTGCTGTTAGCATGCTTCCGCAGACGTCTATCTCCAACAATTGGTATCAGAGCAGGTCGTCGCTTCTTCTAGGGTGTCGTCAACACTCCTCCGTTTGCAGTCTCAGATTCACACGAAATTTGGTGAGCATACTCAGGGTGTTTCCGAGATCAAAACAACTTCGCTGTGTGGTGCCGAAATCGCGTCTGAGCTCGTTTCGGCCTTCGAACGCACTATCGCAGCGCTTGTGCAGGCTATTTCATCATTTTGTGCCAAAGGTATATACAAGTTTCTGTTCGCCAGTTTAAGCGTCTCGAAGTCTGCTACAGGTCTAGCAGAACTCGTCTTGGCAGTTCCGTTCAACTTTTTGAGATACAGTCAATTTTCTGCATCAAGGTATTTTAGTCACTGGTCATGGCTGAAAGTAGTGATGTATTCCGTATGTTGGCTGTTGAGGATAAGTTGGATGGTACCAACTACCCATTATGGGCTTATATGATGCGACATGTACTCGTTGCAAAAGGACTATGGAACATTGTGCAGGGTGTTGAAAGACGTCCTGTTACACCTGCGACTACAGGTACTACAAATACAGGTGCTGGAGGTGCTGGAGCTGATGAAGATGGTGTCGAAGATGATATTCCACAGATTCCTGTTCGTGCTGTTGTTTCTATTGCACCTACTGCAGAGCAGATTCGTTGAGATGGCAGAGATGCCCAGGCACATGCATTGATAGCTTTGTCTGTCAAACGTGCACATTCGCTCTTGCAGAACAGCAAAGGATGCTTGGGATACACTTACCACTTTGTACCAGGCTAGGAATGAGGCTCGTGCAGCTTACCTCCGAAAACAGTTGGAGAGTGAGCACATGAATGAAGGTAATTCTATGGACAATTTTCTTACAAAGATCAAAGACCTGAAGGAACAATTGATTTTTGCTGATGAGGTTATACCAGATAGCTCACTTATGCAGACCGTTCTGAATGGTCTTCCTGATTCATATCAGAGTTTTGCCTCTACTCTTCGGTTGATGATGAAAGGAAATCCAAATGCCTTGTCATTTGAGGAATTGGTCTCTGTTCTGTTGCAGGAAGATCAGTCCAGGCAGAATAGGTCCATTATGCGTGTTGCAGATCAAGCTTTCCTAGCTAGTTAGAAGGGCAATGGAAAATGGAGCTCTTCTACTAGTAGGCAGAAATCTGCAAATGTTGCACAATCGAAGAACCAGGATAAAGATGAGAAGAAATCAGAAAAGAAGAAATTGTTCTACAAGTACTGTAAAGGAAATGATCATATTATAAAGAACTGTCCAAAACTGGTTGCTAAAGAGGCAAAGAAGAAAGAGGCTGGAATGGTTGTTGCAGAGGCCTCTACACCAAAAATAGAGTCTACAAATCTTGTGCAGGAAGAAGAATGGGCGTTTACTACTGTCTGCAATTTTGACCCATCTTCTCATGATCAGTGCATGTCTGCAGTAGACTCAGATGTTTGGTACTTTGACAGTGGGGTGACCAAACATATTACCTCGCAGCGCAGTTTTTTCTCTTCACTCGAGCCTGCCCCTAGAGGGAATACTGTCACATGCACCAATAACTCCTCTTATCCTGTTATGGGAGTTGGTAAGATCATTTTGACTACTGCTGATGGTAGTTCTTTCACTTTGTCAGATGCTTTATTTGTGCCAGGGATCAAAAAGAACTTGTTATCAGTTTCTGCATTAGCCAAGTTTGGCTTGGTTGTGAAATTCATTGATGGCAGGTGTACAGTCCATGATCTCTCAAATGGTGATGTGATTATTGCTTCTGGCATCTTATGTTGTGGGTTGTATAAGCTCATAGACTATGAAAGATCTGTGAATGATTCGGCATGTGTAGTTCATGATTCTTAGGCTATGTCAGATGCAAAGCTTTGGCATGCACGCTTTGGTCATCTGAATTTTGCTAGTTTGCTATGCCTGCAGAAATCTGAAATGGTGTCCTCTTTGCCCAAACTTGAGGCTCCTGGAAAACATGTTTGTGAAGGCTGTATTTTGGGCAAAATGTAGCGTTCTTCCTTTCCAAAAGATGGTTCAGTTCGGGCTACGCAGAAATTGATGAGATGCGATTAGAAGAATAATGGCTTGGGATTCATCAATAGAAGATCAATATCTTATTTCTCACATATCCAATCTAGAAGAAAAATAGAAAAGAGATGAAACTCAGCCTAGTGAAAGAAGAGTGACTCAAAAGCAAACCTCAGAGGGAATAGAAACGATCATAGAGCAAAGGGAAACATCGCAACCCAAAGAGAAAAAACAAGAATCACAACCCAATGAACAAAAGTAAGAGGAGAAACAAAAAGGTAAGAAGACAAAGAAAAAAAAATGGAACCAAAGCCTTTAGAAAAACAAGAAAAAACAAAACAAAATCATGATTAAACACAAGAACATGAACAAAAACAAGATCCTGAGCAAAAATAAAAGAAACCAAAGAGAAAACCTAAAGCCATATTTATTTCAAAAATTGAGAGAAAGATAGATCCTAGGGAGATTTTAGATGACATTTTTCTTAAGAGTCAAGTGACTCTGTTTTTAGAACAAGTTTTTGTATTGCAAAGCCTATTTTTAAAGATAACTTTATTGGCTTAATTAAAAGGAAGAGGTTTTTGCTTAATTTAGATACTGAGGTGCAAGACACTCTAGATCAAGATCAAGCTATGAATGAAGCCTTAAACTTTGATGAAATTTGATGAAGAGGACCTTGATGATGATGAAGTAAATGTTAATAAAAATTTCTTAGAACCTATTAAACCTGACCATGAAAATCATGAAAAAAAATCTTGAAAGTCACTTTAAAAGAAAATTTTGGTCTAGAGGTACATTACTGATGCATGTTAAAATATCAAATTATAAGAGCGCTATCATTGTAAATGCATTACTAGATTCCGGCTCTGAAATCAATGTGATTTCAAGAGAAGTTTATGATAAATTTCGATGGCCCATAGATAATGATTGTGGATAGCATATGAGAACTGCAAATAATGGTGTAGGTATCCTATATGGAGCTTTTGCTAATGTGCCCATATCCATAGGAGGAATCATAAAGGAATTTCACTTTTTTATTCAAGATAACTGCTCCTATGAAGTTCTCTTAGGTCGGCCCTTTATTTGTGAGAGTCGTATGGAAACTAAAGCCATGGATGATGGGTCAACCTATGCTAGAATTAAGTCTAAGGATGGAATGCAATCACTTTAAGTCATGATGGTAGGAGTGAATCATCCTAAGAATCAATTGTCAGTTATAAAGAAACCTATTGTTACTCAGGATCATGAGCATGCTTGTAGTGATTGGGCACCTCGATTCATGCTTGGAGATATATATGAACAAAATTTGGGATATAATCCATTGTTGAGCGGGATTATTGTGGACATTGGTTTGACATCTCGCAACCAACCAACCTGTACAATAGTTTGTCACTTTGTTTTTCACATTCTAGATTAGATTTTCTTCATAAGAGTGAGTTATTCAAATCTTTTATCCAAAAAATGTAAAAATTTTATAAAACCAATTAAATCATGGAGCATGATGAGCACATTGAGCATGTGATTGAGACATCTCATTGTTTCTCTACTCTCCAAGTTATTTCTTTAACAAAATTCTAATTCCCATATTATTCTTCTTTATTCCCTTGATGAGTATGCTCTCAATGTTGCTAAGTGCTCAAAATTTAAGCAAACACGTGATTTCTTAGTTGAAACAAAGGACAAAAGTATGGACAAAAAAATCAAACCCATAGCTCAACCATTACCCCAAGGAAGTAACAAAAAATTATTGATGTTAAAAATGATCCAATTCTTCGGGATAAGAAAAAACATAGGATATACATTCATGGAGGAGACAATCAAACATGTGAAAATTGATAGAGATAATAACTTTCTTTTCCGAGTAGAGAGAGATAAATTTGAAAGAGTCATATGTAGCCATGGAAAAGCATTTACTATGTATCCTCATGAGATTGGTTGCGTAGATCCTAAGCTAGTTGCACCCATGATAATCTTTACTATTCCACATATTCCATGGAATCTTTGCCCTATACCAGTTCCAAATGCTCACTTGCCTGAGCTATTGAAACTACTTAAGGAGAAGATAAACATGAGAATTTTAGAACCATCTTTCACATCTTACTCAAATAGATGGTTCATTGTGCCTCAAAAGAATGGGAAACTACATTTTATTCAAGATCTCCAAGCCATCAATAAAGTCACCATAAGGAATGTAGGAAGAGGACCAATTATCGATGAGTTTGCTGAATCATTTTTCGGACATTCTATCTATTCAATTGGTGATTTATATTCTAGGTATAACCAATTCCAATTAGCAATTGATAGTCTTGACATAACCACACTGAAAAATCCTTTCAGCTTACTGTGAATGTGTACTTTACCTCAAGGAGGGACTAATTCAGTGGCTCATATGATGAGTGCTATGAATATGGTCTTACATGATTTTATCCCTCATATAACCATGCCATTCATTGATGATATTCCAATTAAGGGGAGTGAGGAATGTGTAAAGGACATTACTTTAGATTCATCTACATGTCATAAATTTTTTCTTGACCATATCTTTGATTGTGAAGGAATATGTCAACAATTTGAAGAGGTAGGTCTCATATTTTCCATTGAAACATCTATTTTTGGTGTCAAGAAGGTTCTTATTTTTGGACATTTATGTGGTCATTATGGTTGAAAGCCATACCCACAAAAAGTTGATGCCATTAGCAAGATTTCTGAAACATGTAACAACGTGAGTGAGGCATAGATTTCTTGGTTCTTGCATCTTTTATGTTATTTGGATCCTACACTTTTCTCATGTTGTTGATTGTCTCTATGACTTGTTGAGGAAGAAGTGAAAATTTATTTAGGCTGACAAACACACACAAGCTATGCGTAAATTGAAGAAATTGTTGCTTGAAGCTCCCATACTTAAGTGTACATCTTATATTTCTGCATGGTCAAGTTTACCTTGGTGTAAAAACATGTGTAATGATGATTTTTTGAGTTTTTGCATTAAACAGTTAGAACAAGGTAAATTAGGACTTCATGATGCTATTGAAAAATTAAAAGAATCTAGAATGAAGAACAAGCTTTATTTTGAAAAAACTCATCGATTGCATCCGAAATCAATTGAAGTAGGAGATTGGGTGCTCATTTATGATAGTACATTTGACTGTCAATATGATTCAGGCAAAAAGCTCACTCCGATGGTTTGGGCCATACATTGTATCAAAAGTTAACAACAATGGTACCGTATGCTCTTTGTGAATTAAATGATGTTGCATTGAAAACTTTGATTGCATGTAAAAGGATAAAGCTATTCAAGAAACGTGAAAATGATGAGTACATTTTGGATGAGGACATTGAAGAAGATGACAACGAGGTCAATTCATAAACAGGAGTATCCATGATAACAACAAAAGTTAAAACTGATAAAAAATAAAAATATCCTTTATTTTTCAAGTTCATGTTGCTTTGTCAAGTTCATTCCACTTTTTTCCCATTCTTACTTGTTTCCAATTTCACTTCATGCATGTTTCTTTTCAATCTTTGCATTGCATTGCATATCCACATCACTTGAGTCAAATGGGCAAATGATGATTTCTCTACTTGTGTAAAATTGTATCCTAAGTAATAATGTAACTACTAAGCAATTGATTATAATCTAGGATTATGGAAAGATAGGGCATGTATTTTTGGAGGTTTATATTGGTAACATGTCTTTCATATATAAACATGCATATGTATCATGTATCGAAGCATAGTTGTTGAAATCCTAGATCCTGCTACTACATGTTTCTACATCCTTAGTCCACCTCACAACACTTGTATCGGAGTTTAAACGACTATTCTCCATCATCAAAAATGGTTGTACCTTATATTGGGGTTTAATTTTTTCTCTTCATAAAAAAAAAAGTTAAGCTGCTACATGTTACTAGGAAGTTTACACTTTCTTCCACCCCAAAAAAAGTGAACGTAACCATAAAGTTGTTGAATCATTAAAGAAAAACAGAGCAAGCCAAAGGAAGCTAAGGAGGCATACAAGAATAAAGAACATGCTATATAGGTAGATTTATGCATTAGTAGAGTTTAGATTGATTTCCTTGTTGTAATTAGAGAAAGAGCATATTCATATTTATGTAGGAAAGAAGTTGATCTAAAAGAAGCTAAAGATGAAAGATGTCTCTTGAAAATCCCAAAATCTCTGTTTATAATCATATTTAAGGTAGTTTGCTTTAAGAAAAAGGTACAAATTTTTATTCAAGATGAGATCAAATGATGCCTAAAAGATGACTCAATACATTCACTTCCACTCCATATTGATGCTTGTTTTTGTTCTCAAAGTTGCCTCATCATATATGTTGCATATTTGTTTATGTATATTCATGTTATGTGTTTCAATTCTTTCTTTCATACAAATTTTATTTCATGTCATAAGTGCATATGGTCAATTATTTCTTCCATATTTCTTATGTTGCCTATAGAAGAATTTGATGTTTGGAACTTAATGTTTTTCAGATAGAAGAGAGTGGCGCTTCCGGAGGAATCGCGAGTTTAGTGAGGGCAAATGTCGTCGAGATTTTCTCCCCTCTCTCATTCATGAAGGCCTACACGAAACACATTCACTGAAGGTAGCCACAATTTCCTGAGAATCCCAAGATGCATCAAAGATGTCAAAGGGAGTTCACATGCAAACTTTGGAAGAAATTAAGCAAATCCAGGGTAGCGGTCAAAGCTAGTCAAATTTTGGAAATTAGGGTAAACATTTCAATGTCTCCTAATCACATGAAAATTCATATACCTGTAAAGCCTATCAAAGGCAATCTACAACCTAAATTTCACATGTAAATGGATTTTCTAGCACATTGATATGCCATGTGCATTTTGTAAAAAGTGTAATTTTTCCACTTAGACCCTACAAAATCTTGTATAGTAATTTTTTTAGTCCTGTGGTTTGACATCTATAAATATCATATGTGGCTACATATTTATACAAATTTTCAAGGCTATCAGAGCTTCCTAGTCACCTTAATGCCACCTTGCAAACTTCCAAATGTAATCAAACTTGTATAAGGGAGATTCATATGAGAGTTTTTAATGCATATTTTTAAAGGAGACCTTTCAAAAACTAGACCTACAAATTTTCATCTTCATGAAAGGATATTTGAAGGGTCAAAGAGCAAAAAAGCCAATTTTCAAGCTCACCGTAGTTTCCTTGAAACAGAAAATTGAAAGCGCGAAGGGCTACCACATGGAAAACAATGATTGAACCATATTGTACAGTTAGGATGAGCTCCCATTGAAGGGTGGAGATGCACTAAAGCATAAAGCATGGAGGATCCACGAGTTTCTCTTCATGGAGTAAGCCTTTTTTGATGGTCAAAGATCAATAATGCAAACTTTATCCAAAAATAGGAGCTTATCTTATCAAATTGATGTCAGCATTGATCCGACGGTGTAGATCAGCCCAAATCCAATGGTGGATAATGAATGTGCCTAATTTTCCCCCCTTTGCCCTAGATATCATATAAAGAACCAATCCTAGCCATCCATTTGATAAATCCAATGGTTGTAATCAAAAGCAGCTGATCTTAGGGTTGAGAGTTGATTTCTCTAGATACAAGGGCCTAAATTCATTCAAAACCTATAAAAACCCCCTTTAAACACATAGAGCATCATTGTTAAGCCTCCATAGGGCCCTTGCTAGCACATGGTTTCCTTGAGATGATCACCCTCAGTTCAGCGTGTGAGGATCCAAGGTGGACTAGTAAGAGCATAGTTCCTAGAATCAATTTTTAGACTTTCACTATAGGATAGGCTCATAAATCCAATGGTTCCTCTTTCTTTGCTTACCCTCAATGGAGCATGTGAGTGATTTAGAGTTTGTTTTATGAGTCTTAGACTTCTTTAGAAACACATTATGATCGTAGAAAGATATAGGGTCAATGAAGTGGAACCTATCCTCTTATGTGTGACATCTGGTTGAACTCTCATAGTGAGAGGTTTGTGTGGACCACGTTTGACTAGTAGAATGCTTAGCTTGACATATCACAACATTCATGTACATGTATGTAATTAAAATATCATTAAATTCATGTCTCTTATCTCTTGTCTCTTAGTCTCTTAATTTGTTTTGACGTCTCCTTCTATCTCTTTCTATGTGTGAAAGTGTGAAAAGGCTCCATAGTCTTGCATTGAATCAGTGAGGATGATCCATTGAGATTGAGAGAATAAATTTCTATTAATCCATAAATCATGACTCACATGCATTCCTACCATCCACAAACACCCATGCATATGTTTCAATTTTGAAAGTGTATAAGAATCTCCATTCTTGGACCAATCTTCCTTTCAAAATTGATTCATATGTGTGGTTTTATTTTTTTTCTCATCATGCATACATCAAAAAGAACCCATGCATATGAATTAAATTTTGAAAGTGTATAAGAAGCTTCATTCCTCCTTTTGAAACTGATTCATGTGTGTGGGTTACTTTTTGTTCTCATCATGCATACATCCATATGTTCCCCCTTCTCATAATCAAATCATGACATCTCTCCTCTCCATACCCAACTTCATCTTCACCTTTACATTTTGATCACAAAGACCTTTCAACACTCACTAGCTTCATACACTTTGCGTGTGCCACGACTAGACCCAATCGACCCAGATTGCGATCACCTCCACACCTTACATTATGTAATGGTATGTATTTCCTGGATATGTACAAGAGGGTTGTCTCAAATGCCTTGGTTGCTCATAATTCTTCCATGGCTAAAATGGAGATCTGGCATGCTCATTTTGGTCACTTGAACTTCAATAATTTGCTTTACTTGAAAAAAGAGGACGTGTTTATTGGTTTGCCAACACTTTAGTCCCTTAAAAATCATGCATGTGAAGGTTGCATTCTTGGAGAAATGCATCATGGTTCTCTTCCAAAAGATAGTCATATAGACACTAGAAGAAAATTATAGCTTGTTCATAGTGATGTATGTGGTTCCATCAAGACCCCATCTTTTGGGAAGCATGTATATTTTGTTATCTTCATTGATGATGCTATTGGCTATACATGGGCGTATCCTATGAAAGCAAAGAATGAGGTGTTTTCTTGATTCAAAAGCATTTTTAGCTTTAGCTAAAATGTTTTCTTCAAACAAGCTTGTGACCCTATGTATAGATCATGGTGTTGAATACATGTCACATGATTTTAATGATTTTCTTCCTAAAAGAAGTATTTCACAACAATGTATGGTTCCATATACACCGCACCAAAGAATTTCTGAGTGTAAAAATAAAACACTTCTTGGAATGGCACAATATATGGTTAAAGGAAAGCACCTTCCTGATAAGTTTTGGATGGAAGAAGTCATATGTGCAAACTATGTGTCGAATCATTGCCCTACAAAATCATTGAGAGTCATCACTCCTTATGAGGCTTGGAATGGACATAAGCTCATGGTTAGTCATATGTGCATGTTTGGTTGTTTGGCATATGCTCTTGTGCCATCACAACAACGTCACAAACTTGATGACAAGGCAAAGAAATGTATATTTGTTGGTTATAGTGCTGAAAGTAAGGGATATCATTTGTACCATTCATTAATGAAAACAATTATTGCCATGTTACCGTATACATAATTCACTCATATATGGTGGTACTTTGTACTTAGGGATACTATTCATCTCTTATGTCATTTCTGAACATCATCAATAGAGAGAGCTATTCCAGTCATCCGTCTTCTCTATGTGTCTTGATGTGTTTTTGCTCCTTGTCTGTGCTCCTCATGTGTCTCTTGCACTTCTACACACACCCAAAAAAAACATCTATAATGTTTTAAGACATGGATTGAGAATTAAGTGATGTTGAGAAGATCCTTGATGTGGAATTCGGATTGCCCTTTGTGAGGAATCTAAGAGTAAGGAAGGAAAATGTAGATGATACAACAAGAAGAAAGGATTGAGGACAAAGAAGATGTGGAAGGATGTGGAATTTAGTGCAATGATTAACATATGATAGCTACATGGCTCGTCATTGTGCCTAGATGAACAAGGTAATACAAGATGCTAAACCTTCTTGTTTTGAAGATACAATTGGAAATGTAGATTTGCAGAAAGCTATGGTTGAGGAGATGGCTGCAATTTATGGAAATGAAACATGGAAGCTAGTTCCCTTTCTACAAGGAGAAAAACACATAGACTATAAATGGTTTTATAAGCTAAATCATAATGTTGATGGTAGCATAAGTAGGTTTAAAGCATGATTGGTAGCAAAAGGATATGTGCAAACACATGACATTGATTATGAGGAAAGTTTTAACCCTATAGCTAAAATGGATAATATTAGAAAACTTGTTCCATTGGCTATAACAAGAGGATGGATTTTTTATTAGATGGATGTGAATAATGCTTTCTTACATGGTAAGTTATAGGAAGAAGTATGCATGCACCAACCACAAGGGTATGAGGATTCAGAGCATGCAAAATATGTATGCAAGCTGAAAAAGGCTATGTATGGGCTTAAACAAGCCCCTTCTACTTGGGATGCAAGGATTGAAGATTATTTAACCTCCATAAGATTTTCTGTGTGTGATACATATTATTCATTATACAAATGATGAAATCATGATTGTGGCAATTCATGTTTAAGACTTGATTCAAGATAGTGATAATGCAAAAAAGCATTAAAGAGGTAAAGCTAAATTGGACTTGAAAGTTAATTCATGCAAACTTCTATGAAACCACATTTAGATGCTTTGAGAATCACTCTTTGTTATGTGAGTGCTTATTTGGATTATGCATTGTTTTATGAAGCTGGTGCAGAATTGCAAGTTAGTGGATGAAACGATGTAGATAGAAGATCTACATTGGTTCATCCACTAACCAAAGTTAGTGGATGAACCGATGTAGATAGACAGTTATTTGGTAGTGTTCCAGATAGAAGATCTACTGGTAGATTTCTATTCTAACTTGGAAGTGTTTTTGCTACATTTAGTGAGAAACAACCCACTGTTTGCTTTTTTAGTATGGAGGCTAAGTATAGAGCTGCTACAATGGCAACATGTGACGTGTCATGGGTAGAGATGCTACATGGATATTTAGGGATATAGAAGCCTATCATCAGTTATCAAGAAATCCTATTTTTCATGCTACAAGAAATCATATTGAGGTGCATTATCACTTCATTAGTAAAAAGGTATTAGCATGTGATATTGATCTCTTGTTTATGTGAGGACAAATGAGTAGATTTTTGATATTTTCACTTAAGCACTTGGAGCAAAGAAATTGGAAATGTTTTGAAAGATTCTTGGATGTGATATCTTGAGATATGAAGCTTAACATGTGATGTTGGAGGAGGACACGTACTTTTTCATCTCTCTAGCATGTATAGTCGTTATGTTGATATATGTTAGGGAGACATCTAGTGAGCTTTACTAGATTTACCTATCAAGAGAAGGCATATTTATTTCTTGTGAACCCACTCATTTGTAGTAATTGGATTTTTCTTTATGTATTATTGTTTATGTATTCTATTGCTTGTATCGTTGCATTAGGTCATTCTTGTACATTCTCTTTATGCATGTTAAAGTGCGATTTACCGTCACAGGCACTTTAAGCTCTTTCGGGTTCTTGGGGATGGTAGGTGTCTGATAAATCAGAGGCCCTATATCTTATTTCCTACTTAACTTATCAAGCAAATAGTACGTTATTCATCCAGTATCGAATTCTTTATATAGGTTTACTGTTAATACTCTGGTTAAGCTTTTCACAGTACGTAACGTAGGAATTAGGAATTACCGTTGCACAGACTCATTATTGGCAACATAACATTACTGCATTAATCACAAATTAATGTAATTACACAAAGGTAAGAGCAACAGTACTCAGAATTTAGGAACGTTGCACTATGACGTCTCCACAGGTCGCAAATCGCCTAGACAGACAGTCTAACGATCCCGTTCCTCTCTACCGGAGAACCACTGTAATGTCTTTTCATTAACTGATAAAAAGGTACAACACTTTGCTACGACCTTTCGATACGTGCGGTATAAGAAAATATGAATTACAGAATTCCAATTCGGCGGCCTTACACTGGCACGCACAGTGGACTTGAACCCGCAATGCAAACAAAATTTAAGGCTCGTCCACGATGCCTTGGATATACATGGTTGTAGCCAATTTGAAGGTTCTGGAGATCTTCTGTTTTAGCGAATCGAACATGAGTTTTAGTGTCTCCAGCTCTACCAATTGTGCATCAATTCTAACTAAACTCGCCGCAATGACTTGACTCATCAGAACTTCAGTCTGAATCTGCAAAAATGCCTCTTGCAAATAAAGTCATTGGCAAGGGCTGCATCCGGGCTCAATCTCATATCTTCGATTTGTTTATCAACTCTGGATAAGCGCTCTGCTTGAAAACCCAACTGCTTTTCTCGTCTCTCCAGTTCTTCAGATTGGAACTGCATGGTTTTATAATAGGCTTCTCTTTCCTTCTGCACTCCTTCCAATTCTTTCTTCAATTGGAGATATATTCCAAGCTCTTCTTGTAATTCTTGATCACATCTGAACAGTGTTTCAGTAGTCTTATGGAGCTCCGCTTCAGCTTTAAGCACATTGGCGGCCAAAGATTGAGAGGCTTCTTCTAAAATACTGTATGCTTCGCGCGTACTATGAAGTTCATTACCTATTGCGTTCATCGCATCTGTCTTGTCAATGAGTTCTTGCTTCAACCGAGTTATGTTTGTATCCTTCTAACACAGCAAAGTATCCCTCTGTGCAAGCTGATCTCTTGAAGTTGTTGAATCTGTAATTGCAGGGCATGATTTTCGGCTTTCACCGCATTAGTTTCTTCTTGCAATGGAGCAATGTCAGCCTCTAGAACATCAACCTTGTGTTGCAACTCCTGTCTGATATTGTCAGTGGCCATTTTCAGTTGCATTGGTAAGTGCTGCGAGAATTGGATCAACAGGCGACCCATAGATTCTAATTCATGAACCATGGGAATCGGCAAAGGAAGAGGAGGAAGTGCTTGGGATGAAGATATGGGTATGATACCTCTATTGTTACTAAACATTCTGTTTATCTTGCCAAAGACTTGTCAATTGAAGAACCAGGATCATATGAGGAAGCCATGACCAAGATAGAATGGAAGGAAGCTATGGATGAGGAGATTGAAGCACTCAAAGAAAGTGACACATGGGAACTAGTACCAAAGAAAGAGTCCATGAAGGTAATTGGATCTGGATGGATCTATAAACTCAAAAGGAATTCTGATGGGTCAATAAACAGGTACAAACCCAGATTGGTGGCCAAGGGTTTAGCACAAACCCAAGGCATTGACTATGAAGAAACATTCTCACTTGTAGCCAAGATGCCAACCATCAGGGTATTGGTAAGTGTAGCTGCATCCAAGAATTGGAACATGTATCACCTAGATGTAAAAAATTCCTTCTTGAATGGATGGATTTTAGAGGAGGTATATATGCCGCAACCTCCTGGCTATGAGGATCCCAACAAGGTAACATATGTGTGCAAATTGAATAGAGCTCTTTATGGATTGAAACAGGCACCTAGGGCATGGAATCACAGGTTAACCACATACCTTGAAGACCAAGGTTTTGTCATGAGCAAGGTAGACACTTCTCTATTCATGAAGAGAAGCAATTCAGAGGTAATATACCTATGTATATATGTTGATGATATCATACTTACAGGTAATGATGTCAATGGAATCAGACAAATCAAGAACTAGATGATGAAGGAGTTCAAGATCAATGATCTTGGATTACTAAAGTACTTTCTTGGACTTGACTTAGTCTATACTAACTTTGGAATCTATATTACTCAGAAAAAATACATACATGATATGTTGAAGAAGTTTCATTTGCAGAATGCCAAAGTTGCAAGTACTCCAATGGAGGTAAACCTAAAACTAAGTGCCCATGAAGATGATGAGCTTGATGATATTACAGGTTACCAAAGCATAGTAGGAAGCTTGAACTATGCTACCTTAACAAGGATAGATATTGCATATGGAGTTAGTGTGCTAAGTCCGTTTATGCACAAGCCAAGGGTACCTCACTTAGAAGCTGCCAAAAGAATTCTAAAGTATCTCAAGGGTACTCAACATCATGGTTTGTATTTCCCTTACACTTCAGACTTGGACATTAAGATCTATTCAGATACAGATTGGGTAGGATGCAAGGATGATAGGAGGAGCACTTCAGGATACATTTCATTTGCAGGTGATAAACCAATATCATGGTCTTCAAAGAAGCAACCTACTGTTGATTTATCTTTTACTACGGTAGAGTATAGAGGATTGGCTAATGCCACCCAAGAAGCCATATGGATCAAGTTATTATATACAAAATTGGGTTTGTATACTAGCTCACCATTGATATTTGGAGATAATACAAGCTCACTTCACCTTGCAGCTAATCCTATTTATCATGCTAGGACCAAACATATAGAGGTCCATTACCATTATGTCAGAGAGAAGTTATTAAGCAAAGACATTCAACTAACATATGTATCAACCAACATGCAGTGTGCGAATTTGTTAACTAAAGCATTGGATGGAACCAAACTTTGCAGATCCAAATCAATGATTGGATTGCAGGTTATACATGAAAACTGAAGATGAAGACCAAGCCAAAATGTTTGGCTTGATGGGGAGTTGTTGGTGCAATTCACAAGCCTACACATTTCGCTTGTAGCCCATACATATATGAAGAAGCATAGGAACCAATGCCAGAAGATAATTACCTTTCTTACTTCTTGTAAAAAGTCACATTTGAATTTGGAATCTTTGTAAACACCTACCAAGAAAATCACGTGGAAAAGTTAGAGATTTGATTGATGGAATATCTCCTATAATGGAGGACTAATTTTTAGAGAGAGCCAACAATATGAATTCAAATTCAAATTGAAAGTGAACATCTATATAAACCTCTAGAAAAAAGTCCCAGGTAAGACTCATCAATCCCGAGATTCTCATTATCATTTCTGAGTGTGTGTGAGGCGTACACTCTAGCCCACACGTATCTACACCATTAGGCAATTTCATACCTTGTTCTCATTGTTCAATTGATCCTTTACCATGATCCAAAGCATGGTAGATTCAACATATTGTCTACTACATGTAAGACAATAGTTACGCAATATAACACAAGAGCAATAGCAGAGAAGATAACAGATATAGGAGAATCTCCACAATTTTCTACTAGCAGCAAGTACAAAGATGATGGCGTTGTCCACCCGTGCACTCTCAAGGTAGAGCTTAAATGGTGATCTAGACAACTCTAGATAGGGAGATACAAGGTAGAGGTATGCTGGCTCAACTCAGTGTCTTAGGTAGTGCAGAAGTCATGTATATATAGGATCATGGGTGGTCTGCCATGGACGGCTATACATGGGCGGTAGAGCGTGGGCGGCCACCGCCCGCGTAATTGCCATACACGGCTTAGACTGGTTGAACCGACCTAAAAAATATAAATGATTTCTAACTCTGATAGGGAATATTCCATGGAATATTCCCTTTACCGTTGCGCTGGGGGCGCTACCCCCGGACCCCCACCAGGGGGCCCGCTGGCCCCCTTGGACCCCCCAGCCAGGGCTGCTCACCGCTGCCCCGGACCCCACAATTGGGGACCCCGGTAACTCCCTTTCCTTATAATACCTTACATGGTCCAATATGACCTTCATCCAACATGCAAGTTGGGATTCCCATCAATTGGGTAATGCACGCTTGGCTTCTCCTCATAAAGGGGGCCTTACAAAATGTGCATACAATCATGACGGGTAGACATTGATCATATACTAACACCCCCCCTCAATGTTTACCGATGATAAATCAAGTAGGTCTCGGTCCTATGCCCATCTGTTGAAGATGCTTGTTGAGGTGCTCTCTTCCAAGTGCTTTAGTGAATATGTCAGCACAATTTGCCTCTGTTGGGCAATATTCTAGCTCCACAATTTCATCTTCAATTAGCTCACGAATGTAATGGTACTGTATTTCTATGTGCTTGGTGCGAGCATGAAATACTGGGTTCTTTGCAATAGCCATACAACTTTGATTATCACACGAGTACAGTTGGCATATTTGATGGAAAGCCTAGATCTGCAAGAATTCGCCTTAACCAAACTGCCTCACAAGAAGCAAAACAAGCTGCTTTGTACTCTGCTTCAGTGGAGGAGAGTGCGAGAGTTGGTTGCTTCCTACTTACCCAAGAAAATATTCCTGAACCAAGTGAGAAACAATATCCAGAAACTGATTTTCTAGAATCACAATCTCCAGCCCAATCTGAATCACAATATCCTTGGAGTGTATCACCTATGGTATACAAAATACCAAAATCCAAGGTTCCTGCAATGTACCTTAGAATTCGCATTCCAGCATTCCAGTGACTCTCCTTAGGTTTGTTGGAAAACCTGCTTAACACTCCAACAGCATAGCAAATGTCTGGTCTAGTGTTGCACAGAAAAATAAGACTTCCAACGAGCTTCCTATACTTCTTAGCATCTACATTAGGCATGTTATCATCCATAGATAGCTTATGATTTACCTATATAGGTGTGCTAGTTGGTTTGCAGTCCATCATTCCAAATGCCTTGAGAATTTCTTTGGAATATTTCTGTTGTGAGATGAAAATGCCATCCTTCCTTTGCCATACTTCAATTCCCAGACAAAAATGGAGTAGACCTAAGTCTGTCATTTCAAACTCAGTTCCCAAGCTGATCCGAGTTTAATTGATGAGTTCCTGATGATCTCCTGTAATGATCAAATCATCTACATATACAATGACAACAACTAGCTTGCTATCCCTTTTCGTTACATACAAGTTAGCATCAGAAGTACTTCTTTCAAAACCCATATTTTTGAAAAAATGATCTATTCGTTGGTACCAAGCCCGTGGAGCTTGCTTAAGTCCATACAAAGCTTTCTTCAACCTGCAAACTTTATTTTCTGAATTGGGAACCTCAAAACCTGGTGGTTGAGATACATATACCTCCTCCTTGAGGTGACCATTCAAAAATGCAGATTTGACATCCATCTGGAAAATAGGCCAGGACTTTTGTGCAGCTACTGCAAGTACCGTCCGAATAGTTGTCATGCGTGCTGTTGGTGCAAAAGTTTCTTGAACATCAAATCCTTCAATCTGTGAAAAACCCTGTGCAACCAATCGTGCCTTATACTTTTCTAATGTTCCATCAGCTTTATACTTAGCTTTCCAAATCCATTTAGTACCTATTACCTTCTTCTTTGGCGGCAAGTCGACTAGATCCCATGTATCATTTTTGAGTATACTATTATACTCAGATTGCATTGCCGCTCTCCAACCTGGATCATCAATGGCTTCTTCAATGGTGGTAGGTTCCTTTATCGAACCCATGATATCTGCCATTAGAGCCATGTTAACAATGTGTTCTGAGGCTCTTCTTTGCTCCTCTATTCTCTTTGATCTTCGTAATCCATCCGATGATGATTCTGGTACATCTACATGTGGATTGTGATCATCAAAGAGCTGTTGTGCCCACTTCGGTAGTGGCTTACGCTGTGTAGCTACAACTGGTTGGCTTTTTATTGAGGAAATTTCTCCATCAGATGTTTCCTCCTCCTCAACTTTAACCTGTCTTTTGATAGGCACAAGGTGAGATATTTCTCCATTTGATGAGATAGTAGATTTACCTTTATCTTCTACTAAGTGTGGTCGTTCATCAAACACCACATCTCGGCTGACAAAAATCTTCCTTGCCTCAGGATCCCATAACCTGTATGCTTTAGACTCTTCACTATATCCTAGGAAGACAGACTTTTTGCTTTTTGAATCCAACTTTGATCTTGTTGAATCAGGAATATGTGCATAACAGAAACAACCAAAAATTCTGAAATGCAAAACTGAAGGCTTTTTACCAGAATATGCTTCTTGAGGAGTCATCCCCTTCAGAGCTTTTGTGTAGCTTCGATTGACGATGTAGACTGCTGTATTGACTGCTTCTGCCCAGAATGAATCAGGCATGTCTTGAGCCTTTAACATACAACGAGCCATTTCAACTACTGTCCTGTTCCTGCGCTCAACAATGCCATTTTGTTGAGGTGTATGAGCTGTGGTAAGTTTCCTTTTCACACCATGCTCCTTACAGTAATTGTTGAATTCTGTTGACAAGAATTCACCTCCTCTATGTGTTCTAAATTTCTTCAATTTCCTTCCTGATTCATTTTCTACATACTTATGCCACACTTTAAATTTTTCAAAAGCATCAGCCTTCTCTCGAATGAAATAAACCCACAGCTTTCTACTATAATCGTCGACTAACAGTAAGAAGTAGAAAGATCCTCCTAAAGCAGGTGTAGACATTTTACCGCAGAGATCAGCATGTACCAACTCTAGAGGAGCTTGAGATCGATTGCTGGTCTCTCTTGGAAACGCCTTTCATTGTTGCTTGCCCATCATACAAGCTTCACAAGGTTCTTGCAACTCTGAAAATGCAGGCAAATGAGCAACCATCCCTGCTCGTTGCATTTCCTTCAAAACTGCAAATCCGAGATGCCCAAATCGTTGGTGCCATAACCTACTTACATCTTTATCTTCTGTAGCAGTTAAAGCACTTAACTCATACAAGTTATCCCGTCGTATGCCTTTACCTACAACATTACATAATGAATCCATGATTTCCGCACCACTCTTATTGAAGTGAATTTCGAGTCCACGATCTGTTATTGCAGAAACTGACAACAAATTTCTTTTGAGTGTAGGTACATAGAGAACATTAGATAACTTTTTCTCAACACCTAGAGAAGTGATAAAAGAGATGGTTCCAGTTCCTTCAGCTGGACACTTGGAGTCATTTCCCACCACTACATTGATGGATTCCCGCAGAGGCACTAGGGAACTATACCAATCCTTTTTACTAGTCATATGGCGAGAAGCTCCACTATCTAAAATCCATGGCTCATCAACACGAGCTTGAGCAGATGAACATACCTCTTCAATAGCTACCCAAAGTTCCAGCTCTATGTTGTTTGCAGACTCTTTGTTCTTCCATGATGATTTTACAGTCCCATTCCGTTCATCAGCTTGCTTCTTTCTGCAATCCTTGATGGCATGGCCTTTCTTTTCACAATAGAAGCAACTTCCTGTGAACTTTTTCTTCTTTGGCTTCTTCTTTGATCCCTCTGAAGAGCCTTTGCCTTTTGCATTTGCTGAGAATGCAGCATCAGTTGTACTTTGCCGATTCTTCAGCCGCATCTCTTCTTCTAAAAGCATGGCACAAAACTCTTCAAATGTAAGAGGAGTTGGCCTTACCTGAGTGTTAAGGGCTGTTACTAATCCATCATACTTTGCTGGAAGAACACGTACAGATCTTCGAGCCAGCTCTTCTGGTGTTATAACAACACCAACTGCAGCCAATTGATCTTGAAAATGCTTTATCCGTTTGATAAAATCTTCAGCCTTTTTAGAATCAGAATGCTTTTCATTTGCCAATTGATTTTCTAAATTCTGTATCCTAGTGTGGTTCTTGGTCTCATATTGTCGAGCCAATATGCCCCAAGCCTCATGTGCTTTAGTAGTATGTTGAACTAAAGTAAGCACAAAATCACTTACACTAGTGACAATCGCACATAATGCATCAGCATTCCGCCTCTTCCAAGCTCATAGAAGATCTGGATCTGGCTGAATCATCAATCTTGAATTTGCTGGATCTTCAACTGGTATAGGCTCTGGATCCAATCCCATCGGTCCCATGACAGTGTCAAGTAATTCATAGGAGTCCAAAATTGCAGAAATTTTGAACTTCCAGAGTGTATAGTTGGTTCCATCCAGCTTCGCTTTAGTGAATGCAGGTGGACGAATTCGAATAGGTGCAGCACTAACATTAGCTCAAGCACCAAGACTAGTGTTCGACGATGAAGCCATCATGTAATCACTCGAATAATCTACTGATATTCTAGTCTGCTAGTAGGCTAAAATAATGATACTTCTCAAGCTATTCGAACCTTACAGCTCTGATACCATGTAAGACAATAGTTACGCAATATAACACAGGAGCAATAGCAGAGAAGATAACAGATATAGGAGAATCTCAACAATTTTCTACTAGCAGCAAGTACAAAGATGATGGCGTTGTCCACCCGTGCGCTCTCAAGGTAGAGCTTAAATGGTGATCTAGACAACTCTAGATAGGGAGATACAAGGTAGAGGTATGCTGGCTCAACTCAGTGTCTTAGGTAGTGCAGAAGTCATGTATATATAGGATCATGGGTGGTCTGCCATGGACGGCTATACATGGGTGGTAGAGCGTGGGCGGCCACCGCCCGCGTAATTGCCATACAGGGCTTAGACTGGTTGAACCGACCTAACAAATATAAATGATTTCTGACTCTGATAGGGAATATTCCATGGAATATTCCCTTTACCGTCGCGCTGGGGGCGCTGCCCCCGGACCCCCACCAGGGGGCCTGCTGCCCCCTGGGACCCCCCAGCCAGGGGGCTCGCTGGCCCCCTTGGACCCCCCAGCCAGGGCTGCTCACCGTTGCCACGGACCCCACAATTGGGGACCCTGGTAACTCCCTTTCCTTCTAATACCTTACATGGTCCAATATGACCTTCATCCAACATGCAAGTTGGGATTCCCATCAATTGGGTAATGCATGCTTGGCTTCTCCTCATAAAGGGGGCCTTACAAAATGTGCATACAATCATGAGGGGTAGATATTGATCATATACTAACACTACATTCCTACAAAGTCTCATTAGAAATGCTTCTCCAGATCTTCAGATATTAACTCATCTTTACTCATTGGTCTGTTGACTATCACAATCCGTAAATGTCGGGATGATAGTATGATTTGTTAAACATCTTTCTCTACATATAGTAAATCCTTTTTTATGAAATCACTCATGATCATTATCTTATTAAGCTAATTAGAATTCCTTGAAAGGAATTAAGCCAATTGCTTCTGTGCTCAAAGAATTGATCAAAACACTGCACATATGTATGAATTAAAATAACAAGTTTTTGGTCTTCTACTATCTTCCAACCTATTTGTTTTGATCCTTCAAGTAGTGGATCATCTTCCAAGCTACATACATGATTATTTTTGTTCATTAGAAAGAAGAAGGGGCCTACTACACTCTCCAATCATCATTCACAACAGGTGTGAAGGAGGATTACCACTTCATCTCTTGTGACTATCCACCATCTCCTCCAATAGTGGTATCAGAGCAATTACAATCAAGAGAGGAGATGAAGTTCCATCCTTCATTGACAAATTGGATGCAAGAATTCTCAAGAGCAAGCAACAACCTTCAAGAGAGGAGCAAGAAAGGTTGAGCACATGGTGTGCAAAGGATGCTCTTGCCAGGTCATATGTACTAAACTCAATCTCTGATTTCTTGTTACCACATTTTAGAAATTGCAAGACTTCCTAAGAGACTTGGGAAGTGCTTTCATCATATTTCTCCTTGAACACAAGAGCTAGGAAGAATTAGTTGTGGGTGGAACTCATAATAGTAAAGAAAAAACCAAAGCAAGGAGTGGCTGATTATGTAACCAAAATGAAAGATGTGGTTGCCTAGCTTGCAAGCATTGGAGAAGAGATAGAGGAGGAGCACATAGTGAGGCAGATCATCAATGGAATTAAAGCTGATGACAAGTGGGAATCCTTCACCACAGCAATGGATCTCTACATGGATATGCAAATACCTCATCTCAACACCTTGATGGGGCAACTCTTCACCCATGAGACAAAGCTCGATAGAAATGGTGACAACTCAAGAGGTTACCAATCTTGTGCCCTTTATACAGATAAGAATAAAGCTAAGGACAAAAGTAAAAGCAAGAAGCATGAAGCAGAGGCTAGTACCCCTCAAGTTAATTATGCACGAAGAAGCAAATGTGTAGGGATCAGAGTGTGCTTGGCACAAAAGGCTAGGATACAAAAGGAGAAAGAACAGTGAAGCAAATGTGTAGGGATCAAAGTGTTCTTGGCATTCCCAATGTGACCAAGCAGCATATGATATACAAATGTGGAGCAAAGCTCACATACAGCCATTCAACAAGAAAGGATACATCCATGAAGACTATTTGGAGCTTGTACACACATGGCAAAAGAAGGAACCACTTCACATAGTGATGATGCAAAATTGGAGTGCTTATAGTCAAAAATTGGATGAGTAACTCAATAAAATCTGGATCTTCAAGATAGTTTGGCAAGAAGGTCCAATATTTCTAATGCATAGGTATAAGGAATGAAAAATATAATTATATGCAATACTTAGAATCCAAACTTAAAGAAAGTGAAGAAGAGCATAATGTTTTGTGTGATCAATTGCATGATGTTCAAGAGAAATTGCATAGTGCAAGGATAGAGAAAGAATTGTTGAAAAAACAAGCAATCGAATTACTCACTTGAAAGTAGTTGACAACCAAGATTGTGTCTATAATAAACAACTTGCAAGGCACCATTGCAAACCTTAATAGTATTAAAGAATTAGAACTTCAATTATAAGATTCAAATAATGTAGTCTCATACAAGACTAAAGTTTTAGGTGACAAAGAATTGCATAGTTTAGAACTCCAAAAAGTGCAAACTGAGGTGTGGAAGTTAGCGAAGTCTAGGGATGAAAACCTAGCTTGGAAGGAGTAACATATTTCCTACTCTTCCCAAATGGGAGAGGCTATGAGTGCCACTCAAAATTTTCTAGAAACTATTACTTTAGATTATGCTAAATCTAAGATGGTGGAAGTAGCATTAAATTAAAAATGGGATACTCTAGAATGTTCTCAGAAGAATTTCTAGAATGAAGTTGAAAACTCTATTCCCCATCATAAATCTATTCTTGATAATTTTTTATATGACATTGATAGGATAATGCATCTTGCATACTAAGAGGATGATGTTTTTTAGTCAATTGGTCAGGTCCACCATGTGTTACAGTGTTAGGCTATCTTTGGTCCAAATATCCAATTATGTTATTTCATATCCTTGGCATTTCTAGCAAATAAACCGCTTTGAATTCTATAACTTTTGTAATCAAACGGGCATATGGTGCTTTCCATCATCTATGTACCAAATACTTTGAGAAGCGAAGGATAAATACAAGTCTTGTTTGTTTTTTGTGACTATCTTTTCTATGTACATAGTGTTGAATGGTACTATAATGTACAGAACATGGGAATAGAAACACACTAAGTTTTTAGGGTGATCCCAATTCCCTAAACCTTTTTCTATGGAAGTAAGTGTAGTAGGCATGTGATTCAATGATATACAATCCAATATAGCTATCAAAATCTCCTTATACTCATCTTCACATGGCTAAATATCTCTACCATAAAAGAGAAAGAATCTAAAAGTTTCTTTGAGATATTTGAACACCTATTTCACTTCTTGCTAATGCTTACTCTCAAGCCTAAGCATGAATCAAATCAAGTGAGAAATAGCACACTGTATATCCGGCCTTGTGATGCATGCATATATAAGAAATGCCATAGGTTGTTGCTAAAGAAAAGTTTCAAATACATCATTGAAATTCTCAATTGAGAACCTAAATATTATATCCAATAGTGAAGAAACTAGCTTGTAATCCTCAAAGTGAAAACACTGAAATAGTTTTTCAACATACATTGCTTGATGCATAATAGTTCCCCCTTGAGTGGACCCAGACTAGATGGCAAATATAGTAAATCAAAAGACCAACATAAGTGACATCAAAGGTATGGTACAAGTCAACCATAAGCATGTCAATTTTCTCATCTAATGACCCAATTGAGAGAATTACATCAATCTAAAGAACAAGCATTGTAAGAAGAGCCCTATCTTTGCATACATATAGTATGCTTTCAATGGGGACTACATGTGAAGAGAAGAGCAATCAAGTGCTAGTGGATTTTGTCATACCACACACGTGGAGCTTGTTTGAGACCATAAAACACTTTTTGCAAGTGACAAACCATGTGCTCTTACCCTCTCGTGGAAAATTCAAGAGTTTGCTTCACATAAATGTCTTGTGATCCAATAGATGTGCCTCTGATCTCTAATGACATGTGGTCGAGAACTCAATAGAATGATAATGGAGCTAGAATAGTCCAAGCGTCACAAAGGCTTAAAAAAAGGATGAACAAATTTCAAATTCTGGGAAAAATCAACATAGTCTTCCTTGAGAAATGGATTAATGAGCAATACTAACCAACCAAAAAGATTTTGTGAGAGTAAATGTGCGCACACCAATAAGTTTATCAAGGAGTAAATTGACCACTTTAATTCACAAAACAAAAAATTTGGAAAAACTTTGCTAGAGTCTCCTTTGCAAAATGAGCATAAGACTAGTGTGAATGTCTCATAAAACTACAAGTATCAACATGTAAACCTACATAGGAAATCATTGGCTCCACTGCATATAATCTGTTACTCAAAAGAAGCCAACTTGGCTTATTGAGTAGCTATGAACAACTAGCATACATCTCCTATGGCGAGGTTGGGTAAGTCTTCCACCTACATCATTGGAGAGATCCTGACAATTGGGTGTCTCCTAGTTAAGAAAACCTCACCGTAGCCCTCTTTATCAACATCAATGGCTTTATGCAAAAAACAAAACATAACTGCTAAATCAATGCCCACATGGACATACATAAGCGATATCATTAGAAGCCTACACAATGTGTATGTGCTCAATATATGTATTAAGATGGCACTTAAAGGCTAAATTCACAGCATAAACACTAACCAACAACATCTACGAGTATCTGTCAACTCTACTCTTTCGAGCCAAAAACTTGCATAAACTTGTGGTGGCTCCTCCCACCACAACTAAAACCCTTCAAGGAACCTATAGATTTACTAGTTTGGCTGAATATTCATTGTTTGAATATTCAGCCCCAAAGGTGAATATTCATTGTTTGAGAAGTACAAAGAGCACTCTTGTTGATGTTCGTGAACCTGTATAAAGAGAAATACACAAAATTACTCCAAAATCGCTCCAAGAAGCACCCCAAAAATGCTTTAAAATAGGCTTTGAAAGCAAAGAATGAAGCTTTGAGGTACCAAAATAGTCTTTCACCTTCTTCGGACACTACAAGAGTATAGCTTAGTGGCAAGAGAGCTTGTTGGTTCAATGTGAGCACTAGCCATGGTTAGGTCGATAGTAAAGTTTATTGATGACAAGTGCTCAATTCATGCTCTCGTGGTGATAGAATGGTTGCATTTTGTATGCTATGTGGTGGGTGTATAAGATAAAGAACTACTCAAACTATATGGATGGTTTTGCATGTGCAATAACAGTTTTGCAATCCATCTCACATGCAAAAATTTGGCATGCATAGTCTGTTCATATGAATTTTGCTAGTTTGATATACCTAAAAAAGTGTAATATGGTTTCCACTTTGAATAAACTTGAGGGACCATCTACACATTTATGTGAGGATCTCAATTTAGAATGATCTTATTCTACTTCTTATATTGCATGTAAGGCCACTGGATTGGCATTCTGTAATTCATATTTTCTTATACCGCACGTACCGAAAGGTTGTAGCGAAGTGTTGTACCTTTTTATCAATTAATGAAAAGACATTACGGTGGTTCTTCAGTAGAGAGGAACGGGATCGCCAGACTGTCTGTTTGGGCGATTTTCGACCTGTGGAGACGTCGTAGTGCAACGTTCCTAAATTCTGAGTATTGTTGCTCTTACCTTTGTGTAAGTACATTAATTTTTTATTAATGCAGTAATGTTATGTTGCCGATAATGAGTCTCTGCGACGGTAATTGCTAATTCCTGCGTTACGTACTGTGAAAAGCTTAACCAGAGTATTAATAGTAAAGCTGTATAAAGAATTGGATACTAGATAAATAATGTACTATTTGCTTGATAATTTAACTAGGAAATAAGATACAGGGCCTCTGATTTATCAGACCTCTACCATCCCCAAGAACCCCAAAGAGCTTAAAGTGCCTGTGACGGTAAATCGCACTTTAACACTGGCACCGTCTGTGGGAAGGTGGCAACAGATTGTGAATAATCAGTAAGGTGGAGCAGTACGTAGGGCAAGTGGTGCAGAGGTGATATATGCCGGTTACTCGGTCCGGCGAGTCGTATTCGAAGTACAGGAGAGACCAGCATCCCTGTGCAGTACCAAATTTGTTAGGGACACCCCCAGGTGGTAGAAGTGTAGGCCCGTTAAGCCCAGTTGTTGAAGGATCGAAGCTAGTTAGCAGTGATTCCGATACCAGTCCGGTGACACATGATGAGATTTCGATAGATTCCGGTGTAATTTTGGTACAGTCTGCAGAAGGTATAGTAACTTCGGAGTGTACAAGGATGCAGTGCGCAGTTGATCCGACACCGTCTGGTCAAAATTCAAACCTTTCTGAGGATAAAATTGTGTTACCCACAGAGATCATTGCCGATGAAAGAATACCCTGTTTTGGGGAAAGTTTGACAAATTCGGGTGAGAGTTCGGTACCAGTTGCGGGGAATTTACAGTTTTTCGGTGATAGTGTGATACTCCCTGGTGAATCTTCATTTTGTACACCACTGTTCGGGGTAAACTTGCCTACCTTGGATATCAAAATGGGGGATAGGCTATTCGATTTGGAGATCTGTAAGAGGTTGAACGCTATTTTTGAGTCGGAAGGTGAGGAGTCTGACCATACAGATTTCGAAGGACAAGAGACACCTCCTCGAAACTCAGGAGACAGCAACGGTACCACTAATAGCACCATGAGTGGTCAACAGTAGCAACAACAACAACAACAACAGAAACAGCCACCTCCACTTCGACCGGTTCCAACAGGGGTGACTTACACAAAGTTTCGTGGATTTCCAGGTGACAACCCTAATGCACATATGCACACCTTTGAGATAAGCTATGCAGTACTGAACCATCCACCCGATCCAGCGTACAAGGCCATAGTATTTCAGGCAACATTAGTCAATGAAGAAGCGAGGTGGTTAACAGAGTACGATATCAACCCATTCGTTACCTATGATGCGGTAAGGGATGTATTATTACAGAGGTTCCGATTGAAGAAGAATCCCGCCGAAATCTTCGATTATTTGCAGAACAATCGATAGAAGCCGCACCAGACTATTCATGAATATGCAACATTGTTTATAAGTCACTTAAGGCAACTGCCTCCGGCACATGCTAATCTACCGGATGATGTTATAACCGAGTGGTATATTAACGGTTTGACCCCACAGCTAAGACAAATCATGATCATCTGCTGTGTGGGGACTATGACACTGGATGGTGTTATTGCGATGGCCCTGCAACTAGAGTATAAAGTTGGAGGATTCACTGAAGACTTGGGGTGGCTGAAAGCCAATAAGAACATTATAGATGATCCGGCTCAACAGATGTATTGCACCAAGTGCAAAAATCCAGGGCACACCAGTGCTACCTACGCCCTTAACTCGATGTATTGTGCCATCTGCAATACAACCGGACACTCAACGGAAAATTGTGCGTATAATGCCAAGGTGTAGGGACGAGTAGCTATAAACGCCATTATACAAGAACCAGGTCAGCCAGCAACCCACTACGTGCCACCACAAATGCGAAACAATCAGTCGCAAGGATACAAAAATTATCGGGGACAGTGAAATACCAATTTTTATGCAAATCGATGGCAGGCGGGTACATCAGCGGAGGCTACTTCTCTGCCACCACCTCAATGTCATTTTTGTGGTGAGATTGGCCACATCCGGAGATTTTGCAAGGATGCAGTAGAATATGACAAAAGGAAGAAGGAGCGCCAAAACCCGATGACGAACATGGTGTATATCTCACCAGTGGAATCATAAGCTACAGTGGTCTAGACAAGATCGGGTAAGCAGTTGCAACCAGCAGGTGAGGTGTTCGAACCTGGTATCCGTGAACAGCAGCGAATGTACACAAAGGCTAGTCAACGGGTAGCTAAAGAGCAAACTGTGTTCCCTGATCCAATTCTGGTCACACAGGTTCCCCTGCCAAGGGCGAGAGCGAATGAACAAGATTCTACCCCAATAACAGTAGAATCATCATCAGAATTGGTGAGGAGTACGATTCAAACAGATCAGGTATGGGAGATTCTATCTAAGGCTTCAATTACACTCCCTTTGGGACAATTGCTTGCATTGGTGCCGAGAGTTAGGCAGCAATTCGAGCAACAGGTCAGTCCTGGGTCTTCCTGTACTCCGGCGACGGCAACAATACAACCGGAAACTGATTCTACGATGGATCATTCAATCCCCTTAATCACTGTCTGGCATAAAAATCAAAAGATTACTCAAGTGCTAATTGATGGCGGTTCAGGTGTGAATATAGCAACTACAGCTCTCTACAAGAAATTAGGGTGGACCCAAATCGAGCCCGTCCAATTCTTTGTAAGAATGGCAGACCAATCCCGCGTCCATCCGGTGGGACTAGTACGGAATATCCCAATTACTTTGCAGGGTACCACGTTCAAAATGACTTTTGTAGTCTTAGAACTACCAGAATCCAGCCTCGACTACAATCTACTTTTCGGTCGATCATGGTTGAAACAAGCCAAAGTTGTACAGGATTGGTCAGCAGAGGAGTTGACTTTCAAAGATAATCACCGTAAATATGTTGTTAAATTGGATGCCATCCAGCCTTGCAGGCTTCATGCTAGACCATATGTAGCGGAGCCGGTCCATATGTTGGATGGCTTATCTGACAATCAGGAAGAGGCATTTCTGAAGAACAATAAAGATATGATCTCCTTAGGTACTGTAGATCTTCAATCTATAGGAGACAAGTGGAATCCGGCAGTATGTACAGTTGTTTCTGTGACCGAAGATGCAGACACAGATGATAGTGTTGCTATGGATGGAGCCACCCTACATCAACTTTTACAGTCAGCTGATGATCTGGTGAAACCTCGACAATTTTATGTCCTGGAAGATGAGTTAGTAACATATAATTTGGGTGATGAGGCTAACCCACGACTTGTTAAGATTAAGGTAGGATTGTCCGAGGCTTTTCAGGAAGATTTGATCCGACTCCTGCGTGAGTTTTCCGATGTTTTTGCTTGTGACTATCACGATATGAACGGTCTTGATCCACGGATCTATCAACATAGGGTAGTGCTCAAACCTGAGGCGAAGCCAATTAAACAATCCAGTTACCGAATGAACCCCAATTATGCAGCACAGGTCAAAGCAGAACTCGATCGGTTATTGAAGGTGGGATTCATTGTACCAACCGAGCACGTTGAATGGATATCTCTGATCGTGATTGTTCCGAAGAAAAATAAACAACTGCGAATCTATGTGGATTACCGAAAACTGAATGCAGCCACGGTACCTGATCCATTTCCTCTCCCCTTTCTCGACACAATGCTAGACAGGGTGGCCAGGCACGAGATGTACTCCTTTCTGGACGGCTACATTGCTTATAACCAGGTGTGAATGGTAGAATAGGACATACCAAAAATCGCCTTCATCACGAATTGGGGTGTTTATGCTTGTATGGTAATGTGGTTTGGGTTAAGGAATGCTCCAAGCACATTTCAACGATGTATGCAAGAAGTCTTTTCACCCTACCTGACTACTTTTATGCAAGTATATTTGGACGACTTCTCCTTATTTGGCAAGATTGTGGTGCACCTGTATCATTTACGGTGCTGCTTTGAAAAATGCCATGAATATCGACTATGCTTGAATCCGAAAAAATCTGTTTTTGCGGTCTCTTGTGGTAAACTCCTCGGACATATTATATCTGCACAAGGAATACAAGTCGATCCGGATAAAGTTGCAGCTGTGTTGGAGGCACCGGTCCCTACAACACCGAAAGAAGTTATGCGCTTCCTGGGTCAAATCCGGTGGCATGGCAGACATTTACGGTGGTTAGCTCATTTAGCCACACCACATAATCGGCTAATGACTAGTACTCCATGACAGTTCGAATGGACTCCAGAATGCCAAACTGCATTTGATCATTTAAAGGGATTATTGATGAAGGCTCCAATTTTGCAACCTCTTGATTGGGAACGCCCGTTCCATGTCTTTGTAGATGCATCGGATATAGCCATTGGTAGCGTTTTAATGCAGCAAGCTGACAAATGGTTTCGGTATGTCTATTATGCAAGTCGCCGACGAGCTCCTGCTCAAAGGAACTATTCAATGATCGAAAGAGAATATCTCGGGTTGGTGTACTCGGTGAAGAAATTCCGGCATTATTTGTTTGGCCAGAAATTCACCTTCCACGTGGATCATGCCGCAGTTGTGTATTTGGTATGGCAGCAACATTTAGGTGGTCGCTTGGCTCGATGGGTTTTATTATTACAGGACTTAGACTATGAGGTGATTCATCGATCCGGCACAACACATGCCTTGGTAGATTTTCTATCTTGGTTGGATTCTGGTGAAGCTCTAGTGGGGGTTGATGACACTACACCAGCAATTTACGCTACTGAACCAGCTCGTGATGAATCTACAGAACCTCCTATGCCGCCTACCTACTATGATACGTTACTAACTTTTCTAACTGACGGATGTCTTCCTCCTCGTACTCCCCCTGCTCTGCGACGGAAAATTGCAGTTTACAGTCATAGATTCCGATTGATTGTCGATCAGCTGTACTACATGGATCATACTGGTGTCTTACTTCACTGTATCCCACCACATGAAGCAGACTCGGTTATTGCTATGGCTCATTCAATACCCTCGGGTGTACATTTTGCAGCAGATCTTACTCACCACAAAATTCTACAAGGTGGGCTTTGGTGGCCTACCATGTACAAAGTTGTGACTCAGTTTGTGCAGCAGTGTGACACTTGTCAACTGTCTGGACAACCATTACAGCGCCACTTCTTTCCTCTACAACCTGTATTACCTTTGGAACCCTTTCAGAAATGGGGTCTTGATTTTATTGGGCCAATAACACCACCAGCGATCCTTAGCAACAATCGATACATATTGACCTGTACAAATTACGCCACCAGGTGGGCGGAAGCTTGGGCTTTACGGTTCACCGCAACTGTTTCGATGGCAAAATGCCTGATGAAGGACGTATTCCCGCGTTATGGATTACCTCTAGAACTTGTGACAGACCAAGGAACACATTTTGCCAACAATTTAATGCGAGTACTAACGCACACTTTTCAAATTCTGCATAAATTCAGTTCACCATACTATCCACGTGCTAATGGGTTGGCTGAAAGTACCAATAAGACGTTGTTGAGTATGCTTCACAAATTGATCGTGGAATCGTCAGAGTTGGGATCAGTTAGTACCCGTAGTTTTATATGCATACCGGACTACATACAAAGTGGCGACCGGAATGACCCCTTTCAAGCTTGCTTGTGGATTGGAAGCAATCACGCTGATGGAGATTGTAGTGACAAGCCTATGCATGGCCCTAACTCAGAAATTTTTGCCCAAAAACTCTTTGCCATTTCGATTGGACGCACTCAGAGCTTTGGATGAACATCGCTGGGAAAGTTTGCTGGTTCTTCAAGAAGTTCAGTTGCGGCAAGCCCGTACCCATGATCGTTTCCTCAAGACTCCAGTTTTTACGGTGGGCCAACTTGTGCTATTTTTTAATGCTAAAGCAAATCGTTCTCTTGGGAAATTTAAATTACGGTGGTTCGGTCCTTACCGGATTAGTGAGCAAGTGGGACTAGCTACTTTTCGGTTGACTACCTTGACCGGAGTTCCTCTTCCTAAAGTGATTAATGGTTCAAAGCTGCGTCCATATCACCAACCACCTGATCATCGCTGACGTGTTCCTCGTTTTTTCTACGTGTCACTTACTTTCTTTTTATTTCCGCGTTTTGGTTGAATATAGAGCATAAATTTCCTCGTTTTGATATCTAAATATGATTAATCGCCGCCCTGTGTTATTGTTTCTGCACATGCATTCACGCTGTAATTATGAAGGTTATCATTTCAATATCGCACGATGATTAGGGTTTTCGATCGCCTCACATTGCTGTGTGTCTACTTAATCTTATTCCTTTCACTGTTAATCGCTATTGTGTCTGTGTGTTTCTGTGCTCTATGTTTTCTGTGTTCTTCGTGTTCTTGAGCTTTCGCGTGCACGACATGGAAGCACTAGCCAACTGCTACCTTCCGTGAAGGACTCACTCTTGAAGTGAGTGAGTTTTTGCATATCCGAGGTCTTTTGAACTTCGCTGAATTGCCTTGGCATTCAGTGGAGTGTCAACCTTTTTATGCGCATATCATTTTTGCCATTGCCGCCACATCTGCTACAGAGCAATGTTGGCCAATCACATGTTTACCGTCCCGTGTCGTCATCACTTTAGCTTCATTTGCTGAAGCATTTCGTCTTCCCATGGAAGGATTGGAGAATGGTCCTCTCCTTCCTGTAGCTACCATGACCGCATTATTCCCACGGCACTCATCTAATGAGTATGTCATTCTGTGTCGCCCTGATCCTGAACGTACCGCCTTGCAATTTTTGGTTGCTATACTGAACTTGCAAAAACGTACCTACGGGATTTCGCGTCCCTTTTACTCGATGATTGACATGGCTTCTCGTGAGCCTATCAATTTTGCATCTTTTTATTTTCGGCGCATTCACCGTGAATGTGTTACGGTTATTAAACAAGTTAATAAGGGTGATCTTCCACAAGAGTGTTCCTAGAACGAGATTTGCATAATGCAACATAGAAACTACTCTACCATGAATAGCTATATTCATCCTCTTAGCTAAACCATTCTTTAATGGGATATAAGAAGCTATAAAATGTCTACCCATTCCTCTAGATTGCTAGAAAAGGCTGAATTCATGTGCATTATACTCACCTGCATTATCTATATGTAAAGCCTCAAGCCTAGTTTCTATTCAATCTCAACTTAGGTGAGCCATTTTTTGAAAGTAGGAAACACCTCATCCTTTGATTTGATAGGATATACCTAGAATATTTTAGGAGGATCACCTATAAAAGTGACAAAGTAAAGAGAACACCTAATGACCTTGTGGGAACAGGACCAAAAAAATTGGTATTGATGAGATCTAATGGCTGAAGTGAAGAGTCAACATCCATCGTAAGGTAGAACGAGAAAGATTATCCATTCCCCTACAAGATATGTTGCCCAAATTTTCATGATAGATACAAGTCATAGGTTGTCCAATAACAACTAAGAGTGTCTTTCTATGATACAAATAAAGAAAAAAAATGAGCCAACTTTACTTCTTTTTGCAATAACCATATTGCCCTTTCATATGCAAAAGAATTGGGCATTGAAAAACACTTTGTAGCCTAGATCATCAAGCTAACCAACTAACATCAAATTGTGTGATAACTACGGCACATGGCATACATTATTCATAATTAAATTTGAACCATTAGTGAACTGCACAACCATATCAAACTAGTAAGTATCATTGAGTCTCAAAGTACCAACAGACATTGTTGCAGAAGTAGAGCACCATCCTGTATGTGGTGTTACATTCAAAGAAGCACCAGAATCTAGTAGGAATATGTGGGAAAGAGAATTAACCACAATAGCCTCACTAAGCATAGTACTATCAAGTGTCGACACATCAACATCATCAGAAATAGCATTCATTTCTTCTATCTTCAAAGTCAAAGCAAATGGTGTAGGTAACTATTCAACATACACATCAACATTGTTTCCTTTACTATTGAGGATAGAGGAGTTTTGAAGATATATAGTTAATTTGAATTCTGAAACTGTTCTGATTTGGAGAATACTCAATCAGATTGTTGTTGAATCAGATTTCTTCTAACTCAGATGTTGCTTACTTGGATTTTTAACAGATAGTTATATTTTAATTGAGCGCCGACTTTGCAGGAAGTGAGTAATTATGTTTTGGTTCGTGCGAGTGAAAGAGAAAAATAAGAAGAAAGGAGGCACGAGAAAAGAAAGAAGAAGTAGAAGAAACAGAAGAGAGATTCTTCGTTCTTGTAATAGCGTAGATACATATTTGAGTCAGTCCGGATCAATCATGTAATGATTTACTATTTTGTATTACCCAAATGTTCTCACGAACTCTTTCTATCTTGTAAGGCCTATTTTAGAAGACTCGTAATGATGATTTTTTCCTAAACCTGTTCAGAGCAAGCGTAAAGCTCTGTCTATTGCGGATCATTATCTTTAAAATTATACTCTGTATCAGCACAGCAGTGATAAATCTGAAATTCGCTAGAAGTCAATTCTCTGTGTGTAGCAGACTAGTGCTAAGAACTTGGTTTACCAGAGTCAAGTAGTTGATGTGTTGTATTCGAACCCCAACACATTTTGGCGATCCTACTGTGTTGCTAATGCAGCAAGACATGCATGAAATAATGAAAAAGATGATTTGGTAAAGTGTATTTTACAAAAGCATAGGCAAGGGAAGCTAATGTGGAGTCATCCTCACAATTTTATGATTGGTATGAAGCAGAAGAGGAAGCCGATCTGGACACTATAGAGGAGGAAGGAGAAACAGGTGCAACAGAGGCAAGGTTAGTGGGTGGTATACTTGGAATGCTATTCCTAACAGAAGCAACTGTAGGGGTAAGAAGATGGCTCTAGTTTGACCCACTTGCAGGGGTGACCAGTCAAAGAACTAGGCATACACCTCAACCACAGCCAATGGCGCAACCACCTCCCAATCCTAAAGTCAAATTAGCGTATTTCAAAGGAGGCTCTAAAGAAGATGTTGATTGTCATGTTGATCAGTTTGAAATTAAATGGATGGCAAACAGTTATCAGGTAGTATATGGTGATGCAGTTAAGCTTCAGCAATTTGCAGCTACCTTGGAAGGACGAGCAATAAGCTAGTTCAGTCAATATGGTATAGCTCATTTTGCTACATACAATGCATTAAAAACAACATTTTTGCAGAGATTTTGAGAAAATTACAAGTGATCGGACAGAAAGACTCCTTCTGATATTTTGAGAAAATTACAAGTGATCGGACAGAAAAACATTCTGGTTGAGGATTATGCTCAGAGATTTAGGATACTTGTGGATAGATTACAAGGGAACGAGAGACCTATTGATGAGATGTTAGCAAGTTACTTTCTAAAAGGACTACGAAGTGCTATCAAACACGCAGTGGCAAGTGTGGATATTGCTAATCGATTTAATGTGTTAGTGTTAGTAGCAGCACGCGTGGAAAGAAGGTTTGGAAGGGCTAAAAAGATACATTCTGATTTTGGTTCAGAGATTGAATCTGACTCAGAAATGGAGTCAGACAAAGGTTCAACGGATTCTGACTCTCATGACCAAGATGAAGAAATAGTGGGGAAAATGCATCGCAAGCATAAGGCTAAGCAAAGTAAAGAGGAGGCATGGATTAATAAGTTAAAGAGACATGGATATTCCATCATAGCTCCAAAGGAAAAGAGATTTTGTGATATCTGTGACAAAGAGGGACATACAACAAATCCGTTTTGGTACAACCCCAAGCATAGAGGGCAAAGTTCGCAGAAAGATAATAGGAATATTAATGAAGTAGCGGCCAATCAGGCTATTCCCGTCAAAAGGTGGGGTAATTTTTTGAGGTAGCAACAAGTAAGACCTCCATGGAGAGATCAAGTGAATCAGAAGGGGAATAACCAACAAGGGAATCAGCAGGGTCGACTGCCACGGGTGATGCCTTGTGGATATTGTTCAGCTCCCGATCATTGGATAGGGCCGAATTGTCCCTTATGGGTAAAGCATAGGGAAGAGAGAGGTATACCCATTCTTAGGTACAATCAAAATTATCAACAGGGACAACATCAACAACAAGGGTAGCAGGCGGCTCAGGCAAATGCCATGATTATAGAATGGCCAAATCAAGAGGATAGGGGGAATGATGCACCAAGTACATCTGAGAATATACACGTTAAGAGTGATAACCAATGGCAGTGTGATTGCAAACAATGTGGGAAAGGCAAATAAGTGGAAGTGTTGGCAGCTACAAGATCAAAAAATAAAGGACCTGTTAAGCCCATAAAAGTCATATTGGGCGAAGTCAACCACAATCAAAGTCAACCCGATCAAAGTCAAATCGATCAAAGTCAACAAGGTCAAGGTCAAAGACAACAGGTGCAAAGTCAAAATGCTGAAGTGCAGGTGTCAAAGTGCACAGGTAGTGCACAATTAATTGTCCACAAAGGGTAAATTGGAGAAAGTGGGTTGCAGGTTGCAGAGGTATTTCTCTAATTTTCCTAAGGTCCAAAGTGTTTTTAAAGTATTTTGGAAGGTTCAGGTGAACCCTCTTTTCTGTGCAAAAGTGAAGACTTAAAAGGAAATGTGAAGGTATGTGAAGCGGCAGCGTACGCACAGGTGAAAATATGGACCCCCAATTAATTTTTTTTGGTTTTAGTCTAAAGTCACTACAGGACAAAACAGGGAGTCGTTGGCTGCCACTTGTGAAGACAATCTTGGGACATCAAAGTGAGCATCAAGATTCTCTTGCAGTTAGGAGCGTACGTGATCGACACACTCAAATCAAGGCAAGGACTATTCGTGGACCATTCTAGAGTAAGCAAGGGAAGCATAGTCTAAGTGAAGCAAGAGAGAGAAGTGCAAGAGTCACCAGTGTGTGACACAGAGAAGTGGAAGTGCAAGAGTGCATGGAGAGTGACTAAAGAATTGTGCAGAGAGTGCTAAGCTAGTCCCCCAAGGATCTCAAGGTCTCATTGCAGTGTGCACGTGCGGACAGAAGGTATTCATTCCTCTCCCTTTGTGGAAGCTTGGTGCAAGGTGTGCACAAGTGTGAGCTTGAAGCAGGTGGAGGTCTAGTGCAGAGGAGGCCGGCAGCAAGAAGACTTTGGGTAATTGGTATTTGTAATTGAGCACTCTGTGGGGTTTTGCACAGAAGTATTGGCTTGTATTGTGCTTCAACATTTTACTTTTCTTATTATAATCAATCGGCAGAGGCTTTCAGGGTGTATTTTCTCTTTTTTTCATTCCCTTTTCTCCTACAAACCCTCAAACTCCTTCTTGTCTAAGAATCCCCCAACAAAATTTGGCACGCCCGATGGGATCTCCAAGGAGATTTGAGCTTAGGAGGAACCAAGTGCAAAGTATAGAAGAGATCGCGTGTCGACAGTACTACGACAGTGCTACTTCATTAACCAAAAGGTAAATATTCCTATCAAGTGTCTCATATTAAGTGGACTATGAGCTGCTCATGACCGCAACCCGGTCCCAAGCATTGAGGGTCACCTGCAAGAAAACAAGAAGGAAGGTTGTTAGAAGATCCTCCAGTCCACTATCATCAACTTCATTAGTAAGGAGCATGGTTGGTCAGGTAGAATTGGAAACCTTACTATCAAGATTAAATATAAAATTTCCTTCGTTCAAAGGTCTAGCTCAGGAAGATCCTGACGAGCATATTAGAAGGTTTTTGGAACTATGCAAAACTAGAGGCTTAATGGGGAGGGAGGATGCCTTTTTGATACTCTTCCCTGCCACATTAGAAGGATTAGTAGATAAATGGTTCAACCAATTTGCTGATAACCATTTTACAACTTGGGACCTAATGAAAGATGCATTCAAAAATCAATTCCAGCATGGAAATACTGCAGAGATCATCATAGAGGAGTTAGAGAATTTGAGATTGGGTCCAGGTGAAAAGTTCCGAGAGTTTGTGAGTAGGGCCAAGGCACTAATGGCTAAATTACCAGACCCACCACATGATTTTTTTGTTAAGAAATGGTTAGCTAAGCCACTTCCAGTGGCCACACAATGCAAAATCAAGAAATTAGTGTTGCCTATAGCCTCCATCGATGAGTTCATCAACACAGCTACACGACTAGAGCAGATAAGGCAACAGTATGGAGCTACTTCTTCTCAATTACCATATTCCACAAAAATGGAGGATCTAGTAATCCAGCTAAGGAAGGAGTTGGAGGGCTTAAAAAGAAAGAATCCCCACAAACAGGAGGAAAATGTTGTTACTCAGTTGAGAAGAGAGATTGAAGCATTAAAGCTCCAAAAGGAGGAGGAGGCCCAAGCAAAGGGATTGGCCCAATTGCAACAGGAGCTATAGGAACTCAAAGGACGTGGCATCAAGAGTGGACTTTGGTGTTCCATGTGCAACAAGCAAGGGCATATAGTAAGTGAATGTCCTCTGTTGAGTGTGACTTGCCAATTATGCAGGAAAGTTGTTCATGAGGCCCATGAATGCCAATCAAGGGGAATACCTGCAACAACATACTGGACACAAGGAGGACCCCTACCACCAGCAAATGTGATGGCGGCTACACCGAATCAAGGTAACAATTACAACCCTAGACAGAGAGATAATTTTGGAAATGGGCCTAGAAGGCCAATCATTTGTTTTAGATGTGGAGAATGTGGGCACTATCAAAGTAGATGCACTCTCCCAGAAAATGCCCCGCCTTGCAGAAACTGCCCAGAGGCTAGAGACCATTGTACAAATTGTTGTCCTAAGAATCAAGCCTCTTCATCCGGGCCCCATATTCAAATGATTTCTATGTGCAAAGAAGAGATGGTAAATGAACCCAAGGTGCCATCACCATCTACCAGGGTGGTGCAGTTAGAAGAACTTGAATATTTTATAGTACAGACAAGAAGCAAGGGGAAGGCTCAAGTGGAAATAGGTCAAGAACCAATGATTAATGGATTGAACAAAGACAAAGTTGCATATGAAGGCAACGCCACCACATGTGCAGACGCAAGCCAAAAAGAAAATTTCATAGGTACCAGTGATGCCACTGGAAATGCATTCAACAAGGCTCATGAGGAGTTTGATAAGTCAAATGGAGCCCATGCTCTTAAGGAATCAGAAGCTTCCAGACTACTCAAGTCCATGAAAAAGGAGGTCAGTATTTTTTATTTAATAAAGATGGATGGGAAGTTCAGGTCAGAACTCTTGCAGATAATTGATCAAATGTCCACAAAAAGTTTAGTGGCAAAGGCTGTTGTTATGCCTAAAGATAAAAGTGTAGGGGAAGTACCCCTCACAGATTACAAGAGCTCTCGGCTAACAGTCTCCATTAAAGGTCATGAGTTTCAAGGAGTTATTGTGGATGGTGGTTCTGGCATTAACTTGATGCCTGAATATACCATGAAAAAGACTGGACTATACCCTTCAATTCCTGCAAACTTCATTGTAACAATGGCAGATCAAAGCATAGTAAGGCCTATGGGAGTGGTCCCTGGAGTTCTAGTCAGGATACATGGTACTATCTTTAACTTGGACTTTGTTGTTTGAAGGCTACCACAGGTAGAAGGAAGTTTCCCTCTGTTAATTGGAAGAGCTTGGTTAAGGCATGCCAATGTGCTGCATGACTGGGGCAAGGACACAATGTGGGTAAAGCAAGAGGGAAAAGAGTTGCAGCAGATAATTTTAGAAGAAGGACCAGACAATTAGAGAAATACTAGCATGATGCAGACAATTGGTATTTGTATGGAAGAAGAAACCCAGACCTATTTGAAGGAGCAGACTTATATGAAGATGAAAACATGTTGGCTTGGCTCCATGCAGAGGACCCATCTTCCTGCTATGGAATTTTTCCAAATTCAAGTAGAGAAGAAGCATATGAAGAAAAAAGAGGAAACCACTCAGGTTGAAACAATCTCAGTTAAAGGCCATAGCAAAGAGAAGAAAAGCAAAGCCCTTACATGCAGCAGTGATGAAGCTACTCCAATTCATATGTCAATGGCCATTTTTTATGGATACTGGTATGGCTATCATCTGTTAAGTCAATTCTTATGATAGCAAGTGCAGGGCTTTACAAGAATGTGGAAGGTGTACCTGCCAATCTTTGGAAACAGAGGGTTCCATTGGATGAAGAAGCTGGAATAGTAAAAATTAAATTTTGCAGATTAAGTCATAAAGTTGCTGGAGGAGATAACATTCTAATGAAGGATTTAGGGTACTCCTATCAGATGACCAGTGTGCCCAATGAGAAGACAAAACCTATGAAGTGTAGTACAATTGGAGATTATGGAGGAGTCTCTCTGAGTCAACAATACAAGGCTCAAGGCCTATCATCAACAAAAGTGAATATTTATAGATCACCTGGAACCTGCAAAATTTGTCCAGGTTATATAGTCTTTTCCCATCATTTTTGTTAAGTTTTAGTAGTTTTCTTTACCCATTTCATTCTTGTTCCTTGCGTTTTTAGCAACTTTTCTTTACCCATTTCATTCTTGTTCCTTGCGTTTTTAGCAACTTTAGCAGCCATTTCATCAATTTTGCAAAGATACAATTTTTGGAAATTTTTTCAGAATTTTTCAAGCATTTTTTAGAATTTTTCGAACATTTTTTTCCTTTTTCATGAGTTTTTTTCTTACCAAAATTGAGGAATAAAGGAAGTTCTCTATGGGTTTGGGTGCAAAAAACTAGCTTTCACCTCTAGGAAAATGTTTCAAAATATTTTTAGATTTTTTGGATTTTTTATGTATTTTTCTTTGGTTTTTTGGATAATTATAATAATAATAATCATACAAAAAAAAAACCAAGGCGTTTTCCTTTTTTTGCAAAAACAAAAAATCCCCCCCTCCCCCACCCTCCCCCCCCTGCGGTTCTGACAACACTCCCCCCCCACCATTTTTTAATTTTTTTCTTTATTTTATTTTCTTTTTCTTTTGTTTTATTTATTATATTTTCATTTTTTTAATTTACGTTTTGGGCTGCATTCAAAAAGAAAACTTATTTTTATTATTCTTCTTTTTTATTTTATTAATTAAAAAAACAAAACAAAAAAAAGGGCACTTTATATATTTTTTATTTTTATTGGCTCAAACCTTTTGGCTCTGGATCATGCCTCCGATGGTCATTTTTTTCAAAATTGGAGTCATTTTCATGTATCTTGGCACCTTTGGATTCATTTTTTGACTTAATTTTTCCAAAATCCACACTTTTCTCTGACTTTTGGTCAAAACCCACATGTTTTGAGCATATTTATTACATGTTTTTATTTCCACACATGCCCCACATTGTCTATTCTTACCTCATCTCACCATGTGTTGCGGATTTTCCCATATGCATCCTTTGTACCTATACGGTTTGATCATTTTAACCTTCTCCAGACCCCATAATCCTTCTCCCAATCCCTCCCTTTACCATTCTGTCCAGCCACATCCTTCACCCTCCCAACCCTATCCATCTCTGCCCCATCAGCCCTTCCTTCCCCATCCTTTCTACCCTCCCTTTTCGTTACTTTGTTTCTCCCTGCAAAAATTCCACTTTTGGTTCTTCTCTGGTGCTTGTTCTGGTGGAATTGGTTGCTGCACAGGTATCCTCTTCAAACTTTTACCACTCTAGAATCATGGTGTCCTCTATGCTTAGAGTTTTGGCTGTAGCTCTCCGGGACGGAGAGCACATTAGGTGGTGGGCAATTGTTAAGCCCATAAAAGTCATATTGGTCAAAGTCAACCGTAATCAAAGTCAACCAAAGTCAAAGTCAAATCGATCAAAGTAAAACTGATCAAAGTCAACAAGGTCAAGGTCAAATTCAACAAGTGCAAAGTCAAAATGCTAAAGTGCGGGTGTCAAAGTGCACAGGTAGTGCACAATTAATTGTCCACAAAGGGTAAATTGGAGAAAGTGGGTTGCAGGTTCCAGAGGTATTTCTCTAATTTCCCTAAGGTCCAAAGTGTTTTTAAAGTATTTTGGAAGGTTCACGTGAACCCTCTCTTATGTGCAAAAGTGAAGACTTAAAAGGAAATGTGAAGGTATGTGAAGTGGCAGTGTACGCACAGGTGAAAATATGGCCCCCCAATTAAATTTTTTTGGTTTTATTCTAAAGTCACTACAGGACAAAACAGGGAGTTGTTGGCTGCCACTTGTGAAGACAATCTTGGGACATCAAAGTGAGCACCAGGATTCTCTTGCAGTTAGGAGCGTACGTGGTCGACACACTCAAATCAAGGCAAGGACTATTCTTGGACCATTCTAGAGTAAGCAAGGGAAGCATAGTCTAAGTGAAGCAAGAGAGAGAAGTGCAAGAGTCACCAGTGTGTGACGCAGAGAAGTGGAAGTGCAGGAGTGCATGGAGAGTGACTAAGGAATTGTGCAGAGAGTGCTAAGCTAGTCCCCCAAGGATCTCAAGGTCTCATTGCAGTGTGCGCGTGCCGACAGAAGGTATTCATTCCTCTCCCTTTGTGGAAGCTTGGTGCAACGTGTGCACAAGTGTGAGCTTGAAGCAGGTGGAGGTCTGGTGCAGAGGAGGCCGGCAGCAAGAAGACTTTGGGTAATTGGTATTTGTAATTGAGCACACTGTGGGGTTTTGCACAGAAGTATTGGCTTGTATTCTGCTTCAACATTGTACTTTTCTTATTATAATCAATCGACAGAGGCTTCCAGGCTGTATTTTCTCTTCTTGTCTTTCCCTTTTCTCCTACAAACCCTCAAACTCCTTCTTGTCCAAGAATCCCCGAACAATTAGTTGTTTTAATTGATGGTTCATTACCACAATACTTTACACCTGATCAAAGGAAGAAGTTTGCACTTAAAAGTAGGCCGTATTTGGTTATAGCTAGGGCATTATACAAAAAAGGGGTGGATCAGGTCATAAGGAGGTGTGTACCAGAATTTGAACAAACAACCATGTTATAGGAAGCACATTCACATCTAGCAGGAGGTGATTTGTCAGGGGATATTAGAGGGAAGAAAGTTTTACAAGATGGGTTATGGTGGCCGACTGTTTTAAAGGATGTGCATGAGTATGCTAAAGGATGTGTGATTTGCCAAAAGTTGGGACAACCTAATAATTCAGATCGGATCTCTGATCATCCAATTGTACCATTGGATCCCTTCCAAAAATGGGGCATGGATTTTGTGGGGCCCATTAAACCTACTACTCAACGGGGAAGTAGATATATACTTGTAGCAACAGTCTATTGTACGAAATGGGTGGAAGCACTTGCATTGAAGGATAATAATGCGGCAAGTGTGGCAAAATTTCTTTATCATAATATTACGACCACGTTTGGGTGTCCGATTGAGTTGGTAAGTGATAGAGGTACTCATTTCCTTAACACTAGTTCTGTACTAGGACACTTGAGTGTCTTGGGACACTTAAGTGTTCTGCTTTTACGCCAAATTGATTGATTTTTCTTGATGACACCCTTGAGGCTTTGATGGCATAGTCATTGGGATTTGATAGCTTGCATCATGTACTTTTAGAGAAAAATATAATCTTTATAACATTTTACAACTTCACATGCTTTATTAAATGAAGAAGAAAATGGGAATTTTTTAAATCTCAACTTTTAGCATAACTAAAAAAATAGCACAATTTAAATATTTTGACAAATTGAATATGTTTTAGGAAATAGAAAGCTATTCATGGACTTTGGCAGTGTAAAGTAAGTTTCTAGGGATCTCTGGAGAAGGTTGTGCACTTCCATAAGTCATAAACATGGACTCAAAACTTGTCTTCTCTAGATCACTACCATTTATCGCACCTTTTAAAGAATGGTTCACTATAATTTGTGTGTAAGTGAGATTGCATAGAATTGGCAGGTTATCAATGGATAACCTTCATAATAATTGAATGCATATTTTTATTCAAAGTTAGAAGGCCTCTGCTTTGAACTAGTAGCCATTGCATTTGGTGCTCACTTTCATGCTGAATTGGCAAGGCATATATTTCTATGTTCATGAAGAGAACATAGATTCAAAGGTGGAATAAAAAATTATGATGAAAAATAATAATCATTTAAATGCTATTCTAAGTATTAAACCTTGCAAAATATACTCTCATGCCATGTTTCATTCTTAATATCATCAAATAATATGTGATCCACAATGGTGATTGTGATAAGAATGAAAAAAATTGGCATACATATTTCATTTGACAAAAAGAAGATGGCATCCATGATGGAAATAATGAAATGTTTTCAAATGATCCTTATCATTTTATGATATCCAAGACTATATCAAACACTTTTGAGTGTTATTTTTAGTATGTGTTGATGTATGCAAGGGATTGTGTGTTTATGCATATAACAACTATCAAAAAAATATTTTTACTAAATATGTTAGAACTATATATTATTTTGATTCTATATGTACGTGACTCTTGTTTCTTGGTATGTACTAGTTTAGTTTCCTGGATATCAAGCTAAATGTTTGTAATTTGGCATTATTCCAATTGGATGTTAATATTTATCCGGATATATTGGTCGGTTTCCACACATATATATACTTTGTTTGGTGTACATAGATTTGAAAAACTTGCTTGATTTTCAGAGATTCGCAGTTCCCTTATGTGTACACCTTCTTTGATGCCTTGTTTTCTTTCTTCATGTGAAGAAACTGGATATCCTTCATAATTGTAAATGATTTGTTATGCGTCCACAAACTATTCATGATTGTATGTGTAGAATTTGATTGATGACCACACAATAGAAGATTCTTGGTTATGTCCATAGATGTGAAAATTTTTGTGGATTTCAATAAATTATTTAGCGACATATATGTAAGCTTATGTTTGTTATGTCACACATTCTCTACTTGGTAGCTTGAATGTGTACACCTTGGATGATGTCCATAAATTCTTTTGAGTCATATATGTAGGCTTTAGTTTTTTGTTTTTGGTGACTCGAGTCATAGAAGTTGATTTTATATGTGTATACCCTGGTTGTTGTCTTCATACCTTGTTTGATTGTTGGCATATCTGTACACGTCTATGGATTCTCATAAGTTTGTTTGAACCATGTTTAGAACTAGTTGCTGTTTTTGGTGTACGAAGTCAAAATAATTGATTTTATTTGAATTGAAATGATTTTTCCAAGTGATTTTGAGGTTCATACTGTCTGATCTATGTTTTAAGGAATGTGTATAATTTTTTCTTTCATATGATGAATTTTTTTCTTTTGATAAAAATACACTTGATTAAGAATTTTCAACCTGTTCACTATCATACCATCTTGAGAGGCTATTTACATGAACATAAAACATGATTTATCTTGATTAGGAATTTTCAACCTGTTCACTATCATACCATCTTGAGAGGCTATTTACATGAACATGTTTTATAATTTTGGATTAATCTTTGAATTATATTTAATATGTGTGTTAAAGGATTTCCTCAAATTCTCTTTGTAGAAGGTGTGTGATTTTTTGAAAAATTGTCAAAAAAGGACATTTAAGTGTCTTGTTTTGGTACCAAACTAGTGTTAATGAGGTGATCTCAGAGTTAACAAGAATTCATTTAATCATGCATAAAAAGACTACATCATATCATCCATAACCAAATGGTCAATAGGAAAGTAAAAATAAAACCTTAATGCGTATTCTTAAAAAGCTAGTGCATGACAATCAAAAAAATTGGGATTTGTTACTTGACTTAGCTTTGTGGTCATTCAGAACAGCATTTAAAGTGACAAAAGGAATGACACCATTCCGATTGGTATATGGTTTGGAGGCAGTAGTACCTATGGAATTTGTAGTTCCAACTTTGCGAATCACAGCAGAAAAGATGTCTCTTGAGCTATCGGTTAAACACACAAGCAAATATCTTCTTCAAATGGAGGAGGATCATTTGGTAAGTGCATATATTAGCGAGGTAATTGAAAGGCAGAGACAAGCTTGGGTGAATCAAAATGTGAAGTTTAAGTTATTTAAAGAAGGGGATTGGGTGATGGTGTATAATTCTAAGCTCGTACCTCATCGAGGAAAGCTTACATTGAGATACAAAGGCCCATAGCAGATTGTGCAGGATTTAGGAAAAGGAACTTTTCGAGTGGCGGATGTGTTTGGCACAAGGATGGACAAACCAATCTATGGATTTAGGCTGAAACTAATTCAGGTGAAGCTGCCACATTCGGATTGGTTATCTTCTAGTGTTGTGCAAGTGATCCATCATCCTCAAAATCAAATCAACAATGTTTGTGATCATCGTAGTAAGAAGGCTTATGTCTCTACATTTTCATCCGTGGTGAAATGTTTTCATGATTCTTGTTCGTCCAAAATTACATTAAGCACTTTCTTATGATTACAATGGGTTCCATGTCCAAAGCTACAGTATAACATTTTGCTAAGGGTTATTTCACAACCAAAAATTGAGAAGGAGGTATTAGTGGAGCGGATTGCAGATTCAAAGGGATATTCGGAGGCAACAAGTAATGAAGTTCCGGAGACAAGTACAACAAGGGTTGCAAGTGGTCAGAGATATGGCGAACAGGTGTATCAGGGGGAACATGAACAGAAAGATAGTGCTCACCCAAATATTATCTTGCAAAGTAAGGTTAGTCGGAACGTTGTGGTGGGAAGGTCGTGCACCAGCAAAGGGAGTGTTAATGAATTTAAATATCAGTTTGGTATTCTTGAGGTGCGCATTAGTTTTAATGATTATCAAAACATGCATAAAAGATCTTTTAGGCGTGTTATGGTAATGTAGGGAAACAGGTTGCTTATGATTTTTAAAGTGACCCATACTAAAATATTATTAATTTGCACGAACTGGTACATGAGTAAGTACGTTACATTTTCATCAATGGCAAGTCAAGCATTCACACTCGCGGTACTTGTGTTCTTAGCCCTATTTTATGGCCCCAAAAATAACGTCCCTTCCTGTGTCTACTACGTTGGTGCATGAACCAGAAGTCATGCAGAGACATATGAGAAAGAGAGAAGTTGTGTTGCGCAAAGAAGAAACTACGACTGAGGGAAGTGATAGCTTGCTTCAGGATGACGAGGAGGAGATATCGACACCATCAGCGACTACCAAATTTGTGCAAACTCTCATGGAACCATTTATAGATTTCAAGGTGGAAATTCATACAGAGTCCACCATAAATGAGAATTGGCTCCGTAAGATCGGTTTATTTCAATTTTCTACTTTGTCAGGGTGAGATGACGATGCAACTACTATGCAAAAAGTCAGCTGGAGATCATCAGAAAAACGAAAGGTCAGCTGGCATTACATGTAAAATTTTTGCCTGAATTAGTTGCAGAGCAGTGATAGATCTGAAACTCGCTAGAAGTCAATTCTCTATGTGTAGCAGACTAGTGCTGAGAACTTGGTTTACCAGAGTCAAGTAGTTGATGTGTTGTATTTGAACCCCAACATTTTCCTTTAGCATTCCTTAATGCATAGTAGTCTTTCTTTATATTTCCATCCTTATGAAAATTATGACACTCAATATCCTCTACCTTGATTTACTTCTGCCCTTATTCACTTGACCATTCTTTTCCTAATTCTTGCTCTTGTGATGTTGCTAATTCTTTCCTCGATAGGAATCACAAATCCCACTTTGAGTGCCAACCATATAATTTATATGGATCTCCTGACTCAAGAGTGCTCCACAAATGTCCTCATACACCAATTTACCACCTTGTGCACTATTATTAATAGCTATGAAAAATGTATCCCATGATGATGGAAAGGTGCATAGCAACAAGAGTGCTTTCATTTTATTATCCATCTCCATTTTTTGAGCCAATAACTAGGAGAATATGTCATCAAACTCGTTTACATGAGCAACAACACTATTGGTGTCCTTGCAAAGGTCATATAACTTTCTCATCATATACAAATTATATTATATTTTTCATATGTATTGCATAACTTCTTCCAAATCTCCTCTGCACTTTCAAAGTCCAATACTCTAAACTAAACATTATCTTCCAAGTACAATCAAATGGTCATCCTAGCCATTTCATGCGAATTATCCTAATCATTATCACCGATATCAACAAGCCTCTTTGAGATTCCATTAAATGGCTTGCACTATCTTCTTTCAATCAACATATCTTTACTATGATTCTTCCATGGAGCAAAGTTTGTGCCATCAAATTTCCAAATCCTAAAATGATCTTTTCCTCACAAATTATAACTTTGTTTTGGAACATTGGCACTAGACTCTGATCCACTAGATGTGCTTGATATCTTTGATGCCATAGAAGACTTCCTAGAATGATAATGGATCTAGCGTAGTCCAAACACGACTATAGTTACAAAAACGGGTGAACAAGTGTCAAATTCTATGATAATTTTGACACACTCTCCTTGGAAAAATGGATCAATGAATAGTAATGGACAACCAAAAAGATTATGTGAGAATGCATGTGTTCACACCAATAAGTGTATAAATGAGTAAAATTAACAATTGTATAGATGAAAAAATAAAATGTAGAAAAATCTTTCCAAAGTTCCCTCTACAAAATGAATAGACGAACAATGTCAAAAACTCATAAAACGATGAGTATTGACTTGTAAGCATGCATAGTGAATGAGTGAATCCACTACATATGATTATTTAAGTAAAAGAAACCAACTACACTTATCGAGAACCTATGAACAACTAGCATACATCTCCTATGCTAAGGTTCTCCAAGTCTTCGAGCTGCATCACCAGAGAGGTCCTAACATCTCAATGCGTCATAGAGAGGAAAACCTCACCATGACCCTCTTTATAAGCATTAAAGGGCTTTTGCAAAAATATGTAATATCACTGACCACATGGACATACATAGGTGATATCCAGAAAAGCATGCAGTGTGTATGTGGTCTGTATATGCAATATAATGGAAATCAAAAGGTTGAAATGATAGTCCAAAAAGTAGCCAATAACACGTGCAAGTGCCTATCAACTCCATTCATTAGACCTAGAAAATCTGCATAAACTTGTGGTGGCTACTCCCACCATAATTGAAAGTCATCCAAGAAACCTACAAGAAGACCAAGAAGCTGAATATTCAATGATAAAGCCAAAATGTACACTAATGCGGGGATACAACCTTGAGTGCCTCTAGCTCCAAGATTGATATTTGGACAAATTTTTCCACCTATGTAGTCAAAAATATCCCAAAACTTCAAAAATAGCTTCTAATTTTCCCCAATCTTGTACCTAGATAAACTTTGAGAAAATTGATGGAGAGCCCAAGAAGACACTTCAAAGGCTCCAAGATAATGTTAAACTTAAGTATCTTGACTTTCAGAATCACCAAGTAACTAGGGCTTAGTGATAGGAAAACCTAAAGTGATCCTTGGGTGGACACACTAGAATGGGTGACCTCTTGAGAAGTGCTAGAAGTCTTTTCTTCTTTGGTCTTTGAATTCCTTCCTCTCTTGTAGACCACAATGCCAATGATGACCTTGATGAATCAGATGGCAAGGAATGCCAAGGTCTATGCTTCGAATAGCTCTCATACCATTGAACTAATGTGATGGGAGTGTTATCACCTTTGGGAGGGCTCAACAATCACTCAACATATTTTTGTCCTCCATCAAGTTATGTACACGTTTCTTTTATCACCCCTTTGTTTGTTCAGATGGAGTCTAGTGTGCTTTGAACTGCTGCAGCTCCTACCTTAGTTGGCTGGAAACTTCTACTTATCATTCATTATTGATTCTTCATAACAATTTAACATCGTTCATCAACATGGCCTATGTTCACTTCAAGGGCATCACTTGCTATTTTAAATATTATATTTGATTTAGATCTTCTTCAGAAGTTGGTTTGTCTTCAGGAAACCTATCTATCATACGTAATGTTTTACTCTAGAAAACAATGTTAAGTCAAGAAAATTGGCCTCATGGATGAGGTGATTGTGATCGATGTGACATGAATTGAAGTTGAAACTATAGTAGATGATGATATGTCCATTGTTTTAGGTGTATTAATTTGAGTTTTTTCTCCCCCATTTGCCTTTTGGGACTCTACTAATGGTGATTGGAACATATATATTTTGAGTTGGGAGAAAGTGTTCTTGAACTATCTGTGATGTTGATGAAATGTGGAAGAGGCAAGATGGTTGGTATTTCTATTTGTGCTTTCCCCCTAGCTCTAGGATAGTGACTTCTACCCATGTATTTCTCAAACCTTCCCTAACTGACGAGTGCATCACAGACACATATCTTTCTTCTTGTTCATAGACTTGTACCTCCATTGGTACCTTTTTAGTGAGTCTTGTTACGTGTCACTTATCTCAAGGAATGATGTGTGATGTCCCTTCATTGAAGACTTCAAAAATCAGATTGAGTAATTGTTTTGCAAAGTCTAACTAAGTTCTCCTCTCTAACTCTACTTCTTTTTCTTTGCATGTTATAGGTTCAGTAAAAGTATGCATCAACTTTGTCTTATCTGACTCATTGATCTTTCTATTCATTCTTTCGGCCTTTGGATTTCTTGACTTTGAGCCCTCATGATGTTTCCTACCCTTTCATCTATGTTGGCCATAGATATCCTCCATTAGCAGTTTGGATCGATCATCTTTTTTTACCTCCCCCTCATGTGGAATATTGTAAATGGTGTTGGAAAACATCCTACCACACCTGCAAATACGGTTATGGAAGGTGATGTAGATGGCATTCAAGATGATGATCTCCAAATTCATTTTTGTGGTGTGGTTCTTGCTATACCTACTATAGAGCAACTTTTTTGGGATCGTAGATATGCTCAAGCACATGCATTGAAAGCTTTGTCTATCAAATGTTGCATTATCCATCACATATGCTCTTTCCAAATAGCAAAGGATGCTTGGGATACAATTACCACTCTACACTAGACAACAAATGAGGCTTCTATTGCTTACCTCTTAAAATAGTTGGAGTGAGCACATGATTGAAAGAGATTCCATGGATAATTTTTTGACAAAGATAAAAGATCTGAAGAAGCAATTTATTTCTACTGATGAAGTCTTACTAGATAGTTCACTTGTACAAAACGTTCTTGATGGTCTTCCAGATTCATATCAGAATTTTGATTCTACTCTTTGATTGATGATGAAAGGCAATCCAAATGACTTAAAAGTTGAGGAGTTAGTCTCTGTTTTGTTGTAGGAGGATGAGTCTAGGCAAAAAAGGTCCATCCATGATGAGCTAGAAGTGCAGAGATGCTATGAACAATAGTCATTCGGCATGTAGGTGCAAAGGTTTCATCAAAATCAATGCCTCTTTCCTGTGCATAACCCTTTGCAACAAGCCTAGACTTTTACATGTCAAGTGTTCCATGAGTTTTATGCTTCAGCTTACCCACTTAGTGCCAATGGCCTTCTTGCTAGGAGGCAAGTCACATAAAGAGCAGGTACCATTTTACATGATAGCATCATATTCAAATTGCATTGCACCCATCCAATGTTTAGAATTTTGTGCTTCATCAAACAAAACAGACTCAGTCTCATCAAAAAGACTAGAGGGAGCCATAGCATAGCAATCTGATGCAAAAGGGGCACTATGAGAGCATGAACAAGTGCGATATGATAGAGGTGCATTTAATTTATTTCCACGCAAAGTCTTCACTAGCCATTTTGGCAAAGTTTTTGCCTCCTCAACATCAGCTCTCTCATCAACAAGTGCAACATGCAAATCTGCATCAAAAATGGAATGATCTACATCATCACACAAAACCTGTAAAGGATGAGAAGTTACCTTAATAGGACTATCATTAGAATCATAAGAAAATCTTGGATGGACCTAATGAGCTCTCTCATTAGCAAGTGCATCATGTAAATCTGTATCAGAAATAGAATGATTTGCATCATCACATGAAACCTATAAAGGTTGCCTCATTAAGACCAGCATTAGATTGTCCACCTATAAAAAGAGGTAGCAAAGTATCATCCATGTCTTTGGAGCTAACAGATGTCTCCTTCGTATATGAAAGTAAAGGCTGAATAGCATCTTCTAAAAAAACAACATCATGACTAACCAGAATGCATTTAGTTTGTGGATGATATAGACAATAGCCTTTGCTTTCAAAACTGTACCCAACAAAAATATAGTTTATTGCTTTATCATCTAATTTCCTATGATGTTGTTCAAGCACTAATGCATATGCCAAACAACCAAAAAGACATAGATGAGCAACAAATGGCATGCGACCATGCCAAGCCTAATATGGAGTGATAGACTATAGTGCTTTGGTGGGACACCTATTAAGTACATATGATGCACACATGATAGCCTCAAGCTAGAAACTATGTGGTAAAGCCTGACTCCTCAGCATGCACCTTGCATCTCCATGAGTGACATGTTCTTCCGTTCAGCAACTCCATTCTCTTAAGGTTTATACAACACTGTACACTGATGTTTTATCACACATTCAACTAGAAATGCATTGAAGTCACAAGACATATATTCCCTCTCTTGATTAGAACGAAGGATGCCCATTTTATGTGCTAAAATATTTTCAGCTAAAATCAAAAGCTATTTGAAGCACATGAATGGATATACCGATGCATGCCTAGAAAAATCATCAATGAAAGTCATGAAGTAAAGATGATTTCCAAAAGAGGGAGTCTGCATAGGACCACATACATCACTATCAACAAGCTGCAATTTCTGAGTAGCTCATACTGAACCATTTGTTGGAAAGGAGGAACGCTACATTTTGCCCTAGATATAGCCTTCATAAACATGTTTTTTGGGTGCCTCAACTTTGGGCAAAGGGGAAACCATTTCGAATCTCTACAGACATAGCAAACTAGAAAAATTAAGATGACCAAAGCATGGATGCCAAAGCTTTGCATTTAACATATCATGAGAATCTATACTGCACATGCCAAATCATTCACACATTTTCCATAGTCTATGACTTTATACAACCCACGAATTAAAATGCCAAAAGCAATAATCATGTTGCCATTTGACAAATCATGAATTGTACATCTGTCATTAACAAATTTCACAACCAAGCCAATCTTGGCTAATGCACAAACTGATAACAGATTTTGTTGATCCCTAGCACAAATAAAGAATCCAAAAAAGTGAAAGAACTACCATCAGCAATAGTCAGAATGTTCTTACCAACTCCCATAATAGGATAAGAGGATTTTTTGCTACATGTGATAGTATTCCCTATAGGGGCAGGCTTGAGTGAGGTGAAGAAATTGTGTTGCAAGGTAATATGTTTTATTTCCCCATTATCAAAGCACGAAACATATGAGTCTACTATAGACCTACACTATTCAGGAGAAGATGGGTCAAAACTGCAAATAGTAGTAAACACCCATTCTTCATTCTTTTCTCTTTGCCTCTTTTGCAGCCAATTTTGGATAGCTCTTTATGACATGATTGTTTCCTTTAGAGTACTTATAAAGAATTTTTGCTTTTCTAATTTCTTCTCATCTTTGTCTTCCTTCGTTGAATGTGCAGCATTTGCAAATTTCTTCTTACTAGTAGATGAGCTCCATTTACTTTTGCCCTTCTGACTAGCTAGAAAAGCTTTATCTGCAACACACATGATGGACATGTTTTGCCTAGACTGGTCTTCTTGCAACAAGATAGAGACTGAATCTTCAAATGAGAAGGCATTTGGTTTGCCTTTCATCATCAAAACTCTGATATGAATCAAGAAGACTATTTAGAACGGTTTGCATAAGTGAGCTATCTAGTGTAACTTCATCAACAGAAATCAATTGTTCCTTCAAGTCTTTGATCTTTGTTAGGAAACTGTCCATAGGATCACCTTCGTTCATATGCTCACTCTCCAACTCTTTTCGAAGGTAAGCAACAGGAGCCTCATTCTAGCCTGGTACATTGTGCTAAGTGTATCCCAAGAATCTTTAGCTATTGTACAAGAGTGAATGTGAGGAATAATGGCACGTTTGATAGACAAGGCTATGAATGCATATGCATGAGCATCTCTTCCATCCCAATGAATTTTCTCTACACTACGTGAAGCAGAAACTATAGCATGAACATTAACCTAAAGAATATCAACATCTTCAATGCCATCTGCATCAACTTCAACACCTGTATTTGCAAGTTTTATAGGAAGTTTTTCAACACCCTACACAATGTTCCACAATCCTTTTCAACCAATACATGTTGCATCATATAAGCCCGCAATGGATAATTGTCGTCCAACTTATCCTCAACAACCAACATATGAACTTCATCACTACTTTCAGCCATGGCCATTAACTAAAATACCCTGATGTGGAAAAATTGTATCTAAAAAAGTTGAACAAAACCATCTTCACAATTTTTGCTAGACCCATAGCAGACTTCGAGATGCTTATATTGGCGAACCAAAACCTATATATATATATATATATATATATATATATATATATATATATATATATATATATATATATATATATATATATATATATATCCTTGGCACAAAAAGAGAAAATAGCCTACACAAGCATTGCGATAGTGCATTCAGAGGCCGAGTCGAGCTAAGATCACAATTCCTAATCACTCTGAGTATGCTCATCAAATTTCATGCCATTCTTAGATTGTGACTGGAGGGGTGTCGAGGATGCCCTAGATGAAGCGACGACCTGCTTTGATACCAATTGTTGGAGTTGGACTTCTATAGAAGCACGTGAACAACACAAGGAAGAAGAAGAAACTTAGATCACAACACACAATATTGAATGTATTACCACTAGAATGTACAAAAGATAAGTAACCCATTCGGGCTATAGGTGTATATACAAGTCGAGGGAAGAAACCTCCTAAAGAGGGAAAAAAGTGCCTCATCGGTCCTAGAGTGTTCAAAAACATCACTATCTAAATATATCAACAAGTTCGGTCTCCGACTAGACAACTTTAGCATGCATTGTGGTTCAAGTTTGCTCAATGTAGTGACCTTATCCATTGTGAGCTCCAAGATTAAAGCAATTCGAGCCAATGTTGCATCTTTTTTGGCTAATTGCTTGCATGATTGGACCAACTCACAATCCTGAGTGGCCACCTATTGTTGCAATTGTAGTTCATTGGCTCTAATATCGAGTAAGTATTCCTGTAGTAGAGAAATATCTACTTCAAAGAGATCCAATTTGTGTTGGAACTCTTGTTGGATGAACTAGTTCTCTATATTCATCTGCGATTGGAGCACCTGTGAGATTTGAATTAAATATCACCTGATGTTAGACAACTCGGTAATCAAAGGAGGAGGAGCAAGAAAAGATGTTGTCAGCCCTGTAGGACATGGAGTCACTGTAGAGGAAGCACAGGTAATAGCAACCTCATTGGACTATGGTGGGGAGTAATCAAGGGAGGTCGGTGGTGTATCCATAGAGGATGGGCTAGAAGAAGAGGCAATGGCTGGGCAAAGGATAGGGGCAAAGGAGATAATGGGAGCGATAGGATGAAGATGAATAGGAGAAGAGGGTGGAGCATTGGAAACTAACACTACTATGGTTTCTAGGGTAGAATCTTGTGGAACATCGACAAGATCTAGGAGGTCATTAACGAGGGCAGAAAGGATGTCTCCCACCAAAGAAGAATCCAACAGCAAAGAATGGGCAACCAAAGCCTTCATAGGTGAGCTTGTAGGTTGAGCAGAAACTTCCATAACTTCCTTGACTGCACCTTCTGCAATAGATGTGCCAATAGATTTGATATCCACCATGGTAGTAGAAACCTCTTTGGGAGAAATAAAAATTCCAGTACTGATAGGGGAGGAGGAACTACAAGATAGAGTAGATATTGCATATATGCAATGGTGCTTCTTAGGAAAACATAGGAGGACTTCATCATCATCGTCCTCTACATCCATGTGAGAGGATGTAGCGGCCACAAGAAGAGAGGGGACATGCATGGCAGACATGGAAGGAGTTGCATTCGAAAGAAGAAACGAGAAGATATGAGGAAGGGGGGTCCGAGGAAAATCTCATTTGGCCAGCTATTTTACAACCGCTTCACACTCTTTGTGAATGCAATGGAAGCAAAGCTGAGCCCAAATGTTTGGCTCATGAGCAACCAAATCCATGATAGAATACATTGGATGGGACATACTGTAATTCCGTTTCTGTAAGTTTACGATGGAGATGATAAACTGCAGTGCATGGCACTTTGGAGGGGGTCAACATATAATGGCATATTTGTTGGATGACATACGTGGAAACAATTGATTCATGGTTTCTAATGGTAATTGAGGGACCTCATGCTAGTCTTCGTTAGAGAGGTTTCTATATTGACAATGGAGACGATAAACTGGAGTGCATGGCACTTTGGAGGGGGTCAACATATAATGGCATATTCTTTGGATGACTTACAGCTAATCCCCTATATTCAGCCTCTATTGAAGATAAAGCAATAGTAGGTTGCTTCTTAGTAAAGGTTGAATAGCATCTTCCACAAAAACAACACCATAGCTAACCAAAATGCATTTACTATGTGGATGATACAAACAATAGCCTTTGCTTTCATAACTATAGCCAACAGAAATATATTTTACTGCTTTCTAATCCAATTTCTTGTGATGTTGTTCAGGAACTAATGCATATGCCAGACAACCAAAAGCATGCAGATGAGCAACAAATGGCTTACGACAATGCCAAGCCTCATATGGAGTGATAGACTGCAATACTTTAGTTGGACACCTGTTATGTACATATGTTGCACACATGACAACTTTAAGCCAGAAATTATGTGGTAAAGCTTGACTCTTGACCATACACCTTGCGATCTCCATGAGTGACGTGTTCTTTCATTCAAAAACTCCATTCTGTTGAGGTATATACAACAATGTACACTGACATTTTATCCCACACTCAACCCAAAATGCATTAAAGTTAGAAGACATATATTCCCCCCCTTGATCAGAATGGAAGGTGCCCATTTTACATGCTGATAGATTTTCAGCCAAAACCAAAATTTTTTTGAAGCACATGAACACTTCAGACTTTGCTTTCAATGGATATACCCATGCATGCCTAGAAAAGTCAACAATGAAAGTCATGAAGTGAACCATCTTTGCTTTCCAAAAGAGGGTGCCTGCATGGGACCACAGACATCAGTATGAAACAACTACAATTTCTGAGTAGGTTGAACTGAACCATCTTTTGGAAAGGAGGAATGTTGCATTTTGCACAAAATACAGCCTTCACAGACATGTTTTCGGGGTACCTCAAGTTTGGGCAAAGAGGACACCATTTTAGATTTCTGTAGGCATAGCAAGCTAGCAAAATTTAGATGACCAAAGGGTGCATGCCAAAGCTTTGCATATGACCTAGACTGAGAATCATGTATTGCACATGCTAAATCATTCATAGATTTTTCATAGTCTATGAGCTTATACAACCCATGACATAAAACTCCAAAAGAAATAATCATGTCCCCATTTAACACATCATGAACTGTACATTTGTCATCAAAAAATTTCACAACCATGCCAATCTTAACTAATGCAAAAATTGATATCAGATTTTTCTTCATCCCTGGCACAAATAAAGCATCCTATAAAGTGAAAGAACTATCATCAACAATAGTCAAAATGATCTTCCCAACTCCCATGATAGGATAAGAGGAGTTGTTGGCACATGTGATAGTATTCCCTATAGGGGAAAGATCGAGTGAAGTGAAGAAATTGTGTTGCAAGGTAGTATGTTTAGTTGCAACACTATCAAAGTACCAAACATTTGAGCCTCTTGCAGGCATACAATGTTCAGGAGAAGATGGGTCAAAATGGAAAACATTAGTAAATACCCATTCTTCATCCTGCATAAGATGAGCAGACTCTATTTTTGATGTAGAGGCCTCTGCAACAACCATTCCAGCATCTTTTTTCTTTGCCACTTTTGCAGCCAGTTTTGGATAGTTCATTATGACATGATTGTTTCCTTTACAGTAATTACAAAAGAATTTTTGCTTTTCTAATTTCTTCTCATCTTTATCTTCCTTCTTTGAATGTGCAACATTTGCAAATTTTTGCTTACTAGTAGACGAGCTCCATTTACCTTTGCCCTTCTAACTTGCAAGGAAAGCTTGATCTACAACATGCATAATGGACCTCTTCTACCTAGACTGATCTTCCTGCAATAGAACAGAGACTAACTCCTCAAATGAAAATACATTTGGATTGCCTTTCATCATCAAACAAAGACTAGAAGAAAAACTCTGATATAAATCAGGAAGACCATTTAGAATGGTATGCACAAGTGAGCTATCTAGTATAACTTCATGAGCAGAAATCAATTGTTCATTCAAGTCTTTGATCTTTGTTAGAAAATTATCCATAGATTCACCATTCATATGCTCACTCTCGAACTGTTTTCTGAGGTAAGCAACATGAGGCTCATTCCTAGTGTGGTACAATGTGGTAAGTGCATCCCAAGCATCCTTAGCTATTTTGCAAGAGAGATGGTGAGGAATAATCACACATTTGATAGACAAGGCTATCAATGCATGTGCATGAGCATCTCTACCATCCCAATGAATTTTCTCTATAGTAGGTGCAAGAAATTGTAGCACGAACAAGAATTGGAAAAATGTCAGTATCTTCAATGCCATCTACATTAGCTTCAATACTTGTATTTGCAGGTGTAATAGGACTTTTTCAACACCCTATAGAATGTTCCCCAATCCTTTTGCAACCAATTTATGTTGCATTATATAAGCCCACAATGGGAAATTGGTACCGTCCAACTTATTGTCAACAACCAACATGCAAAATACATCACTGCTTTTAGACATGGCCACTAACTAAAATACCATATTGGAGAAAAATGACTATATCTCAAAACATTGAACAGAATTATCCTCATGAGTTTTGCTAAACTTGTAGTAGACTTCGAGACACTTATACTAGCAAATCGAAACCTGTATATATCTTTGGCACAAAAAGGTGAAATAGCCTACACAAGCACTGTGATAGTGCATTCGGAGGCCAAAACAAGCTTAGATTGTGATTTTGGCACCACAGAATGAAGCTGTTTTCATCTCCTAATCACCCTAAGTATGCTCATCAAATTTTGTGCGATTTTGAGTCTGTGACCAGAGGGTTGTCAACGATGCCCTAGATGATGCAATGATCTACTCTGATACCAATTGTTAGAGTTAGATGTCTGTAGAAACATGCGAACAACACAAGGAAGAAGAAGAAGAAGCTTGGAGCACCACACACAATAGTGAATGTATTACTAGTAGAATGTACAAAGATAATTAACTTATTAGGGCTATCGGCATATATACGAGACGGGGGAAAAAAACCCCTAAAGAGGGAAAAATGTGCCTCGGTGGTCCTAATGTGTTCACACACATCTTGGATATCATTCCAATGAAAGGCAAACAATCAGTCTCAACTTTAACATTTGCACCTATGAAATATTCTGTCTGTTTTCAAAGTTGTTACCATACCCCATAGTTCTAGTTTGATTTGTGGATACTTTCATTGTGTTTCATGTAAAATTTTAGCCCCAAACCTAATTGCATATCTATTTCCTTCACTATCATCTTGACTTATGACCCAACCTATACCAATAGGACTAGTATCAACAATCAATATAATAGGTTTGTTAACAGAATAGTCTACACGCTTAAGGATGGGAGCTTCAAGCAATAATTTCTTCAATTTACACATAGATTGAGTGTGTTTGTTAGTCCAAATAATTTTTTGTTTCTTCCTCAACAAGTCATAGAGGCAATCAGCAACATGAGCAAAGTGTGGGATGCAAATAACATAAAACATGCAAGCACCAAGAAATCTGGGTACCTCACTCGCGTTGTTACATGTTTCAGAAATCTTGCTAATGGCATCAACTTTTTGTGGGTAAGGCTTTCGACCATAATGACCACATAAATGTCCAACAATAAGAACCTCATTGACACCAAAAACAGATTTTTCTATGGAAAATGTGAGACCTACCTCTTTAAATCATTGAAATATCCGCTCATAATCAGAGATATGGTCAAGAATAAATTTACGACATCCAGATGAATCTAAAGTAATGTCCTTTAAACATTTCTCACTCCCTTTAATTGGAATATCATCAATGAATGGCATGTTTATATGAGGGATAAAATCATGTAAGACCATATTCATAGCACTCATCATATGTGATGGAGTATATCCACTCCTAGTTGTAGTAGAAGAATGATATGCCCTTCCTAGGACCAAACAGTTCACTACCACAGACCACCAAAAATTGAATTGCTCTCTCAATTTGAAGATTGGACCTATGAAGTTTTACACAGTAAGAAATAGACTCTCTAAGATTTCCAACAAGCCATAGATCACTCAATTTGGATAATGTGAGCTATGCCAAACACCTTGCATAAGACATACCAAAATCTACCCAAACTGGTAGCTTGAACCTATGTGTACCTTCCAACACACATATATTTGGGAATATGTAGAGATCAGACCAGAGAGCTTTGAAGCTCAATATACTCAAGGTTAATTAAGACTTGATACTAAGATTACATGCAAAAGAAAGCTTAGAATCATAGGAACAAAATGAGCTATCTTGCAAATGAATCGGACTACTACACAAAGAGATATGGGTGATCAAAGATCACTACTATGAGAAAACTCCAGCAAGCAAGGGGCTTGCTTAGCTAGGGGCTAGCTTAGACCTGGAGTAAACACTCCTAATGAGAGCCTATAAGTGCTCAAATGGTAGAGGAGGATAGCAACGACTTTGCTCCATGTCTTTGCTTATATAATGCTAAAAAAAGTGGTTGTAAATTTGAATTTAAAAATGCCCTCCAAATGATCCTGACTTTTCTCCATCAATTAGGTGAGTAAAGGGCTGAGAAAACTCGTGGAAAAGTGGTTGTATATCCTACCAAAAAGTGTGAGTGATGTGGCACTTCAACTTAGCATGAGTTCCCACACTTGAGATTGCTAAAATTCTAACACTCCCCCTCAAGCTCAAGTGTTAGTCTCCATTGATCTCCTTCAAGTTGAGGTTGATTTTGAACTTCTCAAGCTTGCTTGCATCCATAAAAGTCGTCATGATATCTGCTAGCTAATCTTTGGTGCTGATGTACTTGATGTCCACTTCTTTTGCTAGTACCTTCTCTCTGATGAAGTGATAATGGATCTCTATGTGCTTGCTTCTTGCATGGAACATAGGGTTGCTTGCTAGATGAACGCTTGGAATATTATCTCCAAATAGAGTGAACTCTTTGACCTCCACATCCAAGTCTTTGAAGAGATTCTTGAGCCACATGATCTCACATGTAGCAAGTGCTTAAGCTCTATACTCAGCCTCAGTAGATGATAATGCAACTATAGGTTCCTTCTTGGACATCCATGAAATGACTCTTTGACCTAGCATGAAGACATAGCCAGATGTGCTCCTTCGATCCTCCTTTGAACCAGCCCAATCAACATCACTAAAGCCTTGAGGTTGTAATCCATCTCCATAAGGGTAGTACAACCCTTGGTTGATAGTGAGCTTCATGTACCTAAGCACTCTCTTGGCTGCATTCATACGAACATCAGTTGGTGAATTTAGAAATTGAGAGAGAACTCCTACAACATAAGACAAGTCGGGTCTTGTGATGGTAGCATAATTAAGGCTTCCAATTATGCTTCTATATGCTGAAATATCTTCAAGAGGTTGTCCTTCACCTACACATAACTTAGTGTTTGGATCCACAGGTTGTGTGAGTGTCTTACATCCACTCATACCATACTTATAAAGTACATCTAGCAAGTATTTCCTTTGAGCAAGGTAAATACCATTTTCTACATAAATAACTTCAATCCCAAGAAAGTATTTCCAAGATCTGAAATCTTGCATTCATTTCCAAGCTTGGCCTTGATCCATGTGATACCTACATCATCACTTCCTGGTATAATCAAGTCATCCATATATATGCATACATAGACAACTAGTCCTCCTTCCTTCTTGAGGTATAAGGAAGGATCTCCATCACTTGGCTTGTATCCACACCTGCAAAAATACTCCACAAGCCTTTGATTCCATGCCCTATGAGCTTGCTTTAAACCATACAACGCTTTTCTAAGTTTACAAACAAAATATGAATATTTAGGGTTCTCAAACCCTAATGGTTGAGTCATGTAGACTGTCTCCTGCAAATCAACATTTAGAAAAGCATTCTTTACATCCAATTGATAGATTGTCCACCTCCTAGATGTAAAAACCCCAATGATTTCCCTAATTGTTGTCATCTTTGCAACCGGGCTGAATGTTTCTTCATAGTCAATCCCATAGGATTGAGCAAAGCCTTTTGCCACAAGCCTTGCTTTGAACCTAGCAATTGAACCATCACAATTTCTCTTCACTTTAAAGACCCATTTGTTGCCAATTACCTTCATCCCTTCTTGTCTTGGTACAAGACTCCATGTGTTGTTGTCTTCAAGGGCTTTGTACTCTTCTTCCATAGCTTCTTGCCACTCCTTTATGTCTTTGGCCTCTTCATAGGTAGAAGGTTCATGATCTTTGATAAACTTAGTCATGAAAGCATAATGCCTAGCAATATAACTATCATAAACAAGCCTTGAGATTGGATGTTTTACCCTTGTTGACCTCCTTTCTTCTCCTTTTGGTGGAATGAACCTTCTTTGCCTTGGTGCCTTGATTTCTGCTTTTGATGTAGCTCCTCCTTCTAACATAGATTCTTCAAAGTCTTCAACTTCATGTCCATCTTCATCAAGCTCTACCAATCTTGCCTTTCCTTTATTCACTCATTGATGGGTTGAATCCATGCTTGAACTCCTTTGTATGCTTGGACCACTGATTTCCAAGCTATCTTGAAACCTAGCTTCATATCTTCTCTCTGCTTCTTCAATATCTTCATCCTGCAATGGAGCTTTGGAAGCATACCATGGTTTGAGTTCATCAAACACTACATCTCTAGATAGCTTTAACTCCTTTGTATTAGAATTGTAGCACATGTAACCTTTTTCCTCCATAGCATAACCAATAAACATACATCTTTCAGCCCTTGCATCCATCTTACCTCTCAACTCTTGTGGCACATGTGTGTAGCATACACAACCAAAGATTCTAATGTGTGAAAGGTCTGGTTTCCTTCCACTCCATGCCTCCTCAGGTGTCATGTCATGTACCCCTGACGTGGGACACCTATTCATCCAGTACACAGCATTAGATACATCATCTACCCAATATGTTAAAGGCACATTCATTTCATTTAACATACTCCTAGCAATTTCAGCAATATACATATTCTTCCTCTCTGCCACCCCATTTTATTGGGGAGTATACCTGCCTCTTTATACCTTGGTCCTGCAAGAAATCACAAAAAGCATGGGAGAAGTATTCTCCCCCTCCATCGGACCTTAGGGTTTTGATGTAGCAATCTGTCTCCTTTTCAACTTGTGCCTTGAATCTTTTGAATACATCAAACACATCTGATTTTTTCTTTATACCATACAACCTTACTTTTATTGAGTAGTCATCTATCAAGGTTACAAAGTACCTATTACCTGCAAGAGAGGGCTCTTCGGTTGGCCCCCACACATCTGTGTGCACAAGGTCTAACACACCATGTGCTACATATCCACTCTTCTTGAAGGGCTGCCTAGTAGACTTGCCTAGTTGACAAGCTTCACACATCTCATGCAACATTTGTAATGAAAAATGTGGTAAACCTCTTACCAATTGCCTCTTCTCCATGTATTTCAACCTTTGAATGTTGATGTGACCACACCTTTTATGCCACAAATCCAAATCTCCAATCTTCTTGTCGCCATAGGTGATGAACATTTCCTTGTTGCTTTGTTCTTTGCCAATGTCAAGAGTGAACATTCTTCCTTCCTTCTTCCTTTGGCTATCAGCTCATAGCCATTAATAAAGCATCCTTTGTGGTTGAACTTGACTTGGTATCCCTTTTCAACCATCGGTCTAACAGAGATTAAGTTCTTTGTAATAGTAGGAACATGCAATACCTCAGATAGTCCTTTTGCTTTGTGGTTGCCTTCAAACTTCACATCTCCCATTTGTTGTATCTCATGCTCTGTGTTGTCTCCTGTCTCCACAAAGCCTCTTTGCTTGGGTGCTTGAAGATTGGTGAAGTACTCCTCTTTACCTAACATGTGGTTACTACAACCACTATCTATATACCACACCTCATCATGTGGTTGACCTTCACTTTTATGCTTCATAGCTAACAAATGCTCATTTTCTGAATTTGTTGAGGAGTTAGCATACTTAGCTTGCCCTTTGTAATTGTTCCCACCTTGCCTTTGCCAACAATCCTTGGCATAGTGTCCTTGCTTCCCACAATTGAAGCATCCATTTGAGTTGGAGTAGCCTCGACCTCCATATCTTCCTTTTCTACCTCTTCCTCTTCCTCTTCCTCTTCCTCTTGATGATTGATCTTCATCTTGGCTTGATTGAATCCCTTGATAGCTTTGGCTGCTTTGTTGGTAGTTGCTTCTACCTCTTACTCATGAAGCACCTTTATTGCCTTTGCCTCTTCCTCCTTTGCCTGCATAGAAGAGTTGCTCTTGGCTACACTTTAACTTGTTGTCTCCATGGTTGAGCTCCTCAGTCACCATAAGAGAAGTAAGTTGCTCAAAATCTGGTAATGAATCCCTTACATACACAGAGGTTGTGAATGCCTTCCATTTATCATCTTATCTAAGCCCATTAAGTGTGTGGGCAACTAGGTCATCATCATCTACAACACATCCTATTGAACCAAGTGCATCCGAGATCTCTTTTACTTTGAGTATAAAGTCATTAATGCTCTGATTTGATGACTTCCTAAGGTTGTTGAGCTCATTCTTGAGCTGAATTTTTCTAGACTTTGTAGAGGTAGAGTACAACCTTTCTAAACACTCCCAAACCTTCTTAGATGTATCTAGGTCTTGGATATGACCTATCATGGAGTTACGTATGTGTTGAGAAAGAATGAAGATCACTCTCCTATCCCTTTCTTCCCATTCTCTAATGGCTCTCCTTTGATTCTTAGTATGTGTATGTGGATCTATGTATGGCGTCACCTCAGTACCACTAACCAACCCCCAAAGACCCTTTCCCATGAGGAAGTTAGAGATTCTAAACTTCCATGGTTGGTAATTACTTTTTTCAAGCTCTCAATCTGAGTATTATAGTCTCCCATTGTGTATGAGACTATATTTGGATCCTAATCCCTCCTTGGATTGTGATAGATGTGAGAAAGAATGATATGTTACCTTCCCACAAGAGTCTCCACTTGTCAAACTTTCAATGATGATAGAAGCTCCCCCTTGCTTCAAATCCTTCTTCAAATCTTGTTGGTCTTTGGTCAATCCTTTGCTCTCAACCAACTTCAAGGCCTCCTCTTGATGTCTTCAATGCTCAGTGATGAGCTCTGATACCACTGATGGAGTATAACCACTCCTAGTTGAAGCAGAAGAATGATAGGCCCTTCCTAGGACCAAACAGTTCACTACCACAGTCCATCAAAAATTTAATTTCTCTCTAGACCTGAAGATTGAACCTATGAAATTTTGCACAGTAAAAAAAAGACTCTCTAAGCTTTCCAACAAGTTATATATCACTCATGTTGGAGAATGCGAGCTATGCCAAACTCCTTGCACAAGACAGACCAAAATCTGCCCAAACTCGTAGCTTGCACCTATGTGTACCTTCCAACACACATATATTTGGGAATATGCAGAGATCAGACTAGAGATCTTTCAAGCTCAATATACTCAAGGTTAATGAAGACTTGATAGTAGCACATCCAAAAGAAAGCTTACAATCATAGGAACAAAATGAGCTATCTTGCAAATGAATCGGACTACTACACGAAGAGATATGGGTGATCAAAGATCACTACCTATGAGACAAATCCAGCAAGGAAGGGGCTTGCTTAGCTAGGGGCTAGCTTAGACCTGGCGTGAACACCCCTAATGAGAGCCTACAAGTGCTCAAATGGTAGAGGAGGATAGCCACGACTTTGCTCCATGTCTTTGCTTATATAATGCTCAAAAAGGTGGTTGTAAATTTGAATTAAAAAATGCCCTCCAAATGATCCCGACTTTTCTCCATCAATTAGGTGAGTAAAGGGCTGAGAAAACTCATGGAAAAGTGGTTGTATATCCTACCAAAAAGTGTGAGTGATGTGGCACTTCAACTTAGCATGAGTTCCCACACTTGAGATTGCTAAAATTCCAACAATATGAGCCACATCATTAGTCACTCCTTGAGGCAAAGTACACATTCGCTTTAAGCCTAAAGGAGATTTCATTGTGGTTATGTCACGACTATCGATTGCTAATTGGAATTGGTCATACTCCGAATATAAATCACCCATTGAATAGATAGAATGTCCTGAAAATCATTCAGCAAACTCATCTACAATGGGTCCTGTTCCTACATTCCTTATGGTGACTTTATTGAGGGGTTGGAGATCTTGAATAAAACGTAGTTTCCCATTCTTTTTAGGCATAGTGAACAATCTATTTGAGTAAGGTGCAAAAGATGGCTCTAAAATTGTCACATTTATCTTCTCCTTAAGTAGTTTCATTAGCTTAGGTAAGTGAGCCTTTGGAAGTGGTATAGGACAAAGATTCCATGGAATATGTGGAATAGTAACGATTATCATGGGTGCAACTAGCTTAGGATCTATGCAACCAATCTCATGAGGATACATAGTAAAGGCTTTTCCATGGCTACGTGTGACTCTCTCAAATTTATCTCTCTCTGGTGGCAAAAGAAAGTCATCATCTCTACCAATTTTCACCTATTTTATTGTCTCATCTGTGAATGTATGCCCTATGTTTTTCTTGTCTCTAAGAATTGGATCATTTTTCACATCAATAATTTTTTCATTGCTTCCTTTTGGGTAATGGTTGAGCTATGGGTTTGATTTTTTTGTCTACAAATTTGTACTTTGTTTCAACTAAGGCATCCCGTGTTTGGTTAAATTTTGAGAACTTGTCAACATTGAGAGCATACTCATCAAGGGAAGAAAGTTATCTTTAAAAACAGGCTTTGCAATAGAGAAAACTTGTTCTAAAGACATAGTCACTTGACTCTTAAGCAAAATTTCATCTAAAATCTCCATACGATCTATTTTCCTCTCAAGTTTTGAAATCAAGATGGGTTTAGGTTTTATCTTTGGTTTCTTTTGTTTTTGCTCAGGATCTTGTTTTTGTTCATGTTCGTGTGTTTGATCTTGAGTTTGTTTTGATTGTTCTTGTTTCTCTAAAGGCTTTGAATCTATTTTTCTTTGCTTTGTCTTCTTACCTTTTTGTTTCTCCTCTTGTTTTGGTTCAATGGTGACTCCCAAGCCGTTATTGGTGACTCCCAAGCCGCTATTCTCCTGATCTCATCTCGTGCTCTTACTAAGGCCTCTACAGAAAAGTCAACTTCCTTTGTGGGTTTACTCGATTGTACTTCTTTTTCATCAAGAGCTTTTAGTTTCACCCTCTAGTTCCTGCATCTGTTATGGTTATATTTTCATAGTGTTTTTTCATTCCTCCCCATAGTTTCCTTGCAAAGGTAGCCTAGATCAATAGTCACAAATTGAAGATTTGGAAAATTTGTTTGAGAAGCTTGAGGATACATGTTTTAATACATTTGAGGGTTTTGCACATGAGGATGATGATTTTTCATTGAAGGATTATGCATTGGAGGAACTTGATATGCTTGAGTAGGAGCTACTTGTGGATTTTGATTGGGAGCTATAACATGTTGATTAGGCTCTTGAGAAGACATTGGGTTCATTTGATTTTGGAAAGTTTTGATGTAATTTGATTGTAAAGTTCCTATAGTCGGCCAAATTGGATTGTGTAGCAATAAGACTTTCCATTTGCTTAGTGAGAATTTCCACTTGAGATTGTTCAACTACACTTTTCTTTGGCTCTACTTTAAAACCTTGACTAGGCTCCATCATTTGAGGAATATAAGTAGAGTCAAAAAGCATAGCATGGGATTGTTCGCTAACTTGCTCTTTAGTTTGTGGAAGGCTAGTTTGAGGAAGACTAGTTTGCTCATAAAGCATGGATTGTCTTTGATGTCTATGGGCTAAAACCTCTACTACTTTACACACTTTTTGCCAATTTTCAATAAGACCATAGTGTTGATTCTCAACAATAAGGGATTTGAATCCTTCCTCCATCTTATGTGAATAAGCAAGTGATGCAGAATGTTCTAGATCTCTCACAAATGCATTTACTTCATGACAAAGATGGGCACGATACTATGAGAAATCCAGTGCAACACTAAAGAATGATGATGATGATATGATGAAGATGAAAAATATGAAACAAAGGATATGGATCACAACCTCCCAATAAGATCAGAATCAAATACCACAAAGCATTTCACGTCAGGTTCAAATGTGGAGGTGATCGCAATCTGGGTGGATCGAGTCGGATCGTGGCACATGTAGAGTGTATGAAAGCTTCGTAAACACTTTCAGAACCAAATCATATGCATGGGTTTTTGTGGGTGGTATGAATGCATATGGATTATGATGTATAAATGAATAGAAACTTTTTCTCTCAATCTCAATGGATCATCCTCACTAGTTCAATGCATAGCTGCGGAGCCTTCTCATACATATAAAGAGATAGAAGGTGACATGTTAAAACATATAAGAGACTAAGAGACAAGAGACAAGAAACATGAATTAGAAGATATTGTTATGACATACATATACATGAATGTTTTGAAACGTCAAGCTAAGCATTCTACTGGTCAAAGGTGGTCTACACGACCCTCTCATCATGACACTTCAACCGAATGTCACAGGTACGAGGATAGGCTCCACTTCATTGACCCTATGTCTTTCTAGGATCATAATGTGTTTCTAATAAAGTCTAAGACACATAAAAACAGCTCTAACTCACTCACACGCTCCACTGAGTGTGAGCAAAGAAAGAGAAACTAGGTTTATGAGCCTATCCTAGAGTGGAAGTCTAAGTTAAAATTACTTCTAGGAACTATGCTCTGACTATCCCACCTTGGATCCTCACACGCTCAACTGAGGGTGATCGTCTGAAGGAGACCATGTGCTAGGAAGGGCCATATGGATGCCTAACAATGATGCTCTAGGAATTTGGAGGGGGGTTTATATAGTTTTTTTGAATGAATTTGGGCCCTGGATCTAGAGAAATCAACTCTCAACCCTAAGATCAACTTCTTTTGATTACAACCATTGGATTTATCAAATGGATGGTTAGGATTGGTTCTTTATATGATATCTAGGGCAAAGGGGAGGAAAATAGGTTCCTTCATTCTCCACCATTGGATCTGGGGCTGATTTGGACCATCAAATCAATGTTGACATCGATTTGGATAAGATAAGCTACTATTTTTTGGAGAAACTTTGCATTATTGATTTTTAATCATCAAAAAAGCTTATTCGATGAAAAAAACTCGTGGATCCTCCTTGCTTTATGATTTATTTAGTGCATCTCCACCCTTGAATATGAGCTCATCGTGACCGTACAACGTGGTTCAATCATTGTTTGCCATGTGGAAGCCTTTCAAGCCTTCAATTTTCTTATTCTAGGAAACTGTGGTGACCTTGAAAACTGGATTTTGTGCTCTTTGAATCTTCAAATATCCTTTGATGAAGATGAAAATTTTTAGGGCTGTGTTTTGAAAGGTCTTCTTTAGGAATATGTAGAAAAAGCTCCCATCTTAATCTCCCTTGTACAAGTTTGACTACATTTGGAAGCTTGCAAGGTGGCATTAAGGTATCTAGGAAGCTATGATAGCCTTGAAAATTTGTACAAATATGTAGCCACATATTATCTTTATACATGCCAAACCATATGGCTAACAAAAATTCCTATAAAAGATTTTGTAGGGTCTAAGTGGAAAAATTACATTTTTTATAAAATGCACATGGCATATCAATGTGCTACAAAATCCATTTTATTGTGAAATTTAGGCTATAGACTTCCTTTGATAGGCTTTACAAGTATATGAATTTTCATGTGATTTGGCAAAATTCAAATTTTTGCCCTAATTTCCAAAATTTGACCAGCTTTGACCGCTACCTTGGATTTGCTGGATTTCTTTTAAATTTTGCATGTGAACTCCCTTTGACATCCTTGATGCATCTTGGACTTCTCAGGGGATTCTGGCTACCTTCACTGAATGTGTTTCTTGTAGGCCTTCACGAATGAGAGAGGAGATAAAATCTCGATGACACCGTTTCCTCATCATCCAAAAGACTGTCGAGCATATGGACTTGTTCAGTGATATAGGGCCTAGCATGGATTTCACATGCTTTAATCTCATCAAGGGTAATAGTGTATCTCCATTGATTACATTTAAGATTAGTTTGTGAGACGAGGAATCTTGTAGGATTTTGGCTTACTTTTGGAAGGGATGACCAAAAAGTAAATTCTAGTCTAAGCTTGACTCAGACTGTGGTCGGGATCTAAATCCCAAGCTTGCAATTCTTTTGGAACAATCAGAATCAAAATTGGCACATTTGGAGGATGCAGAGGTCCACACATGGTGGACGCCTTCATGAATTCCAAAAGAATATTTTGCAATGACTGCATTCTATAATTTGTAGATTTAGAGTAAAGTATCAATGTAGATTTAGAGTAAAGTATCAAGTTCTGGATTTATGTATCTAAACAAAAATCCATCTTTTTGGGTTTGTGCTCCTTTGAACTTAACATGGTTTTCAAAATACGCACGATTTCATGAAAATCAAAGCCCATATTGTGTTTCACTTCTTCTAATAAAAAGTTTTTTAGGTTGCTATAGAGGACTTTATTAACTTTTCTCTTGAAAACGATGCAAAATCATGTTCTTCTCAAATATATTTTTCCATGTATTTCATAAACAATAGTGGGTTTTGAGGTCACAAAGTTATCTGAATGTAGGAATAGTATATCATACTCTCATTTATGGACAAAAGATTTCTATGATGTCCATCATGAGAAGCATTAAAAAAGTATTTCCTCAAACATCATGTCCTAAGAGTATCATCCTTCAGTAAGACAATGATCATGCACCCAGGACACGGTTTTCACACCAAAAACCCCATGTTCCTTCTCTTCACACTCTAGAACGTGGAGAATTAGGCCTTTAATCTTACAATTCCTTGCTCAAAAAAATAAAATTCTCAATGAAAAGGATTTGATGCCCTAGCGTTTGGAGATGCACTCTTCTACGTCTCCACAAGCTCCTAAATCTAAGTTAAATACCTTTTCCTATTTTAGTGTATACAACGCATGAAAAAACTTAAGCCCCTCACTTATGCACTCTATCAGCAAAGCTTGAAGCTTATTGATCTTGTCGACATACAATGAGTCTATGAAAACTTATAAATGTATTTTTCTGTTGTAGCATACGTTAGTGGATTAACCAATGCCCAAAACATGCTCCGCGCTTTGGAAATGCTCTCCACTTGTCAGATGCACTTGGCTAACATAATGCGCCTACCTGTGATAACTCCAATTATTAATGCTTCATGCAATGCCCCAACATGAATACATAGAATGGATTTTCGTCATTGCATGCGCGAACACTTACACAGTTATCTTGTTTATGAAAGTGCCTCAAACAAGTGAAGCAAAAAAGAAAACCAATTCGGTTGCACCTTCTTCTTATGTGCTTATGGATGCCCACATGGCTTCTTGAGTTGCTCCCCTTCAAGACTACTTAAGTCTAAAATTCTATCTCTGAAGCCCAAAAATCCTACAAACATCTCAACTTTGCTCCACGTTGCTCTCACTAACTTGGGTGCACCACTATGAATATCAAGCCAACCTATCTTCGACATCTCCATGGACCTTCACTATTACACAACTCTCCAAGAGTACTCATTATCTTCAAAGCTAGTGACCACCTCCTCGTATCCTCTGAAAGAAAGTTGGAGAAGCTTGGGGAGGCTTGGAAAGTTCAGTTGCCAAGTGGTGAAGTTGGTCCCACAAAACAGCATAGGACCAACCCTAATTCTTTAGATATGAAAAGTAGGCCTTCTAGGCTTCTGGTTACTGCAATAAAACCTAGTAGATACTTTGGAACATCAAAAAGAAAATGTTGATGCAAAATAAATAACTTTCACCTTGAGTAGCTCACAAAAACCCTCTAAAAGTTAATGGAAGTTGTGACTTCAAACACTTAACACTGAACTAGTGTCATCTTGATTTTTCAGGGATGTGCAGAGAATGACCTCCTGACTTTAAAACTTGAATTTCTTTGAACCTAATGAACCAAATGACCTGCAAATCTATACACATAAACTAGATAGCTCTACCTCCAATGAATTCTTAAACAGTGGATTTGGAGCTTTGTAGAGAGAGCAACAATATCTGCAAGGTCATTGAGTTTGAGGAAGAAGGAGTAGAGAATAGAAATGGCACCAAGCAATGATCAAAGTGTATATGTATTGCTTCAGATAAAAAATCTTGTTAATGTAAAAATGTTTTGGAGTATTTATATAAACTCTTGAGGATTCTTCATGGATTTGAATTCGAATTTAGGCAAGTTTGCTAGTTTGAATTGATTGGTATCTTTTCCTACAATCTAGGAAAAGAGAAAGTTGAAGTCATAATCTACCTCTTGATTTATTGATTGAGAATAAATCCCAACCACTTCTAACTCATGGTTTTTAGGCATTTTACTCTTTCCTTTTACAAAGATAAGTACTTTGGAAATTACATAAGAAGGTGATTCTATGATCAAACTCTCAATACAATAAATGAATGCAAATAGAACTCTACAAGGAGTATATGTGGCATCATTCAAATGATGGTTTTGATGTAGATTATCCACCTCAAGCATAATACCAGCTTGATTTTCCAACAACTTCCCATCAAACTAATGTATGCTTGAGTCTTCATTCTGTGATAGGTTGAATACCCGCCATAGCTTTGAATCTACAAAGCTTTAACCCATCAAGTGCCTTTGTCATCATGTCTTCTATTTGTTTCTCAATATGGACAAATGAAATGTCAATTTCCTTTTCCATAAGACTCTCTCTTAGAAAGTGATAATGGACTTCTATGTTCTTTATCCTTGCCTGAGAAATTGGATTTGCAGCCAAATGCATGGAACTTACATTATCTCCAAGTAAGTGAGGTCTGGAACTTACAAGTTCCAAATCTGAGTAAAACTCCTTGAGCCATACTGCTTCTTGAGTTGCAATAGTTAGACCTCTATATTCTACTTCAATTAAAGATAAAGCCACTGTTGGTTGCGTCTTGGAACTCCATGACACAAATTTTGAACCTGCAAATGCTAAGTATCCAACGGTACTTGTTGTATCAATATCCTTTGCACCTACCTAATCTACTTCTAAAAAGATTTTGATATCCAAATACGAAGAGTAAGGATAGTAGATACCTTGATTAAGTGTCCCTTTGAGGTACTTGAGTATTCTCTTTGGAGCATCCAAGTGTGGCCTTTTAGGTGAGTGCATGAAGTGACTAAGCACTCCCACACTATATGATATGTCTGATCTTTTGTGAGTAGCATATATCAAGCTACCAACTTACTCTTTAGGATCATCAATCTATACACCTTCATAAACACTTAGTTTATGGTTCAATTCGAAAGGTGTTCCTGCAAGCTTTGTGTTCTCTATTTTGAACTTGAGAATTAGGTCTTGAATGTAATTTCTCTAACTTAGATACATCCCTTCATCTGTATAAATTACTTGTATACCTAAGAAATATGTGATCTCACCTAAGTCACTGATTTTGAACTCCTCTTGCGTATGTGTCTTGATCCTTGGAATGCCATTCAGATCATCACCTATCACAATAATATCATCTATATATACCCATAGATAGATAACCTCATTGTGATCCCTTTTGATGAATAGAGAAGGATCTGAGTTTCTAGGTTTGAACCCTTGATCTTGAAGTTATGTAACCAATCTATAATTCAAAGCTCTACGAGCTGGTTTTAATCCATACAATTCTCTCTTAACTCTGCAAACAAAAGATGAATTATTAGGGTTTTCAAAACTTGGTGCTTGTGACATGTATACCTCTTCACTTATCCAACCCTTTAGGAATGCATTTTTCACATCAAGTTGGAGGAGTCTTCAATTTCTTGCAGTAGCCACACTTATCAATGTTCTGATTGTAGTTTAGTTATCTTTGCAACTTGTGAGACTGTTTCCTCATAGTCTATACCATGCATTGTGAGCATCCTTTGGTAACTAATCTTGCCTTGTACCTACAAACTGATCCATCTAAGTTTCTTTTCACTTTATACACCCATCTACAACGAACCACCTTTTGATTGGATGACATTGAAACAAAATCCCAAGTGTCCAGCTCCTTCAATGCATCTATTTCTTTTTTCGTGGCCTTTTCCCAATTACGGTTTCCCTTTGCCTCTTCATAGATTGAGGGCTCCTCTAAAATTGAGTTCCTTTGCCACATATATTGAATGCGTTGTAACAAACATGGAATCATATCCATACCTTTCTTGTTGTCTCTTCTCCCTTAACCTTCTAGGTTCTTGCTTGGAGAATTCTCCACACTATTGCATCTTTGCTTTGCCTCTTGAAATACATAGCTTGTAATCATTTTCCTTTTCATCTTGGTCATCATCTGTATCACTTCTTGGATCTTGGATTTTTGTATCATGCTTGCTTCCTAATTGATGAGAATCAGAATCAAGATCATATGGTAGAGTTAACTTTTGTTTGTCTTCATCACACCAAGACCTCTGTTCTTAAAACAAAACATCTCTACATGTAGTGAATTGCTTGATTGAAGGATTGTAGAACTTTTAATCCATCTAAGTTGAGTCATACCCAATAAACATTGGCTTTGTTCCCCTTTCATCTAGCTGACCTCTTATTTGTGATAGTACATGAACATAAGCTAAACAACCAAATACTTTGCAATGTCCAAGACTAGGTTTTCTTCCATACCATGCTTTATAAGGAGTCATACCTTGAAGTGATTTGGATGGTAGTCTATTGAAAAGGTACACATCAGTTGAAATAGCCTCTACCCATAGATAATGTGGCAAACTCTTCTCTTCAAGCATTGTTCTGGATGATCCAACCAATTTCTTATTTCATCTCTCTGCAATTCCACTCGATTGAGGAGAGAACCTGGTATTCACTTTCTTTTTGATACCTTTATCCTCCAAGAACTCATCAAATTCTTTGGAGAAGTATTCTACCCCTCCATCAGATCTTAGCTTCTTGAGTGATCTACGAGTGTCATTCTCCACATGTGTTGGATAATTTTTGAAGCAATCAAACACTTCATTCTTACTCTTGATAAAGTAAAAAGTAGTCCATGTACTATGGTCATCACTAAATGAGACATAATACCTTGATTCTACTAATGAAGGTTCTTGGCATGACCCCCATACATCTATATGTACTAGGTCCAATACGTTGTTGTGGATGTAGCCTTTGTGGTTGAATGGTTGTCTTTGTGCCTTCCCAATCAGACATGCATTACATCTATTGATCATGTGTTGCTTTGATATGTTTGGAAATCTAAGAACACTTTGATCCCTGCATATATCCTTTATGGTTCTTTCATTCACATGAGCTAGCCGTTCCAAAAAAGCTCCATGTTTGGTGAAGCTAACTTGCAAGCCTTTCTCAAATATTTGGCCTATATTTATTAGGTTTTTCGTAATAGTATGAACATAGAATGCCTTGCTCATAATATTGCTCCTGCCATTGGAAGCTTTGACATTACCAATCCTCTGCACATTATGATTTGTGTCATCCCCTGTTTGAACTTTGTATCTATGCTTTGGACTTTCCAAATTAGATAAGAGTGTTATGTTTCCTGGAACATGATTTGAGCATCCTGAATCTATGTAGAATAAATGATCATCTTCGTTACCTTCCTTGCGGCTTAGATTCATAAAGACCAATGATTCTTCATGTTGTTGATCTTCGAAATAATTCTTGTAGTCCCTTCTATCATGGCCTCTATTGTTATTGTTGAGTTTGTGTCCACCTCTACCTCTATTCTTGCCATATCCACCTCTTCCATTTCCTTTTTGGGTCTTCCCATTGAACTAGTAATTCTAAGTGGTGTGGTTTGTATTATCACAAATGGCACAAAGTTGAACATTTTGGCCACTTTCCTTCCCACTTGCTCTTGCTTGCAAAGTTGGCTTAGGAAGTCTCCTCTTCCTCTTCTTCCTTCTTCTTGCCTTTTAGCTTCTTCTCTTTCTTATTTTTATATAGAGCACTAGTTGAATTACCATGATAGGAGTTACCTGCCTTTATTCTATTGTTGGTCTCTTGATTGAAGAGTTGTCCAACAAAGATTTTCAAGTCTGGAGTTTGCACATCCATGATGAGATCATATGTTGTGATCTTGAGAATAATTGTTGTAGTCCTTTCTATTATGGCCTCTACTGTTATTGTTGATTTTGTGTCCACCTCTGCCTCTATTGTTTCCATATTCACCTCTTCCACTTCCTTTTTGGGTCTTCCCATTGAACCAATAATTCTGAGCGGTGTGGTTTGTCATATCACAAATGGCACAAGGTTGAACATTCTCGCCATTTTCCCTCCCACTTGCTCTTGCTTGCAAAGTTGGCTTGGGAAGTCTCCTCTTCATCTTCTTCCATCTTCTTGCCTTTCAGCTTCTTGTCCTTCTTATTTTCATATAGAGCACTAGTTGAACTACCATGATATGAGTTACCTTCCTTTATTCTATTGTTGGCCTCTTGATTGAAGAGTTTTTCAAAAAAGATTTTGAAGTTTAGAGTTTGCACATCCATTATGAGATCATATGTTGTGGCAAAAGATTTCTACTGCTTGTGACCTCTAATGCCATTGAGCATCTCGCACACCAAAGTGTGAGCCTATCTATCTCCTCTTGAATAGGTCCTCCTTTGGATCTTGGAATAGGCATTTCTTCATCACCTGATACAATCCCACGCGGATTCTGTCCTTGCAAATAAGCCTCCATTTTGATTTTCTAAGCACCATAATTAAGTTTATCAATCTTCTCAATCATTGATGGAAAGCCATCTCCCATCTTGAAGTTGCTCTGATACCACTCAAAGAAAGTTGGAGAAGCTTGTAGAGGCTTGGAAAGTTGAGTTGTCAAGTGGTGAAGTTGGTCTGGCAAACCTAGCTCTTTGGGTATGTAAATTAGACCTTGTAGGCTTGTGATTAGTGCAATAAACCCCAATAGGTACTTTGGCACATGAACATAACAACTTGATGCAAAACAGATAACTTGCACCTTAAATAGATCACAAAAACCTTCTAAAAATGTATGGAAGTTGTGATTTGAAACACTTAATACTGAACTGGTGTCATCCTAGTTTTTCAAGGATGTGTAGAGAATACCCCGAGATTGTAAAACTTAGATTTCTCTAAAATTAATGAACTAAATGACTTGAAAATTTTACACATAAACTATAGGCTTTATCTTTCCAATGAATGCTTAAACACTAGATTTGGAGCTTTGTACACAGAGTAACAACCTCTGCAAGTTGATTGAGTCTAGAGGAAGAACGGGTAGAGAATAGAAATGGCATGAAGCAATGATAAAAGAGTATATGTATTGCTTCAAATCAACAATCTTCTTAATGTACAAATGTTCTGGATTCTTTATACAGACTCGAGGATATCACCACACCTTTTCTTCATGGATTTGAATTCAAATTTAGGTGCATTTGCTAGTTTAGATTGATTGGAATCTTTTCCTAGAATCTAGGAAATAAGAAATTTGAAGTCATATCTACCTCTTGATTGATTGATTGAGAATCAATCCCTACCACTTTTAACTCATGGATTTTAGGTCTTTTACTCTTCTCTTTTACAAAGATAAATAATTTGGAAATTACATAAGAAGGTGATCTTATCATCAAACTCTCAATACAATAAATGAATGCAAATAAAACTCCACAAGCAGTATATGTGGCCTCATTCAAATGATGGTTTTGATGTAGATTATCCACCTCAAGCATAATGCAATCTTGATGTTCCAACCTTCTAGTAACACCAACTTCTTGTAGTAATTTTTCATATACTCTCTCTTTCAACAACCTCATCCAACCTTCATTATACTTTTCTATGCAATTCACCTATGCAAAACCTAAAATGCTTCTAGCTGGCTGTTGAAATTTTGTGTAACTGCTTTTAGGAAAGATAACTTGCTCCTTTTAAAATCTCTTTATCATTATTCTCTAAATCAAACAATGGAACAATGAATAACCCTTCACTAATTCTTCTTAGTTTGATCCTAACTATTATTACACTTATGTGTTTCTTGAGTAGATTTGATGTGAACATTTTTGCTATACATGGGCACTTTTTACAATAGTGTTTTCTAGATGTCTTTTCCCATATTATCAGATACTTTATGCACTCATATGCTATGGTACTTTGTACTTAGGGATATTATTCAGCTCTTAGTTTAATTCTATTCATCATTAATAGAGAGAGCTATTCCACCTATCCATCTTCTCCATGTGTCTTGTTGTGTTCGTTCTACTTGTATGTGCTTCTTATGTGTCTTTTGTACTTCTAAACACACCCAATAGTGGCATAGAGCGGGTTCAAGTCCTTTTCAAGTTTTGAGTTTTCACATCATGGTGCACACACACTTTTAATAGTGCAAATTGAGTTCAAAACATAGAATATTGATTTCCAACATCCACAAAGCATTTCCACAATTTTTCCTAGAGTTTTACCCCCATTTCAAATCCATTTGTATAACTAGAATTTCCATTAGAGTGAAACATTGTGAGCTGAAATTTTAACATTCATTTAATCTTTCTCTCACATTCTAGTTCTTTGGTGAAATGGCAGATGGCAACGACTTGTTTGGCATGCTTATAACTAAAGATAAACTTCATGGGAACAACTATGCAATGTGTTATTACATGATGAAACATGCTCTTTATGCAAAAAATCTATGGAAAATAGCGGGAGATGTAGATTGAAGACCCCCATGTTCTTATACTCCACAATCTCATTTCATAGAGGAAGCTTCTTCTTCAAGTACAATGGTTACTTATTCTTAGCCTATACAAGAGCAACTTACATGGATTGGCAAAGATGATCAACCTCACGCATTGATTGTGCTTTCTATGAAGCATCATATAGTTCCACACATTTGGTCATGTTTTATATCAGGATAGGCATGTGACAGTGTTGCTTGTTTGTATGTCTTGCATAATGAAGCACATGTTGCATACTTAAGGAAGCAACTTGAGAATGCATGCATGGCTAAAACATGAGACTGTGGATGTGTATGTCACACACATTAAAAACTTGAAAGAGCAATTGACAAACATAAATGAGATTATTCTGGATGCATCAATCATCTCTACATTGTTGAAAGTATTACCAAAATATTTTGAAAGCTCTTCCACTATACTCCATTTTGTTGCAAAAGGAAATCAAAATATGTATGCATTTGATGAGGTTGTGTTCCTTCTTTTGCAAGAAGAGCGATCTAGAGTGAATAGGAGTGGTTTTATTGAGGGAACTCAAGCACATGCTATCTCACAAAAAGGGAAAAGCAATTATGGTTCAGCTTTAGGCTCATCAAAACCAAAGCATAAATTTTGCTCTTCTAGTTTAATGATGCAAATTTGTAGAAGAGGAAGAAACGTATATATTAAAGGCGGGTCATACTATTGGCGAGTGTAGAAATCTTGCTAAGAACAATGAAAAGAAGAAGGATTATGGCATATCTATTGTTAGAAATTCTTCAAATGCAAAGAATGATGAATCCATTATGGCTCTATTTTTGGGCATGTGTTGTTACATGTCATTATGATGCATCATTGCATTCTAAATGTATGGTTGTGAATGAGGCTTATTCATATTGGTTCTTTGATAATGGTTCTTCAAAGCACATAATTTCATGCAAAAGGCTTTTTGCATTTTCCAAAGATGCACCCAAAGGAAGATGTGTGGTGTTACTAGACAATGTCTCTTATTCTATCATTGGATTAGGAGAAATTGAACTTGCAGCAGAAAATGGAGGTGTTGTTCTTGTGCAAAATGCATTCTATGTAGCCAATATCAAGAAGAAATTAAATGTAGTTCCTTTGATTGTGAAAGCTAGATTTCATGTACACTTTGTTGTGGATAAGTGTATGGTTCATGCTTTCAACAATGGTGATATTATTTTGATGTCTGATACATTATACAATGGTTTTTATTGCTTGGATACATACAAGAGGGCTACCTCAAATGCCTTGCTTTCTCATACTTCCTGCATGGCTGAACTGGAGCTTTGGCATTCCCATTTTGTTCACTTGAACTTCAATGGTTTGCTTTACTTGCAAACGAAGCACATGGTTATTGGTTTTCCAACACTTGAGTCCATTCAAAAGCATGCATGTGAATATTGCACTCATAGAAAAATGCATCATGCTTCTTTTGCAAATGATAGTCATAAACACACTATAACAAAATTGTAGCTTGTTCATAGTGATCTATGTGGTCTTGTCAAGACTCCGTTTTTTCGAAAACATGTATATTTTATTAACTTCTTTGATGGTGCTACTCATCAAACATTGGATTTTCCTATGAAAGCAGATATTGAGGTATTTTCTTGCTTCAAATCACTTTTTGCTATGGTTGAGAATGTTTTTGTAAACAAGATTTTGACTCTACGTGGAGATCATACATGTCACATAAACTTTATGCTTTTCTTCATGCAAGAGGAATTTCACACCAATGGAAGATGCCATATATGTTGGTGCAAATCACAAGCCTACACATTTGTCTTGGAAGATATCATGAAGACTCTACATGCATGAAGAACCATAGGAACATATGCTAGTGGTTTATTACCACTTTACCTCATGTAAAAGTCTAAGTGACTTGGAATATTTTTGTAATCACCTACCCATTTGATTGGAAAAATTAGATCACTTGATTGAGAGAATATCTCCAATCTTTTAGAAGCTTGATTAGAGGGAGCCAAGAATTTGAATTTGAATTCAAATTCCTATTCACTTCCTATAAAAATGTACTTGAAAAGTCGCGGGCAGAGAGATTCACTTCCCGAGGCCAACTCTACTGAGTTTGAGTGTGTGTGATGACTATACCATAGCCCACACCTCTCTATACCATTTGGAAATGCTAGTCATGCAAATGGGATTGTATACCAATGTGAATTAATAGATACACTTACATCTTTCATCTCTGTGTTCTCTGATTGTCTACTCCAAAGTCTGTCAACTTGGGAAGGGCATATCTCAGTCAATACTCAACCAAATTCAGTGATTCAAAGCTTTTTGGATTACACAAAGTCATCTACATGCATACAAAATTTGAAGTGATTTCATTCAGCCAATTCAGAGAAATCGTCGTCGAGGGGCTCACTAGTCTATCTCTACAACATTCCTAAAAAGTTGGGGGTATTGCTTATCTTGTTAAATTAATTTCTCTTAGCATAGTTCATCATTTTACATCATTCCACTTGAAAATGGTAGCTTACTAAGCTAATTGAATACCCCTAGAAGGAATTTTATCAATTGCTACTGTGTTGGTCACACTAAGCAAAACATTGAGCAGGTGTCAAGACCAAAATAGAAGTTTTTCTTGAGTTTGTGAAGTACAAAGTTGTCTGAATTGATTCAATCATTACATACATCATTTCCAGAGGACATATACCATTTCTTGGTGTCATTGGAAAGCTAAGGAAGTCTACTAATCATCTCTGAAGCAAAAGAGGGCTGGTACAAAGCAAGTTTAGCAGTACCTACTCAATTTCCTGGATCATCCATCCATCTTTCCCAACAATATACGCCTTAGCAAAATTGTGTTGTAGAGTGTAAAATTATAACACTTCTTGAAATGACACAATGCATGGTTAAAGGAAAACATGGTTCTCACAAGTTTTGGATGGAAGTGGTCATGTGTGAAAACTATTTGTTGGATTGCTTCCGTATAAAAGAGTTGAGATTCATCACCCCTTATAAGTCTTGGAATGGTCATAAAACTACGTTTGGTTATATGTGTGTGTTTGGTTATTTGGAATGTGCTATTTTTCCATCACAACAATATCACAAACTTGATGACAAGAAAAAGAAATGCTTATTTTTTTTTATAGCGTTGAAAGTAAGAGATATAGTTTATACCACCCATTGATGGACACAATTAATGTGAGTCAAGATATGGTATTTTGTAAAACTTTAGTCTTTCATACACTTCGATGCAAAAAAATAGTCAACATTTAGCCCTTACGATGTGCTGGATACACTCAAGCCTTTGTTTCAAGGTGGTGCACCTGAGTATTTCCATGTAGACCACACACATGAGGCTCAAATGCCTAAAGAATTACAACACAATAGAGCTGAAAAAGTAGAGAACTTCTAGCCAAAAATGGCTGAACTTTTCCAACCAAACATGATTGGAACTATTGGAATTTTCCAACCACATTGGCTAAATATCTACATCAAAATATGGTTAAAAGTGCACAAAATATGCCAAACTGGTTGAAACAAACTTTGCAAGACAAAAAATTGAGTGCATCTTTAATCGGTAGAACAAGGTCAATTGTCTATGCATCAACTACTTTTGTGGATTATTCTCTTATTGCAATAGCATGTAATGAAGAGTTAGTTACTTTTGAAGATGCATGTGATAATCCACATTGAGTTCTATGCAATGAGAAATATATTCCATACATAGGAATTCTACTTTGGAGTTATGTGAATTATCAAAACAAAATAATGACATTGTTACAAAGTGGGTTTACAAATTAAGAGAAAGTCAGATCGTAGAACTGATTGCTACAAAGTTAGATTGGTTGCCGAAGGATATGCACAAAAATATTGCATTGTTACGTGGAAAATTTTGCGTCTACTTTACACATGACTACCATTCATACGATGGCTTCATTGGCTAACAAAGAGGTTGGTGATTACATCAATTGAACAGAAAAACAACTTTCTTGAGTGGTTATTTGCAACAGGACATTTATTTAAAGCAAACTCTTGGATTTTCCACGAGAGGGTAAGAGCACAAGGTTTGTCACTTGCAGAAAGTGTTTTATGGTCTCAAACAAGCTTCACCTGTGTGGTATGACAAAATCCACTAGCACTTGATTGCTCTTCTCTTCACATGTAGTCCCCATTGAAAGCATACTATATGTATGCAAAGATAGGGCTCTTCTTACAATGCTTGTTCTTTAGATTGATGTAATTCTCTCAATTGGGTCATTAGATGAGAAAATTGACATGCTTATGGTTGATTTGTACCATACCTTTGATGTCACTTATGTTGGTCTTTTGATTTACTATCTTTGCCATCTAGTCTGTGTCCACTCAGGGGGGAACTATTATGCATCAAGCAATGTATGTTGAAAAACTATTTCAGTGTTTTCACTTTGAGGATTACAAGCTAGTTTTTGCACTATTGGATATAATATTTATGTTCTCAATTGAGAATTCCAATGATGTATTTGAAACTTTTCTTTAGCAACAACCTATGTCATTTCTTATATATGCATGCAACACAAGGCCGGATATACAGTGTGCTATTTCCCACTTGATTTGATTCATGCTTAGGCTTGAGAGTAAGCATTAGCAAGCAGTGAAATAGGTGTTCAAATATCTCAAAGAAACTTTTAGATTCTTTCTCTTTTATGGTAGAGATATTTAGCCATGTGAAGATGAGTATAAGGAGATTTTGATAGCTATAGTGGATTGTATATCAGTGAATCACATGCCTACTACACTTACTTCCATAGAAAAAGTTTTAGGGAATTGGGATTACCCTAAAAACTTAGTTTGTTTCTATTCCCATGTTCTGTACATTATAGTACCATTCAACACTATGTACATAGAAAAGATAGTCACAGAAAACAAACAAGACTTGTATTTATCCTCCGCTTCTCAAAGTATTTGGTACATAGATGATGGAAAGAACCATATGCCCGTTTGATTACAAAAGTTATAGAATTCAAAGCGGTTTATTTGCTAGAAATGCCAAGGATATGAAATAACATAATTGGATATTTGGACCAATGATAGCCTAACACTGGAACGCATGGTGGACCTCACCAATTGACTAAAAAACATCATCCTCTTAGTATGCAAGATGCATTATCCTATCAATCTCATATAAAAAATTGTCAAAAATAGATTTATGATGGGGAATAGAGTTTTCAACTTCATTCTAGAAATTCTTCTGAGAACATTCTAGAGTATCCCATTTTTAATTTAATGCTACTTCCACCATCTTAGATTTAGCATAATCTAAAGTAATAGTTTCTAGAAAATTTTGAGTGGCACTCGTAGCCTCTCCCATTTGGGAAGAGTAGGAAATATGTTACTCCTTCCAAACTAGGTTTTCATCCCTAGACTTCGCTAACTTCCACACCTCAGTTTGCACTTTTTGGAGTTCCAAAATATGCAATTCTTTGTCACCTAAAACTTTATTCTTGTATGAGACTACATTATTTGAATCTTATAATTGAAGTTCTAATTCTTTAATACTATTAAGGTTTGCAATGGTGCCCTGCAATTTGTTTATTGTAGACACACTTGGTTGTCAACTACTTTCAAGTGAGTAATTCGATTGCTTGTTTTTTCAACAATTCTTTCTCTATCCTTGCACTATGCAATTTCTATTGAACATCATGCAATTGATCACACAAAACATTATGCTCTTCTTCACTTTCTTTGAGTTTGGATTCTAAATATTGCATATCATTATATTTTTCATTCCTTATACCTATGCATTAGAAATATTGGACCTTCTTGCCAAACTATCTTGAAGATCTAGATCTTATTGAGTTACTCATCCAATTTTTTACTCTAAGCACTCCAATTTTACATCATCACTATGTGAAGTGGTTTCTTCTTTTGCCATGTGTGTACAAGCTCCAAATAGTCTTCATGGATGTATCCTTTCTTGTTGAATGGTTGTCTGTGAGCTTTGCTCTACATTTGTATATCATATGCTGCTTGGTCACATTGGGAATGCCAAGCACACTTTGATCCCTATACATTTGCTTCAGTGTTCTTTCTCCTTTTGTATCCTAGCCTTTTGTGCCAAGCACACTTTGATCCCTACACATTTGCTTCTTCGTGCATAATTAACTTGAGGGGAACTAGCCTCTTCTTCATGCTTCTTGCTTTCACTTTTGTCCTTAGCTTTATTCTTATCTGTATAAAGGGCACAAGATTGGTTACCTCTTGAGTTGTCACCATTTCTATCGAGCTTTGTCTCATGGGTGAAGAGTTGCCCCATCAAGGTGTTGAGATGAGGTATTTGCATATCCATGTAGAGATCCATTGTTTTGGTGAAGGATTCCCACTTCTCATCAGCTTTAATTCCATTGATGATCTGCCTCACTATGTGCTCCTCCTCTATCTCTTGTCCAATGCTTGCATTCCGGTCAACCACATCTTTCATTTTGGTTACATAATCAGCCACTCCTTGCTTTGGTTGTTTCTTTGGTGTTATGAACTCCACCCACAACTAATTCTTCCTAGATCTTGTGTTCAAGGAGAAATATGATGAAAGCACCTCCCAAGTCTCTTGGGAAGTCTTGCAATTTCTAAAATGTGGTAACAAGAAATCAGAGATTGAGTTTAGTAGATATGACCTGGCAAGAGCGTCCTTTGCACACCATGTGCTCAACCTTTCTTGCTCCTCTCTTGAAGGTTGTTGCTTGCTCTTGAGAATGCTTGCATCCTTACTGACCATGTTGAGTAGTTTTTCCTATCCAATTTGTCAATGAAGGATGGGACTCCATCTCCTCTCTTGATTGTTATTGCTTTGATACCACTATTGGAGGAGATGGTGGATAGTCACAAGAGATGAAGTGGTAATCCTGCTTCACACCTGTTGTGAATGATGATTGGAGAGTGTAGTAGGCCCCTTCTACTTTCTAATGAACAAAAATAATCATGTATGTAGCTTGGAAGATGATCCACTACTTGAAGGATATTTTTGGTTGAATGATGCATCTTCAAATGCTCGGAGCATCCCACCTGATTACAATTTGTCAAATTCCTTTTGAAGAAATGTCATAAATGGGTTTGAGTAGCTCAATAGCATAAGGGAAGAGTTTATCATCAATGAATGAGTTTCCAATAAGCTTAACATTGATTGGTGGTACCCTTGACTTTTAAGGGATGTTTAGAGATAGACTTAGAGATCTTAAAGTGAAGATGTCTCCCAATATACTGAATCAAATGCTACCAGATCTTGTACAACAATAGTCTTTGAATTCTCAGGCACCAAATTTTGAGTGCTATAGAAAGAGAATCAACCTCTCCAAGTTGATTGGAGTTGAAAATGATGGTGCAGAGATTAAGATAGAGTAGATTATGAGAATCAAAGAAAATGTATATGAATTACTTACTGTACAAATGGTTGTGAGTTTTTATATAGACTCCCTTGATGATTTGCATGAATCTCTTTCAAGGAATTTGAATTTGAACCCATGCAGGCTTGGTGGTTGTGATGAGCAAGCCACTTCCTTACAATCTAGGAAAAGTGAACTCAAATCTAAGAACTTCATTGATTGATCTATTGATTCATTCATCACCAAATAGAAACTTGTGGTTTTTCTTTATTTCCTTTCTTTATTATTTAACAAGAAAAGAATTTAAAGACTCATGCATTATTACATGGATATGGAGACCTCATGCGAAATCATAAATGATCATCACAATAATAGAGATTCTCAAGGAACTCTCTTTGTTTAAGGCCCATCTTGAAGATTAATTTGGAAGTTGAAACAAGCTCTTTCAAGCATGATGTATGCTTGTTGTCCTAATAGTATTCACCCCCACATACACACACATACACTCACATACACATACACACATAGGCAAACTTATACATACATGCACAAATACACACATGCACACACATACAAATACATGCATACACACATACACATGCATACACGCATACACATACATGCATAGACATATACACAATGACACATACACACACATTCAATCACATAGACATATGCACATACACACACATATAAATAGATGCACATATATACACATACACATACATGCATACATACATACATGAATATACACACATGCTCAGATATACACATACATGCATACACACATATAGATTTATACACACATACAATTGCATACACACATACACATACACATACACATACATGCATACACATACACACACATACACAAAAATACACATGAATACACATATGCATACATGCATACACACACATGCATTCACATATACACGTTATAGATAGACACACATATACATGCATACACATATGCAAGCACATATACATACATGCATACACACATAAACATGCATACCCACATCCACATGCATAGACACACTCACATAAATACAAATATATAAACACATACAAATACATGGATACACACATACACATATATACACATACACATATACACATGCATCTACACATTCATACACATGCATATGCATATATACATGCAAACATGCATACACACATATGCATACACACACATAGACACCTACATACACATTTACATACACTCATAAACTCACATACACATATACATACACATGCATTTACACACATCACACATACACACATACACACATACACATACATACACATATACATACAAACACATACACATACACATACACATGCATACACACATACATATACATACATACACATACATACACATACATGCATACACATACACACACATACACATACATGCATACACAACATACACACACATACACATGCATACACATATGCACACACAAACACATACACACATACATACAGACACATACAATTGCATATAAACATGCACACACATACACGTACATATAAACACACATACACATGTATACAGACATACACATACATGGATATACACATATACATGCATACACACATACACATATATACACATACACATATATGAATGCACAATCTATATTGAAATAAGTTGGAGAAGCTTGGAGAGGCTTGGAAAGTTTAGTTGTCAACTGATGAAGTTGGTCCAACAAACGACTATCCCTAGCTCTTTGGATATGTAACCTGGACCTTGTAGGCTTGTGGCTAGTACAATAAAATAAATTGATACTTTGGAACATCAACAGGAACAAGTTGATGCAAAAGAGATAACTTGCACCTTAGCTATCTCAACAAAAATTCTAAAAATGCATGGAAGTTATGATTTTAAACACTACAAGTGTTGGGAATGATGGATGGACACTTCAAGGTGATGAGTAGGTACTGCAAAATCCTACTTTGTACCAGCCCTTTGATGCTTCAGAGTTGATAAGTGGACCCTTTTAGCTTTCCAATAACACCAAAAAATGTCCTATGTACTTTGGAAATGATGTATGAAAAGATAGAATCAAAACAAACAACTTTGAACTTCAAGCCTTCAAGAAAACCTTCTATTTTTTACTATACACTTGCTGTATCTTTTGCTTAGTATGACGAGTACAGTAGAATTGGAAAACTTCCTTTTAGGGGTATCTAATTAGCTTAGCAAGATAAATATTCCAAGTGATATCACTTAAAAAGATTAACTATGCTAAGAGAAATCAAGTTAGCAAGTAAACCTTTACCCCCGATATTTTAGGACTATTACAGACATCGACTAGTGATCACTTCGGCGACGTTTTCTCTCAAATTGCTGATAGAATTCCTTCACATTTTGGCTGCGTGTAGACAACTTTGATCTGGTTCCATCAAGCTACAAATCTTTGAATTTGGTGAAGAAATGAGTGAGATATGATCTCCACACGTTGACAGACTTTCAGGCACTTTGACAGAGTACTCAGAAATGAATAATGTAGATATATGTGTTAATGAACACTATTGTACAATGCTATAGGCATGAATATCATTGCCTAATGGTGTAGATAGGTGTGGGCTAGAGTGTAGGCCTCACACACACTCCGAAGTGATAATGAGAACCTCGAGATTGATGAGTCTTACCCGTGAATTTTTTCTACAGGTTTATATAGATGTTCACTTTCAATTTGAATTTGAATTCAAATTGTTGGCTCTCTCTAAAAAGTAATCCTCCATTATAGGATATCTCCAAATATCAATGGTGAGCTAGTATACAAACCCAATTCTGTATATGATAACTTGATCCATATGGCTTCTTGGGTGGCATTAGCCAATCCTCTATACTCTACCTCAGTAAAAGATAAAGCAACAGTAGGTTGCTTCTTTGAATACCATGATATTGGTTTATCACCTACAAATGAAATGTATCCTGAAGTGCTCTTCCTATCATCCTTGCATACTGCCCAATCTGCATCTGAATAGATCTTAATGTCCAAGTCTGAAGTGTAAGGGAAATACAAACCATGATGTTGATTACCCTTGAGATACTTTAGAATTCTTTTGGCAACTTCTAAGTGAGGTACCCTTGGCTTGTGCATAAACTGACTTAGCACACTAACTACATATGCAATATCTATCCTTGTTAAGGTAGCATAGTTCAAGCTTCCCACTATGCTTTGGTAACCTGTAATATCATCAAGTTCATCACCTTCATGGGCACTTAGTTTTAGGTTTACCCCCATTGGAGTACTTGCAACTTTGGCATCCTGCAAATGAAACTTCTTCAACATATCCTATATGTATTTTTTCTGAGTAACATAGATTCCAAAGTTAGTATAGACTAACTCAAGTCCAAGAAAGTACTTTAGTAATCCAAGATCATTGATCTTGGACTCCTTCATCATCTGGTTCTTGATTTGCCTGATTCCATTGACATCATTACCTGTAAGTATGATATCATCAACATATACACATAGGTATATTACCTCTGAATTGCTTCTCTTCATGAATAGAGAAGTGTGTGCCTTGCTCATGACAAAACCTTGGTATGTGGTTAACCTATGATTCCATGCCCTAGGTGCCTGTTTCAATCCATAAAGAGCTTTATTCAATTTGCATACATATGTTACCTTGTTGGGATCCTCATAGCCTCGAGGTTGTGACATATATACCTCCTCTAAATCCATCCATTCAAAAAGGCATTTTTTACATCTAGCTGATACATGTTCCAATTCTTGGATGAAGCCACACTTACCAATACCATGATGGTTGGCATCTTGGCTACAGGTGAGAATGTTTCTTCATAGTCAATGCCTTGGGTTTGTGCTAAACCCTTGGCCACCAATCTGGGTTTGTACTTGTTTATTGAACCATCAGAATTCCTTTTGAGTTTATAGATCCATCTAGATCCAATTACCTTCATGCACTCTTTCTTTGGTACTAGTTCCCATGTGTCACTTTCTTTGAGTGCTTCAATCTCCTCATCCATAGCTTCCTTCCATTCTGTGTTGTTCATGGCTTCTTCATATGATCCTGGTTCTTCAATTGACAAGACTTTGGCAAGATGAATAGAATGTCTAATAACAAGAGAGGTATCATACCCATATCTGATAGGTTCTTTGCTCTCCCTTTGTGATCTTCTAATTGATTGATTTGAAGATTCAGGTATATCTTCAAGGTTATTCATCTTGACTTTACCTTTGGACTTCCATCCCTTGAATTCTTCAAGATTGATAATGTCTTCATCATCTGAAGTGGTGTCTTCATTCTGTGTAGGTTCCTCCTTAGCAAGACTTGGAAACTCCTCCTCCAAGTCATAGGGTAGTTTAAACTTCCTGCATTCATTCTCATACCAAGAATCATTTTCATTAAAGACAACATCTCTACTAACCATGAATCCCTTATTTGAAGGGTTGTAGAACCTGTACCCTTTTTGATTTAGATCATATCCAATAAAGATAAACTTCTCAGCCTTAGGGTCTATCTTACCTCTTATCTCAGAAGGAATGTGTACATATGCTACACATCCAAATATCCTGCAATGATCAAGTGAGGGTCTCTTACCATGCCATGCTTCATAAGGGGTCATCCCATCAAGTGACTTAGATGGTAACCTGTTTATGAGGTAAGTGGTAGTAGATACACTCTCTGCCCATAGGTAGTTAGGTAATTTCTTTTCATTTAACATTGACCTAGTTCTTTCAATAATCAACCTATTTCTTCTCTCAGCTACCCCATTCTGTTTAGGAGTATACCTTGTGGTGATTTCTCTCTTGATTCCTATGTCCTGCAAGAATGCTTCAAACTCATTGGAGAAGTACTCACCTCCTCCATCTGACCTTAGCCTCTTCAGATTTTTCCTTATGTGATTCTCAACAAGTGCAAGATACTTTTTAAAATAGTTGAACACTTCATCTTTGTGCTTCATAAAGTACAATACTCTCCACCTGCTATAATCATCAATAAAAGATACATAGTACCTTGATCCTGATATTGAGGAGTCTTTGCTTGGTCCCCATACATTTGTATGGACAAGCTCTAGGTAGTCCTCATGCATGTAGCCTTTCCTTGAGAAGGGTAACCTGTGAGACTTTCCAAACTGACAAGCACCACATTTATATATCATGTGTTGTTTGGAAACATTGGGTATTCCAATTACATATTGATGCCTACATATCTGTTTCAATGTTCTTTCTCCTACATGCCCTAATCTTTTATGCCAAATCTCAAGCTCAAAAAGTGTTTGATCTTTATAACTGTCGAGTGCAATATTCTTTGTGTCTTCTAGCTCAAAAGTAAAAAGTCTACCTGTTTTTTCTCCTTTAGCAATCCTCTTGAACCCCTGCTTGGGATCTTCCACAAATGCTCCAAATTGATTGAACCTGACCTGCAAACCTTTTTCCACAATTTGTCCAACACTCATTTAATTTTTGGCAATGGTTGGTACATATAGTACCCTACTCAACAAGTTCTGATTTCCATCACAAGTCTTAACATTTCCAACTTTAACTACTGAGTGCTTGGTGTCATCACCTGTTTGTACTTTATGTTTACCTCTTGGTTCTTCAAGGTTAGAGAGTAGAGCTACATTGCCAGCCACATGATTTGAGCATCCTGAGTCAATGTAGAAGAAGATGGTCATCATTTGTACCTGGTTTTGAAGTCATGTTCATAATCAGAAGAGAATCACCTTGCTCTTCTGTATAGTTGTTGTAGTCTTTTCTAGATTTGAATCCTCCTTGGTAGTTGCCATTGTAGTTGTTGTTATAGTTGTTATTGTAGTTGTTGTTGTACCCTTGATGATGATTGAATCTACCTCTTGATTGTGGGTATCCACCTCTTTGATATCCTCTTCCTCTCTGATTCTTTTAGTTCTTGAAACACTCATCTGTAGTATGATTTGATAAACCACAAATGTGGCATGGTGAGGAGTTATAGGGTCTACCCCTACCTTGCTTACCTCCTCTTCCCCTTCCTCTTGATGATCTACCTCTCCCTGCATAGTTGGCTTGGGAGGTAGTGCCTTCATCCTCTATCTTCTTGTTCTTGCCTCTATCTTTAGACTTACTTTTATCCGTGTATAGGGCAAACGAGCTATTACCTTTGGATGAGTCTCCATTCTTGTTGAGCTTGGATTCATGAGTGAACAATTTCCCCATGAGAGTTGTAAGATCTGGAATTTGCATGTCCATGTATAGGTCCATGGCAGTGGTGAAGCTTTCCCATTTGTCATCAGCTTTAATCCCATTGATCACTTGTCTTACTAACTACTCTTCTTCAATCTCTTCTCCTATGCTTGCTAATTGATCTGCTATATCTTTAATCTTAGTCACAAACTTTGAAATAGCCTGCTCAGGTTGGTTCCTTAGTGTGGTTAATTCAATCCACAATTGGTTTTTTCTGGCCCTTGCATTGGAAGAGAAATAGGATGACAAGGTTTCCCAAGTCTCTTGGGATGTCTTACAGTTTCTAATATGTGGCAAAAGAAAATCAGAAATGGAGTTGAGTAAGTAAGACCTTGCTAATGCATCCTTCGCACACCATGTGTTGAGCTTTTCATGTTCTTCCTTTGCTGGTAGTCCCATGGTTTTGAATGAGGGCAATTCCTCATCTCTTGAGATGTATCCATAAAGACTCCTTCCTTGTAGGTATGTCTTCATCCTTAGAGACCATGCCTCATAATTGTTCTTGTCCAATTTATCAATAAATGAAGGAAAACCATCTCCCATTTTACCTTGACTTTGCTCTGATACCACTGTTAGGAATGATGGATGGACACTTCAAGGTGATGAGTAGGTATTGCCAAATCCTACTTTGTACCAGCCCCTTGATGCTTCAGAGTTGATAAGTGGACCTTTTTAGCTGCCCAATGACACCAAAAAGTGTCCTACGTACTTTGGAAATGATGTATGAAAAGATAGAATCAAAACAGACAACTTTGATCTTCAAGCCTTCAAGAAAACCTTCTATTTTTTCCTATACACCTGTTGTATCTTTTGCTCAGTATGACTAGCACAGTAGGAATTGGAAAACTTCCTCTTAGGGGTATCTAATTAGCTTAGCAAGATAAATATTCCAAGTGATATCACTTAAAAAGATTAACTATCCTCAGAGAAATCAATTTAGCAAGTAAACCTTTACCCCCGATATTTTAGGACTGTTGCAGACTTCGACCAGTGATCACTTTGACAAACTTTTCTCTGAAATGGCTCAATAGAATTCCTTCAAATTTTGGTAGCACGTAGAAAACATTGATTTGGTTCAAACAAGCTATAGATCTCTGAATTGGGTGAAGAAATGAGTGAGATACAATCTTCACAAGTTGACAGACTTTCAGGCACTATGACAGAGTACTCAGAAATGAACAATGTAGATATATGTATTAATGAAAACTATTGTACAATGCTATATGCATGAATATCATTGCCTAATGGTGTAGATAGGTGTGGGCTAGAGTGTAAGCCTCACAAACACACACTCAGAAATGATAATGAGAAGCTCGGGATTTATGAGTCTTACCTGCGAGTTTTTTCTAGAGGTTTATATAGATGTTCACTTTAAATTGGAATTTGAATTCAAATTGTTGGCTCTCTCTAAAACGTAATCCTCCATTATAGGAGATATTCCATCAATCAAATCTCTAACTTTTTCACGAGATTTTCTTGGTAGGTGTTTACAAAGATTCCAACGTCAAATGTGACTTTTTATAAGAAGTAAGAAAGGTAATTATCTTCTAGCATTGGTTCCCAAGCTTCTTCATATATGTATGGGCTACAAGCCAAATGTGTATGCTTGTGAATTGCACCAACAACGAGCAACCAACACAGTTACAATTGGAAACTCAACACTCATCGGATGTCATCCCAATTTTTGAGGATATGCAGATAATGACCCTGAGACTATAAATCTCTGATGTCTCCAATATTATTGAAAGAAATGACTTGAACATTTGTATACAGAACCTAGAGAGCTATACCTTTCCAATGGATTCTTAAAAAAGGGATTTGGAGCTCTGTAGCGATCAGAGGAGCAATCTCTACAAGTTGATTGAGTCTGAGGAGGAAGCAGTAGAGATTAGAAGGGGCACCAAGAAATGATAAAAAAGTATATGCATTGCTTCAAAGCAACACTAAAATTTATGTAAACATTTTTTGGAGTCTTTACATATATGCTTGAGGATATGACCACACCTTTTCTTCATGAATTTGAATTCAAAGTTAGGAAGGTTTGGTAGTTTAGATTGATTGGAATCTTTTCCTACAATCTAGGAAAAGAGAAAATTGAAGTCATATCTACTTCTTGAATGATTGATTGAGAATCAATCTTAACCACTTCTAACTCATGGCTTTTAGGTTGTTTTATCTTTCCTTTTAGAAGGTAAATACATTGAGCCTTGCAAGAAATGATCAAAAGTGATCAAGCAATTAATACAAATAAATAATGTGCACAAAAGTGCTATTCTTCAAGGTTCATATGTGGCAACATCCAAATGATGGATTTTATGCAAAGCATATCCTCTTCAAGCATAATGCAAGCTTGATGTTCCAATAGCTACCCCTCAAGCTAAAGTATGCCTGAGTCTTCGCTCTTTGATAGGTTGAATACCTGCCATAGCTTTGAATCTACAAAACTTTATCCCATCAAATTTCTTTGTCATCATGTCTGCTATTTGATTCTGAATAGGAAAAAATGAATGGTTAATTTCATTTGCCGAAGGCTTCTCTCTTATAAAGGGGTAATGGACTTCTATGTGCTTTTTCCTTGCATACAAAATTGGATTTGTAGCTAGATGCATGGAACTTACATTATCTCCAAGTAAGTGGGGTTTGGAACTTACAAGTCCCAGATTTGAGTACAACTCCTTGAGCCATATTGCTTCTTGAGTTGCAATAGTAAAATCTCTATATTCTTCTTTAGTTAAAGATAAAGAAACTATTGGTTGCTTCTTCAAACTCTATGAAACCAATTTTGAACCTACAAATGCCTCACTAAGTGTCCCTTTGAGGTACTTGAGTACTCTCTTTGCAACATCCATGTGTGGCCTTCTAGGTGAGTGCATGAACTAACTAAGCACTCCCACACTATATAATATGTATGGTCTTGTCTTAGTAGCATATATCAAGCCACAAACTAAGCTTTGATACTTTTTAGGGTTATCACTCTACTCACCTTCATAAACACTTAGTTTATGGTTTAAATTCTAAAGGTTCACTTGCAAGCAACTTGAGAAGTAGCTCTTTAATGTATCTTCTATGATTTAGATACATCCCTTCATCTGTGTAAATTACTTGCATACCTAGGAAATATATGAGCTCACCGAAGTCACTAGTTTTGAACTCCTCTTGCATATGTCTATTGTGTTGGAGGGGATGGTGGATAGTCTTCAGAGATGAAGTGGTTTTGCTTAAACTTGCTTCACACCAGCCAAGAACAATTGTTGGATAGTCTAGTGGGCCTCTTTAGCTTGCTAATGATCATAAATGATCACCTATGTTTTTTGGAACATGTTCCACCAATCAATGGATCAAAACAAATAGATAGGAAATTAATTGAAGGTCATAGACTTGCTCTTTTAGTCTCTACACCTAGTTAGTATATTGAACAATGCTCTGAGCATGATACAAATTAGCCTAATTCCTTTTCATGGAGTCCAATTGACTTAGGTAGCTACCAATGATGAGTGATTTCAACAAAAATGATGAACTACATGCTGAGTATGATGTTTAGCAAATCATAGGACATGCCCAACATTTTTGGGGTGCATCAGTCAGTAGACTAGAGAGTAATAAAATGAAGAAAATCTCATGATTCAAAGAAGCAATGATAATGCGATTTTGTATCTCTAAGGCAAAAAGTATACTGAATCTATGATGCTTTAAATCATGAGAAATGATCAATCATACACTGAGAATAAGCTATGAGAATATCACTCTACTAAAGTAGTCATGGCAGAGAAGTGAAGTAAAGATGTAATGAAAATGTAGGTACTAGATCACACAAAAGTACAATGTCATTAGCAATAATCTATTTCACAATGTGAGTAAAATGATTGTGGTATGGAGAGAGCTCTCAAATCACAATGTATTCCTCTCAATTGATCTCCTAGTCGATGCATATCCACTGAGAATCCAATGGTCAAGGAAAATGAGTGAGCTTGAGGAAAGCCTAAAAGAAACAAAGGCAAAGATAGTTGAACTCATGTCTCAAATGCACTCTCAAACTTCACCACCACCACCATCCCCATCACCTTCTAGTTCACCTCTTATAACCCCACCACCACCTAGAGTAGGATCACTCTTAGCATATCCCACTCTCAAAGACCTAGACATGATGCTTAAAGCATAACAAGCAAGACTCCAAGAAGGGCGAAACATAACAAATCATGAAAAGTGTTACCCTAGACCTGAGCTATAGATTGAATGAACCAAGCTTTGTGCTAAGATGGTAGAATTGGCTCAAACCATGTTTGAAGCTAGTCACCTCTTCAATTACTCTAGTTCAGCTAAAATGCAATTGCATTTTGATGGAATATTAGAAAGATTGGAGAGATTAATTGCAAAATCTGGAAATGAAGCCACCTCTCAGGGCAAGCACAAGGCAAGTGAAAGAATGAGCATTCCTCCCAAGGAAGCTTATGTGCCTAATTTCACTAAACCAAACACCTTTTCTTCTATGAATTGGTATTCCCAAGAATTTCTAAGAGAGATTCAAGAAGAGAAATGGGCAAAGGAAAGTGAAAATCCTCCTCCCATTGAATTTGTGGATGACTTACATAATTAATTCCCACAAGACATTCCTTCTATCTATGGAGATCAAAAGATAAATAGCCTAGTGAATGGTTAGACTTCGATTCTAATTCCTTGTACGAATTACCCCATTTCACAGGACCATGGGAAGCAAATTCTACCTATATGAGAGCACCCACAGTCATGATAAGGAACGAAGACTCAATTTTCCCTAGAAACAGAGAGGTAGTAAAGAATACTAAAGTGCAATGCAATCTCTTTGTAGGAGCTACTCAAGGTTAAACGAAGATTATGGAAACATGTAGCCAAGCAAGTGCCACAAGTAGCTAAATCTGATTCCTAGGTAGGATCACATGGAACAATGCCAAAAACACCCTTGGACAAGATAAGAGATATGAGTGAAGGAGAAGAAAGAAACACCCATCTCCCTATCACTCATCAAGGCTACACAACCAAAGCTATTTTGGACTCAGGCATAGGAGTTGCAATTGCTACCACTTCCTTCTAGAAGTGCTGGGGCAAACGAGCACTCAGGCTAAAAAGAATGAAATTACAGATGCCCAATCGTCACATAGAGAGACCCTTAGGGTTGCCAAAAGGAATAACTCTCACTACTTGTGTAGTGTTTGAGCATACTTTTGCCATATCTGAGTTTAGCAAGATCCAAGCCTATGAGATGATTTTGGGAAGGCCATTCATGAGATAGTTGTAAGTAGTACAAGATTGGGGGACCAATTCCTTGTATGTGCAAGACTTTGGTGTTACAACCAAAGTCAATCTCAAGGAATAATCTTACAGAGATGTGCCTCCCATTCAATGGAATCCTATCCATAGAGCCATAGATGATAGAGAGTCAGTGCATTCCATCGGATCTGGATCTTCTTGGATGCATGAAGACACCCACTTATGGATGTGTAAAGTTGTAGTGGAAGAAGAGAAAAGAGAAAATGCTAGAGAGGTAGGTCCAAAGGAAACTCATATATCAATTTGAGACCTATAGTATTTCCAAATGAAGAGTTCTAAGAAGATCAGTGGTCCAGCTCAAAAATACTGACGAACCCTTTGGTCTTGAACACCCAGTGGTCAAGTTTGAAGAGGATGCCTACATTGATAAGGAAGGAACCATGTATCTGGTTACCAGCCTACCAGACAGGACAGATGAGTTTGGAAACATCATTCCTGAGAATGAGATAGGAGACCTAGAGCAAGGAGACCTAGGACGAGATCCCAAGACCCCTAGAGGTAAGTTAGTCTTGACTAGAGTGATCACTCTAGAATGGATTTCCCAAGACAACAAAAGCATAGAGCTATTCATGAATAGAGAAACGGAGGAAGCCTTTTGGAGATTTAAGCCAGATCAACCGAGCCCAATAGTCACCATTTATGAGTTCAAGGATCCGGGGACACCTGGCAAAGTTGTCTATCTAGATCACATGTCAGAGAAAATGTTCTTAGTAACAGAGTAGGATAGGCATGCATACACTTGGCAGGGTGAGTCAATTTTCCCTCCATCAAGATCTAATGTTTCCCAAGGCCTCCAAGGAGCAGGATCATCCAAGGCTCATGAAACCCAGAGGGAAAGAACTAGAGAGAGACCAAAGGTAAGCTTTGCAAACACTGTGGGCAGAGACAGATCAGGATATGGAACAGAAAGAACTGAAAGAGAGAGACATCGAGCACATAGGCATCAAAGAGATGAACATGATTTCCCATTGCCCAGACCCCGAGAGCACTCAAGAACCCTTAGACCCTCTCAAGTGGTTAAGACAATGAAGAACTATTATGATGGGTCAGGAGATCCTTATAACCATGTGGCCGAGTTCAAACAAGTGTTAAGAGCTGGATAAGTAGAAGACTTATTCACCAGGATGAGGACCTCACTGAGCCTCTTGTCTTGGGTCAGGACTGGATCTATGATCATGCAGTCAACCTAAACCTAAGAAGTGGACTTCTTCAGGTATGGCTAAATCATAGTCGAATTACAGTTGAATTGGAAAATGAGGCACTCAAGGAACTAGGTAAGGCACGAACTCCTAGTCCTTCCACGGGTGCACATAAAGTTCACAATGCTATTCTTGTCCAAAACTATATGATGCAGAAAGAGGATTGTCTCAACAACGGAGTCAAGGATAAGACGGCACTCCCTTCTTTTCCAAAGACCAAAAGGATGCAGCAACCAACGGCAAATCAAATACAAAGGAAGCAGAGCACTACCTATACTGGAGGCCAAAAAAAGGAGCAAAGCAGATTGTTTCAGCCATTGCAACAAGTATGGATGCGGAAAGGCGAACACCCTGTTGCTGCCAGGCCAACCCCACGGTCAAAACCTCTTATTAGTAGTCAACAACACGACACTAATAAGAAGTCTTCCATAAATTCTTCTGCGAAAGTAAAGTCTATTTGGGTACCCAAGAAGTCGATGAAGGCGAGCCCACAATCACGACAAATCTGGGTGCCTAAGGCTTGCTTGCGGGCTCAAATAGCTACACCAAGGCCACACCTGGTACACCATGTCTCACTCACTCGAACATCTGATGCCCATTCGTATACATCACACACGGACACACATTCTTCCATGTGCACAAGTAGAATCACTTGTAAATGGGTCCCTAAAAAGCCTCATTTTCAAGTAGATACCCCTATCAAACTCTCCAGAGTCCCCACAAAATCAAGATGAAAACCCGTCCATTGCATGTGGCAACCTAAAACTTTTAATAAACCCCCATACCCCAAGTGTAAATCCACGCCCACCTACTAACTTCATCACTCTCCCACTACATCATTCCGCTTAGCTCCTAAGTCTACACAATCCTAACTACACACACAAGCACCGCGCACTCATTGACTAACTAACTCATCACTAAAAGCTCATGTTAATGTTGTAACGGGGACACAGTGTCATTTTTGTGTCCATTTGCAATGTTAACATGTATTCATATATTCTCACAGAACCAGCAAGCAAGCAACAACGATGGCAGATACAGTAGGAACTAGCTCCCAGGTAGGCACCAGCCCCCAAGTCGTCGACATTGAAAGTCTTCCCATTGATGAGGAATTGAAGGAATGCCTAGTGGCATTGAGGGCATTACATGCCATACCGGTTCAGAATCCTCCACAGGGGCACACAATGCCGGTCAGCAAAAACTCACATTGGTTCAGTGATGTGGCAGGACCCCTGGGTGAAGGCACCTACATGTGGGAGGCCGAGATTGAATTCAATGGGCATTGGGGCAGATATCACTTTTTCACCATAGAATTTGAGAAACTGCAGAATAATGAAGGACTGAAACCTATATGGAAGAAGGTGGGACTCTATGATTATTTCAAATTCCAATTGCCAAAGCCCGATTTTCTAAGGTGCTCTTATTTGATTAGCACCCTCACTCCGAGCAAAGACAAAAAGGGGTACAACACCTTTGTCCTCCCATCTCTCACAAGGGGCAATGAGCTGAAGCGCTTCAGATTGACTATCAACTTGGTGAGGGAAGCTCTAGACATGAAAGGTATGCACATCCCTACGGAGAAAGAGACTATGGTACCCGACAATATGAAGAACATGAATCTGACAAAGTTAAAGGACATGGTGGCAATGACACCAACAATTGCTATCCACTTGCGAATGGTCATGCAGCACTTTGCATTTCCCGCTCAAGAAAGGTTCACAATGCCACCTAAGAAGATATGGTTTAGTTTATACTTGGCTGACGCCTTTGATTTGACAATCAATATGCCCCATTGGATTATCGACCAAATCCACTTGGCTCATCAAAGGTGGTATAAGAAACAAAAGTCTGTACTGTATGGATGCTGTGCCCTCACCAGGATTGTGTATAGATGTCTGGCGTATGATGTGCCAGTGCAAAGGGCACTCATTTGGACCAGGGAACAGGAGTTTCAACGTAGATTATCCTCCGCAGGGCCACCCTCCAAGAAAATGAGAGGCACCGTTCAGATGCCCTGTGCACAAGCCCGCGGTGTGACACTAACACCAGAGACAACTCCACGACTCCCAAGTCGGGTACAACCCTTTACAATCAGATTACCAAGACACAGCACTGAGGGACCAAATCTAGTGTTTCCACCTGTACCAACCAACCTAGAGTTCCCTCATGGATTCACTTTAGAAGACCTAACTGATGAGGAGGTAGCTAGAATCATCGAGGCTGTTAACGCGGAAGTCGAGGCAGAGCAAGCTAGTGGCCAACAAACTGCTACAGAACAGCCCCATCCCAGACAACTAGAGGTCGTCGAAGTGGAGGATGAAGAAGAAGAAGAACAAGAAGAGGAACATGATGGATAGTCAGAGGAAGAAGAGCAAGAATATGATCAGGAAGCTCTGCAGGTACTTGAAGGTGCTCCAGCTTATACGAAGGCATTGAAAAAGCTCTATGACACCATGAACAGAGTTCAAGAGCAACATAGATTGTCCCTAGCAGCAGGCAAAGCCCTCATGAATCAAATCCTTGAGGAGGAAGGCATAGACGAGCAATACCGCACCACTCTCGACATGATATCGGATGCTTTAGGAGTACCTGAGATGGTTCATACCGCCCTTGCACAATCACGAAGAACGGAGAGACGATACGGCAGACACCCCCCTCGATCAGGAAAGCAGATGAATGTATTAGTATCAGAACCACAAGGCACATCCACCACCACGGGCACCGCACACACCGTTCACGACACTGAGGAAACCCATACATCAAGTGCACCTCCATCACCCCCATTGCCCCCACTGCCTCCCACTCCACCACATTCACCTCCCACTACCAGTGTAACCACTACTGTCACCGCCTCGGAGTCCACTACCCACACCGAAGCACAGACCATTAGTCAACCCACACACCCTATCTCCACCCCTCCTGTATATACAACCACTGAAACAGTAATTTTAACTACAGCCACAGAAAATCTCACCCCCCCCAATCACACTTCCAGGCAGTTCGTATTCGCAATCGCACACACCACTGTACACTTTCACCACTATCACCACACCCACAATCCCACTATTCACAATCACTCCCACTACTGCATCCACTGTTGATTTTATGGACATATCCCCCACCTCCGCACCTCTCCCTCCCCCCATACCCCCACCATCTCCCATTCCCCCACCTCCCACTTCACCATTTTCCAGCATCATATCCACACTTCCATTCCCCTTCCCCTTTCCCTTCCCTTCTGCAGTCAACACCCTTCCCGCATCCACCCCTATTAATAATGTATTTAATAATATGTATCAGTGTATGTCGCAACTACAACAGCACTATCAACATCTTGATAACCAACGTACACGGCTTTTTCAAAGCCATGAAGACCTTCAAGCACGATTCATTGATCTCGAAAGGGAAAAGCGGCTACTCCAACAACAGTACACCACTTTACAGGAACAACATGCACAGTTAGTAGCCAACCCACCTCCGTCAGATGTAGTAGAAAAGCAACATATGGATGATTTGCTACACTCTCAGATAACGGAGAATCTCAAGCTTAGACGCAACCTGGCCCTCCTATGAAAACACATGTCTACAGCACTCGAGGAGAATAAATGGCTGCAGAAACAGAATGAAGAAAATTTGGAAGCAGCAATGGAGGGTTCCCCGCAGGAAATCGACCCAGAGAAATTCAAGGCCATTCCCTCAGCGAATATGCAAATTGTGTTAGAAACCCACGCCGACCTCTTGGAGGCCCATGCAGCGTTAGAACGAGAAAGAGATGACCTACTTAAACAACTGCAAACTCAACAGGAGGCACCAAGCAAAGTCACAGCCGTAGTCGACACATCTGAAGAAGTCACAAAACTCATAGTAGAACTCGAAGAATAACGGAGTAAAGTCATGCAATACGAACGTCAACCCTCTCCCCTTGTAGAGCCCGAGCCTGAAGATTTAGTGCCAATTGAAATAGAGGAAACATTCGAAGATCCATACGTTCCCATGCCTGCACCAGGGGGCAAGCAAACAGAAGAGGGCATGGACACCATCGAGATAGAGGCTCCTGAATGGATGCAGAGGTTAGAGAAAGTGGCCACAACCCATGATGACAGAGTAGCAGTACAGATAGTGCTAATGTCACGTTTGGAAGAGGCAGTTATAAAATCTGAGTACTTTAGAAACCTCTCCCATCACAGGTGGATCGGCACATCCGACGATCTGCATGTTCCTTTCTGTGTTTTAATGGCGGACTACAATGCTGAAATCAAGCACCACACCTCAAAAGAACCAACCTCGGCTACACAGTTTGCACCGGATGACATCCCAGCAAGTGCCAAACAGGGAGTTTGTCACGGGATTATGGGAATATCATTCAGAGATATTCATTCCCAGACCATCACATTTATTGCAGTTGTTCGCAGTGGAACAAGCTCTCCATTCAGAAAAGTTACATATACCACATCCAGAGGTTCCCGGGCCGGTAGATTGGGATGCTCTACTTACGAATTTGGCCAAAGGGCTAAGACTCGCAGAACATCACTTAGCACAGGAGGTTGTTGAGTACTACATCCAACGACCCACCCAACAAGGGTCTGTCAGGGACGACAGACGCGAGAGAGGGGGGGGTGTTGGAACTGAAGGACTCACAAGGCAAGGAAGTGTACGAAGAGAGTCAGAGAGAAGAGAAAGCACAAGCAGATAGAGCAGTCAACGATGATCTGGCAAGTAGGCCAATAATTTTTTCAAAGACATTAAAGCATATCACAGAGGTGGACACACAAGGAGAAGGAGCAAGTAGGGAGCTCCCGGAAATGTATGTCAAAAGGATAGCAGAATCCCTACAAAAATAGTGATTTTCATCACTAACAATCATTGTAAATACCATTTCTTATTTTTGTAGCTCCATTTTGTGCAAGCCAAGGAGTCCTTGAGCTTGAGGAGCTTTAGAAGTATCTACCTGTCAGTTTTCACATTTTTTAGACTTCGTTTGAACCTCCAAATAGGGTAGAGACCCTAATTTTTAATTAGGCCGGACAGTAGGTCTGGACATGGCCAAAACCTAGTCAAAAACTATAAATAGAGCTAGAGAGCTCATTTTTGGGGTTAGCTTGTAATTGAAGTGAACTTGTATGAGCTTTTTGAAAGTAATCTAAGAACTCCATTGCTTCTCTCTCTTTTTCTTACCGTGTGTGCGCGCGTGTGTGCATGTGTGTGCATGTTAGTGTGCTTCTCACTCATGCACTTGTGCCTTCACTTGCTCGAGGTCTTCATACCATCCTCACGTCTTCCCGGATTGACATTAAAGGAGGTGCTACTCATCACTGAGCTACACTCACAAAAGGGAAAAAGCAAGTATGGTTGAGCTTTGGGTTCATCAAAACCAAAGCCTCAAGCTTCCTCTTCCACTCATTCCTCTAATGATAGTGATTTGCAAAAGAAGAAGAGATGCAAATATTTCTGGAAGGCTGGTCATACTATTGATGACTGTAGAAAGCTTGCTAAATGCAATGAAAAGAAGAAGGAATCCGGCATGTCTATTGTTGAAAATTCAGCAAATGCAAAGAATGATGAAGCTAACATGGCTCAAGATTTTTAGGCATGTGTTGTTACATGTCATTATGATGCTTCTTTACATTCTAAATATATGGTTGTGAGTGAGGTTGATTCGGATTGGTTCTTTGATAGTGGTGCTTCAAAGCACATAACATCATGCAAAAGATTTTTTGCCTCTTTGAAAGATCCACCCAAAGGAGGACATGTGGTGTGTGCAAACAATGCCTCTTATCCTATCATTGGAGTAGGAGAAGTTGAGCTTACGGCTGCAAATGGAGGTGTGATTCTCTTGAAAAATGCATTGTATGTGCCTGGTATAAAGAAGAACTTAATTTCAATTCTGTTGATTGCCAAAGTTGGACTTCATGTACACTTTGTTGATGATAAGTGTATGGTTCATGATTTCAGCAATGGTGATGTTATCATGATGTCCGATACATTATGTAATGGTTTGTATCGCATGGATACATACAAGAGGGTTGCCTCGAATGCCTTAGTTGTGCATACTTCTTCCATGACTGAAATGGAGCTTTGGCATGCTCGTTTTGGTCACTTGAACTTCAATAGTTTGCTCTACTTGCAAAAGAAGGACATGGTTATTGGCTTGCCTACACTTGAGTCCATTGAAAAGCATGCATGTCAAGGTTTCATTCTTGGAAAAATGCATCGTGCTTCTTTTCCGAAAGATAGTCATACACACATTACAAAAGAATTGCAGCTTGTTCATAGTGATGTATGTGGTCCCATCAAGACTCCATCTTTTGGTAAGCATGTGTATTTTGTTATCTTCATTGATGATGCTACTCACCATACATGGGTGTATTCTATGAAAGCAAAGAATGAGGTATTTTCTTGCTTCAAAGCATTTGCTGAAAATTTTTCTTCACAAAAGCTTTTGACTCTACGCACGGATCATGGTGGTGAATACATGTCACATGAGTTTAATGCTTTTCTTCATGAAAGAGGTATTTCACACCAATGTATGGTACCATATACACCTCAGCAAAACGGTATTGCCGAGCATAAAAATAGAACTCTACTTGAAATGGCATGATGTATGGTTAAAGGAAAGCATCTTCCTCATACGTTTTGGATGGAAGCGATCATGTGTGCAAACTATGTGTTGAATCACTGCCCTACAAAAGCATTGAGAATCATCACTCCTTATGAGGCTTGGAATGGTCATAAGCCTATGGTAAGTCATATGCGTGTGTTTGGTTGTTTGGCATATGCTCTTGTGCCATCACAACAACGTCACAAACTTGATGACAAGGCAAAGAAATGTATATTTGTTGATTATAGTGCTAAAAGTAAGTGATATCGATTGTACTATCCATTGACGAGCACCATTATTATGAGTGGAGATGTGGTATTTGCTGAAAATTCAGTTTTTCCTCTACTTGAATGCAAAAAACAGCCAACAGTTAGCTCACAAGATGTGTTTGATACACTCATGCCTTTGTTCCAAAATGGTGTGCTTGACTATGGCCATGTAGACCAGCCAACTGAACCTCAAAGGGCTGAAAATTCCAGCCAAACAGGGCTGAAAATGGACAGCAAATTGAGTGCACATTTACTTGGTATAACAAGATCAAGCTCTCACCATGCATCAAGTAATTTTGTGGATTGTTCTCTTATTGCTACAACATGTAATGAAGAGACACTTTCTTTTGAAGATGCATGTGATGATCCACAATGGATGAGTGCTATGCAATCAGAAATGGATTCCATACATAGGAATGGTACTTGGGAGTTATGTGAATTGCCAAAAGGAAAGAATGCCATCGATACAAAGTGGGTTTACAAGATTAAGAGAAAATCTGATGGTAGCACTGATGGCTACAAAGCTAGATTGGTTGACAAAGGATATGCGCAACAATATGGCATTGACTATGAGGAAACTTTTGCACCTACTTCACGTATGATTATATTCATACCATGGTTGCATTGGCTACCCCATCAAGGTTGGAAAGTGCATCAGTTGGACATAAAAACAGCCTTCTTGAATGGTGATTTGCAAGAAGATGTTTATGTGAAGCAACCTCCTGGATTTGCTGTGAAAGGGAAAGAGCATATGGTTTGTCACTTGCATAAAGCCTTGTATGGTCTCAAGCAAGCTCCACGTGCATGGTATGACAAAATACATAAGCACTTGATTGCTCTTGGCTTCACATGTAGTCCGATTGAAAGCACACTCTATGTACGCAAAAATGGGGCTGATCTTATAGTGCTTGTTCTTTACGTCGATGACATACTCTTGACTGGGTCATGTGATTCAAAACTTGACACTCTTATGACTGATTTGTAGCATACTTTTGATGTCACTTATCTTGGTCTTTTGAGCTACTATCTTGGCATCCAGTTTGTATCCGTTGAGGGGGGAATTGTTATGCATCAAGCAAAGTATGTTGAAAAACTACTTCAGCGTTATGAGTTTGAGGATTGCAAGCCAGTTTCCACACTAGTTGAGACAGGGTTTAGGTTCTCAGTTGAGGATTCTAGTGATCCATTTGACACTTCTCTTTATGAGCAAACTGTGGGATGTCTTATATATGCATGCAACACAAGACCGGATATACAATATGCAGTTTCCCAATTGAGTCGATTCATGCATAGCCCTGGCACTAAGCATTGGCAAGCGGTGAAATGTGTGTTTAGATATCTCAGAGGCAGTTTGAGCTTAGGTCTCTTCTATGGCAGAGATGTTCAGCCATGCTTGCATGCTTTTACATATAGTGATTGGGCTGGTTGTTATGATACTCGCGTGTCCACTAGTGGTAATTGCTTTTCCCTTGGAGACTCATGCATATCTTGGTTGAGTAAGAAGCAACCTACAGTGGCGACATTGAGTTGTGAAGCTGAGTACAGGGCAGTTTCCGTAGCCAAAGTGGAGTGTATATGGCTGAGATGCCTATTGATGGATCTTTGCATGGAGATTGATGTTGCTACGCATATTCTCACTGATAGTCAGAGTGCTTTGGCTGTTGCATGAAAACCAAACATATTGAGGTGCATTATCACTATGTGAGAGAGCGCCTTCATGCAGGAGATATTGATTTGGTATATGTGCTTACACAAGATAATGTGGCAGACATATTCACCAAAGCTCTTCCACGAGAAAAGTTTGAAGCTTTTCGCAAAGCTTTCGGCTTATTACATTGTGGGGGCTCATCTGTCACTCCCTATATATGTTCACATCATTCGCTCAAAGGGGGTTTGTTACACTTATGTGTTCCTGAAGTAGCTTTGATGTGAACCTTTTCCCTATACATGGGCACTTTTTACTCTAGTGCTCGCTAGAGGATACTTGATACTCTCATATGTGGTGGTACTTCGTACTTAGGGATATTATTCAGCTCTTACTTCAGTTCAGTTCATCGTCAATAGAGAGAGCTATTCTAGCCATCATCTTCTTTGTGTGTCTTGCTGTGTTTCTGCTCCTTGTGTGGGCTTCTCGTGTGTGTCTCGCACTTCTACACACACCCAACACCAACAACCCTATCAGCCACCCTATCAAGGGCAACAAAGACCTCAACCAGTTCTAGCTCAGTAGTCCCGTTGCTCTAGCTAATGTGATTCTGGTGAAATATGCAGTTGTAGAAGAAAATCTAAATAGAGCTATAGTGCTAGTAACTCCATTACTCTCAGAAGGTGACCCTAGTGATCATAGTTTCGAGTCTACACATATTGATAGCCCCCAGGCATACTACATGCAGTCACTTGAGCATAGTGAGTCCTACTATTATGAAGAACGGAGTGAATCTAGTTGGGAGCCAGAGTGTGCAAATGTCATGCACACAAACCCGAACCCTAGATCTCAATCTAGGTAGGCAAGACCCCCATTTCCGAGAGGACCATGCTATCGATGTCAGGGAGATCACCTCATTTGTGATTGCTCTCTACCTGCACCTACACAACCCCAATCTGTGACAATTCAGGGTTTTTGTCAAGAGTGTGAAAAAGAGCATCTCTTATGAGACTACCTAAAGAACCCCAATAACATGCCAAAAATCACTCCTATCCATGTTATTGGGTTAGTAGTACACTCTATAGGAAGTTTAACTTCCACTGCACTAGTGAAAGCGGTCACTAGAGCTCAGGCTTTGCAGCAGAACCAAGGTTTAGGCCAAGAAAAGAGTGCTGAAGTTAGTGAAACCCAAAGCATAACCAAGAAAGGAACAAGAGCCGGCAAACATAGTCGAGAAAGGATGAAAAGACAATTGTCTAAGAAGATGAGTGAACTAGAAGAAAGCATAAGAGAAAAAAAAAGCCAAAATTATTGAACTCACCTCTCAAACACACTCTCACATACCACCACCACCTTCATCCCTATCACCACCTAATCCTCCACCGTCCAACCCACCTCATACAATTCCACCACCCCCTAGGGTAGGATCAGTATTAGCTGACCTCACTCCTGAGGACATAGACATGATGTTTAGAGCATATTAGGCAAGAATCCAAGACGGGCCAAATGTGAGAGATCATAACAAATGGTACCCTAGAGCTGATCTAGAGATAGAAGGAACCAAGCTTTGTGCTAAAATGGTAGCATTGGCTCACACCATGTTTGAATCCAGTTGCCTCTTCAACTACTCTTGCTCAGCAAAGGCACAGTTGCACTTTGATGGACAGTTGGAGAGATTGGAGAGCATAATTGCAAGATCTGACAAGGAAGCCACCTCCCAAGGAAGAGACAAGGCAAGTGAGAGAATAAGAATTCACCCCCAGAAAACTTATGTGCCTAACTCCACTGAACCAGACACCTCTTCTTCTATAAATAGGTATTCACGAGAATTCCTACGAGAGATTCAAGAAGAGAAATGGGCTAAGGAAAGTGAAGATCCTCCCCCCATTGAACTTGTGGATGACATGCATGATCAATTCCCACAAGACATTCCTTCCATTTATGGAGAGCAAGAGAGTGCCCAATCCCAGGAGAGATTAGACTTTGAGTTTAATTCCTTATAGGAACTACCCCATTTAATAGGCCCATGGGAAGCAAAGTCTACCTATATGAGAGCACCCATAGTCATGATAAGAAACAAAGATTTACTCATACCTAGGAACACCGAGGTAGTGAAAAACACTAAAGTGCAATGTGTTGGAGTTTATTGACCTCCAAAGTATAGCAGGAAGTAGGTGGAACCCCCTAGGAACAAGTTGACCTTCTCACAAACTTCATCATAGAAAACCAGTCATGCTTGCAGAGCTTACTACTCTCTACTCACTCAAAAGTTTTTAAAACTGTTTTAACCACATATACTAGAGACCAAGAGCTTTCCAATGAACCAAAGAACACTCAATTTGGATAAATACTCAATGAGCTATGACCTCTGCAATATGCAGCTTTAATGGAGACCTTGAAACAGAGATGAACCTGAGGACATACATCACTTGCAGAGACTACTGCTCTTAACTCACAACTCCAATGAATCGGAAAATTTCCAGAATACAAATAGACTTGGAGAGCTTTCTAACAAGCCAAAGAACACATGATTTGGATACATACACAAGGAGATATGACCTCTGCAAGTTGGATGTTTAATGGAGACCTTCAGCAGGGATAAAAAACAGAGAACACACACTACTTGCAGAGAGTGTTGCTCTCAGCTCACAAATCCAATGATTATGAAAATTGGTACCATGAAATTAGACAAGAAGAGCTTTCAAATGAGCTATCAAACATGTAATTTGGATATATAATGAGGGAGATACAAGCTCTGCAAGCTCTGCATACAAAAACTAGAGTAGCATAGAGATACTCTCTTGGACATCCCACAAGATCACGACTTTTCTCCTCTTTTTATAGCATGGGAAACTAATCTAAAACCTTCCTAATACATCTAAATTCGTGGTAGACACTTGGATGGAGGTATTACATGACTCAAGTGCTCAAATAAGCAAAGTATTGATGGACTTTGAGAACTAGCCACATCGACCTTCCACTAGGACACCACTGAAGCTCCCTTGTGACTCACTAATTTGACTCACCATGTTCTAGAACTCACGTGGTATTTTTGCTAAATTTTATGAATAATATGAGCCTTCTTGAAGTATTTGAAGACTTCCCAAAGGTATTTACATAATTTGAAACTTGTACCCTACATAAAACAAATGTTCGCAACATTCTCCCCCTCAAGTTTCAAAGGGTATTTCCTTCATGCCAAGAATATAGTTGAATCTTTGAAGCTTTGGTCCATCCAAGGATTTGGTGAAGATATCTGCAACTTGATCCTTTGTTCCAACAAAAGAAACCTGCACTTCATTGTTCATGGCCTTCTCTCGAACATAATGATAGTGAACCTCTATATGCTTTGTTCTAGCATGAAAAATAGGATTTGAGGTCATATGAATGCTGCTCAAGTTATCCCCATATATCAGTGGTACATCAACCTGCACATTCAAGTCATGAAACAACTTTTTAAACCACATAACCTCAGTAGTAGCCAATGCTAAACCTCTATACTCAGCCTCTGTAGAAGATAAAGCAACTGTAGGCTGTTTCTTTGAACTCCATGTTAATGTCTTGTTTCCTGCTATTACCACATATCCACTTGTGGATCTTCTGTCATCTTTGCTTCCAGCCCAATCTGCATCACTAAAGACTTTAAGAGTTAGATCAACATCATGACTATAAAATAATCCTTCGTTCATGGTACCTTTCAAATACCTAAGCACTCTTTTCGCTGCATGCATATGAGGTACTCTAGGTTCATGCATAAACTGTGACAATACTCCCACTGCATAACATATATCAGGTCTAGTTTTTGTTGCATAAATCAAAGATCCTACCATGGATCTATATACATTCATATCATGCAACTCATCACCTTCCTTTGCACTCAGCTTTACATTACATTCCATTGGAGTAGAAACAAATTTACATTCCTGCATACCAAACCTTTTCAGCATATCACATATATACTTTCTTTGTATCAACCACATACCTTCATCGCTATACACAATTTCAATCCCAAGAAAGTATCTAAGCAAACCAAGATCTGAAATTTTAAATTCCTTTCCCAAATTACCTTTTATCTCATCAATTGCTTTTGCATTATTCCCTGTAATCAACAAGTCATCCACATAAATGCATACATAGACACACATGCCATCTACATGTTTTACATAAAGTGAAGGATCAGCATGACTCGCTGTGTATCCTTGCAGCATAAGATACTTTACCAACCTTGCATTCCATGCCCTTGGTGCCTGCTTAAGACCATACAATGCCTTCTTTAACCTGCATACATGATTAGGATATTTTGCATCCACATAACCATCTGGTTGTGACATATACACTTCTTCATTTAACTCACCATTAAGAAAGGCATTCTTTATATCGAGTTGATATATATTCCACCTTTTACTTGCAGCTAAAGCCAACAAAGTTCTCACCGTTGCCATATTTGCTACTGGACTAAATGTTTCCTCATAGTCCACACCTTGAGTTTGATTATATCCTTTTGCTACAAGTCTAGCCTTATATCTAGACACACTACCATCACTATTTCTTTTAATCTTAAAAACCCACTTGCAACCAATTACCTTTTGCTTTGGTGTACTTGGAACTAAATTCCAAGTCTTGTTATCCTGAAGTGCTTCCATTTCTTCTCTCATTGCTTTCTCCCACTTTTCATCTCCTTTGGCCTCATCATAACATGTGGGTTCATTTTCCTGCTCAACTTTTGTCATAAAAGCATAATGAGTATTCATGAAAGATTCATAAGTATACCTTTGAGGTTGCTTACTTACTCTTGAAGTTCTTCTTACCTCCAATGTAGATGCTCTTCCTTTCTTATTAGGAACCTTTGATGATTCTCCATACTCACATACATCACTAATTTCCTCTCCTTCATCATTAACTTCAACAAGTTTGAGTTTACCTTTACTTTTAACACTTGGAGGTGACTCTTGCCTTAATCTTCCATTGAAAGGTGATCCTCTTTCTTCATCTAGACCACTCCTTTCATCATTTAAACTTCCTGATGGCTGAACTATGCATTCATCTCCTTCAACCACACCTTCTTCATTTTCATCCATGTCCTGCAAACAATTCTTATCTGCATACCATGAAAGTGATTCATCAAAGTTTACATCTCTTGACACAACAACCTTATTGGTATGAGGATTATAGCATCTATATCCTCTTTGAGTATCTGCATAACCAATAAATATACATTTTTCTAATTTTGCATCAAGTTTAGATCTCACCTCACTAGGTACATGTACATAACATACACAACCAAATACTTTCAAATGACTTACACTTGGTTTCCTTCCATGCCATACCTCATATGGTGTCAAATGATGAACTCCAGCAGTCAGAACTCTATTCATAATGTAAAACTTGTGCTAACAGCTTCAGCCCAAAAATAATTAGGCAAACACATATCATTAAGCATACTTCTAGATGCTTCTGCTATGATTCTGTTTCTTCTTTCTGCGACTCCATTTTGTTGTGGAGTATACCTGCATGTAACTTCTCTTTTGATACCTTCATCATACAAAAAATCAGTAAAAACTTGAGAGAAATACTCTCCCCCTCCATCAGACCTTAGCTTCTTAATATACCTTCCTGTTTGCTTTTCGACATATGATTTGAACTTCTTGAAACAATCAAAGACCTCACTCTTATGTTTAATGAAATACACAAATGTCATTCTACTATGATCATCAATGAATGATACATAGTACTTATTACCAATCAAGGATGCCTCTTTAGTAGGTCCCCACACATCTGTGTGTATGAGATCTAGCAAACCATCACTTACATAACTTGAATGCTTGAAAGGTTGTCTACTCTGCTTACCCATTTGACATGCTTCACAAAGATGCACCATATGTTGCTTAGTAAGATCAGGTAATCCTTCAACAATCCTCTTCTTTGATAGCTCCTTTAACCTGTGTACATTCATGTGTCCAATCCTTTTGTGCCATAGATCAAGCTCTGCTATTCGATGCATACCATAAGAGAAATAGTTTGTATGATTTGGGTTTACCTTGAATGTAAACAATCTACCTTGTTTTTGACCTCTAGCAATTAACCTCCTTTGCTTTGGATCCTCAATGAAGCAACCTGCATGATTAAATCTCACTTGTAGACCTTTTTCTACCATTTGACCAACCGACATCAAATTCTTAGTGATCGTTGGCACATAAAGTACATCCTTCAAGCAATTTTTCTTGCTCTTATCCTGCATAACAACATCTCCAACCTGCATAATCTTATGTGTTGTATCATCTCCTGTTTCAACATGACCTTTACATGACGGATTATGCATATTAGAAAACCATGAAGCATCATGAGACATGTGATTAGAACAACCACTATCTACATACCATACATCACTATTGGAATTCATCTTAGTTTCTACATTCATCATAAGAAGAGAATCATAATCATCACTTTTACCTTCAACTGCATAATTTCCTTGTTGTTTACCTCTTCTTGAATAGCCTCCTCTTCGATTACCACCTTGATTATTTTCATTTTGATAACAATCTTTGGCATAGTGTCCATACCTTCCACATATATAGCAATTGTTCTTATTATCTTCACTCCTTTGTCTTTGGTTGTAGTTGTAGTAGCCTCTCGTACCTCTAGCGCTTGATCTTCCTCTTCCTCTTGTGTTGAAGAAGCCACTTGAAGTCCTTTGATCATCGATCCTTCTTCCTCGACCTCTATTTGAACCTCTTCCACCTCTGTTTCCACCTCTTGATGATCCTACATAAAGAGCTTGTCCTTGAGATCCTTTTTGATTTGAAGTAGAACCATTTAGATTCATCTCCTCCGTGACCATGAGGGCAATAAGTTGATCAAAATCTGGTAATTCTCCTCTGACATAAACTGAAGTAATGAAGGGTTTCCATCTCTCATCATCTTTGAGTCCGTTGAGAGTATGTGCAACCAAGTCGTCGTCCTGCACATGAGCTTGAATTGATCCTAGTTGATCTGCAATCTCTTTAACTTTCAATATGTAATCATTGACCGATGTCCTTGTATCTTTCTTTATGTTATTCAACTCATTTTTGAGTTGAATCTTCCTTGCTCTTGTACCTGTAGCATACAACCTTTCCAATGCAAGCCAAACATCTCTACTTGTGTCTAGATCTTGTATGTGTCCTACCATTGAATCTTGAATATTTTGTGATAAAATGAATATAACCCTTTTGTCTCTCTCATTCCAAAGTCTAAACTCCCTCAATTGTTGCTGATTTGGGTCCTCTGGTAATGTGGGTTTGATATCTGTGCCGTCAATCAAACCATACAAGCCTCTACCTTGCAAGTATGCTGTGATTCTAAACTTCCATGCCTGATAATTGGTCTTATCAAGCTTCTCTATTTGTGCATGTTGGTCTCCCATAATACAAATGCTAAGCTTCCTCCTTTAAGCCTCCTTTCCAATGTGTGTGATGAGAAGAAATATAATATTTACCTTGTAAATGAGGTATGTGCACCTTTCTTTGCTTGGATGTTGCTTCAGATGCCTCCTTGCAATCTTCTTCTACCTTTGTGTAGTGTTGATGATGAACTGCTTCTTTGATAGCTTCAAATTCTTCGTCAAGGTATGATAACCTTCTCCAAGCCTCCAAGTACTTGCTCTGATACCAATGTTGGAGTTTATTGACCTCCAAAGTATAGCAGGAAGTAGGTGGAACCCCCTAGGAACAAGTTGACCTTCTCACAAACTTCATCATAGAAAACCAGTCATGCTTGCAGAGCTTACTACTCTCTACTCACTCAAAAGTTTTTAAAACTGTTTTAACCACATATACTAGAGACCAATAGCTTTCCAATGAACCAAAGAACACTCAATTTGGATAAATACTCAATGAGCTATGACCTCTGCAATATGCAGCTTTAATGGAGACCTTGAAACAGAGATGAACCTGAGGACATACATCACTTGCAGAGACTACTGCTCTTAACTCACAACTCCAATGAATCTGAAAATTTCCAGAATACAAATAGACTTGGAGAGCTTTCTAACAAGCCAAAGAACACATGATTTGGATACATACACAAGGAGATATGACCTCTGCAAGTTGGATGTTTAATGGAGACCTTCAGCAGGGATAAAAAACAGAGAACACACACTACTTGCAGAGAGTGTTGCTCTCAGCTCACAAATCCAATGATTATGCAAATTGGTACCATGAAAGTAGACAAGAAGAGCTTTCAAATGAGCTATCAAATATGTAATTTGGATATATAATGAGGGAGATACAAGCTCTGCAAGCTCTGCATACAAAAACTAGAGTAGCATAGAGATACTCTCTTGGACATCCCACAAGATCACGACTTTTCTCCTCTTTTTATAGCATGGGAAACTAATCTAAAACCTTCCTAATACATCTAAATTCGTGGTAGACACTTGGATGGAGGTATTACATGACTCAAGTGCTCAAATAAGCAAAGTATTGATGGACTTTGAGAACTAGCCACATCGACCTTCCACTAGGACACCACTGAAGCTCCCTTGTGACTCACTAATTTGACTCACCATGTTCTAGAACTCACGTGGTATTTTTGCTAAATTTTATGAATAATATGAGCCTTCTTGAAGTATTTGAAGACTTCCCAAAGGTATTTACATAATTTGAAACTTGTACCCTACATAAAACAAATGTTCGCAACACAATGCAATCTTACTTTAGAAGAGCTACTCAAGGTTAGGCCAGAACTGTGGAAACATGTAGCCAAACAAGTACCAGATGTAGCAAAACCTCATTACCAGGTAGGATCTCATAGAGCAGTGCTAGAAATACCCTTGGACAAGACAGGAGACATGAGTGAAGGAGAAGAAGGAAACACATATCTTCCCGTTACCCATCAAGGGTACACAACCAACACAATTTTGAACTCAGGTGTAGGTGTCACAACTGCTACCACTTCCTTATGGAAGTGTTGGGGCAAGCCAACACTCAAGCCAACAAGAATGAAAATTTAGATGGCCGATGGTCACATAGAAAGACCTTTAGGACTACTAGAAGGAATAACTCTCACTACATGTGGTGTAGAGTTTGAGCATACTTTTGCTATATGCGACTTTAGCAAAAATCAGGCCTATGAGATGATTTTGGGAAGACCATTTATGCGGCAGTTGCAAGTGGTATAGGATAGGGGAACCAATTCCTTGTTTTTGCAACACTTAGGTGTTACGACCAAAGTTAGACTCAAGGATTACTCTCATAGAGATGTACCCCCCATCCAATGGAATCCCATTCATAGAGCCAAAGATGATACAGAGCCAGTGCATTCCCTAGGATCAGGATACTCATGGATGCATGAAGACACCCACTTATGGATGTGTAAAGTAGCAGTGGAAGAAGAGACGAGAGAAAAAGCCAGAGAAGTAGGTGCAAAGGAACCCCATAGATCAGTTCAAGACCCTGCCTATGCACTTATTGTATTTCTTGATGAAGAATTTGAACCTCATGGTTGGGCAAAAATTCTAGCAACAATGGATGTAGCCATCAATGGAGAACAATGGACACCCCATTGTGATGAGGATGGCTATGAAATTTTAGTTTTCTCCATAGAGTTGATCATGTGTGATTCGATTATAGAAGAATGTGAACCTAGCCCTGATGCATTTGAGGATGCAAGTGAATCCGATCTAGAGTCGATTAGTATGGACCCACCTTTTGAATTAGATGAAGAATACTTCTATGAAGTAGAAGCTCACCCTCAGAGACATGAAGAACTTATAAATGATGCGAGGTTAACCACACAAGTGGCCGCCAAAAATGAAGGCAAGAAAAGAAAGAAGAAAGAAACCACATGAGAATAGGAAGAATCTTTTGTTTGAGGTCCCTGAAAATTTTAAGAAGTATGAGATAGAAGATAGGAGAGTCATGATAAGAATGCCTAAACGTGATGCACAATCTAGAGAGGCCTATGATAACAAAGAAACCACCAAGAAAATTGTGGTAGCCATAGAAGAAGGAGAAGAAGATGCACGTACATAGGACATGACCTAATGGACAAAGAGGAGCACGAGTTGATAGCCTTGCTAAGAGAGTGTTGAGCCCATAAAAGTCATGTTGGTCAAAGTCAACTACAGTCAAAGTCAACTGGTCAAAGTCAATTGGCCAAAGTCAACAAGGTCAAGGTCAAAGTCAACAGGTGCAAAGTCAAAATGCTAAAAATGCAGGTGTCAAAGTGCACAGGTAGTGCACAATTAATTGTCCACAAAGGGTAAATTGGAGAAAGTGGGTTGCAGGTTGCAGAGGTATTTTCTCTAATTTCCCTAAGGTTGAAAGTGTGTTTTAAAGTGTTTTGGAAGGTTCAGGTGAACCCCCTCTTATGTGCAAAAGTGAAGACTTAAAAGGAATATGTGGAGGTATGTGAAGCGGCAACGTACGCACAGGTGAAAGTATGGCCCCCCATTAAATTTTTCGGTTTTAGACTAAAGTCACTACAGGACAAAACAGTGAGTCGTTGGCTGCCACTTGTAAAGACAATCTTGGGACATCAAAGTGAGCACCAAGATGCTATTGCAGTTAGGAGCGTACGTGATTGACACACTCAAATCTATGCAAGGACTATTCTTGGATCATTATTCCTTAGAGTAAGCAAGAGAAGCATAGACCAAGGAAGCAAGAGAGAGAAATGCAAGAGTCACCAGTGCGCGACGCAGAGAAGTGGAAGTGAAGAGTGCATGGAGAGTGACTAAGGGATTTGTGCAGAGAGTGCTAAGCTATAGTCCCCCAAGGATCTCAAGCTCTCCTTGCTGTGTGCGCGTGCCGACAGAAGGTATTCACTCCCCCCCCCCTTTGTGGAAGCTTGGTGCAAGGTGTGCACAAGGGTAAGCTTGAAGCAGGTGGAGGTTTGGTGCAGAGTAGGCCGGCGGCAAGAAGACTTTGGGTATTTGGTAATTGTATTTAAGCACTCTGTGGGATTATGCACAGAAGTATTTCAGTGTCTTGTGCATCCCCATTGTAATTGTTTCATTATAATTAACCATCAGAGGCTTCCAGTGTGTCTTCTCTCTTTTGGTTTCTTCCCTTTTCTCCTACAAACCCTCAAACTCCTTCTTGTCAAAGAATCCCCCAACAAAATTTGGCATACCCGGTGGGACTTCCAAGGAGATTTGAGCTTAGGAGAAACCAAGTGCAAAGCATAGAAGAGATCAAGTGTCGACAGAACCACAGTGCTACTTCATCAAACAAAAGGGTAAATATTCTTGTCAAGTGTCTCACATTCAGTGGGCTATGAGCTGCTTATGACCACAACCCGGTCCCAAGTATTGAGGGTCACCTGCAAGCAGACAAGAAGGAAGGTTGTTAGAAGGTCCCCCAGTCCACTATCTTCAACATCATCAGTCAAAAACATGGCGGGTCAGGTAGACTTAGAAACTTTACTCTCTAGACTAAATATAAAGTTTCCTTTTTTCAAGGGCCTAGCTCAAGAGGATCCCGATGAACACATTAGAAGGTTTTTGGCACTATGTAAGACTAGAGGTTTAATGGGTAGGGAGGATGCATTTTTAATTCTCTTCCCTGCCACATTAGAGGGTCTGGCAGATAAGTGGTTCAGCCAGTTTGCTGAAAACCACTTTACCACTTGGGACCTGATGAAAGATGCTTTTAGAAATCAATTTCAGCAGGGGAATACAACAAAGATTATCATAGAAGAACTAGAGAATTTGAGATTGGGTCAAGGAGAAAAGTTCCGAGAGTTTGTGACTAGGGCCAAAACACTAATGGCTAAATTGCAAGATCCACCACACGATTTTTTTGTCAAGAAATGGTTAGCCAAGCCCCTACCAGTGGCCACTCAATGCAAAATAAAGGAATTAGTGTTACCTACTGCCTCCATAGAGGAGTTCATTAATACAGCCACACGCTTGGAGCAGATAAGGTACCAGTATGGTGCAAGTTCTTCCCAACCAACATATGGTACAGAAATGGAGGACCCAGTCATTCAGCTAAGGAAGGAGCTGGAGGGCTTAAAAAGGAGTAAGCCCTACAAGGAGGAGGAGACTGCTGTGGCTCAGTTGAGAAGGGAGATTGAAGCACTTAAGCTCCAAAAGGAGGAGGAGGCCCAGGCAGAAGAATTGGCTCAGCTGCGTCAGGAGTTGCAGGAGCTCAAAGGAGGTGGCATCAAGAGTGGACTTTGGTGTTCCATGTGCAGCAAACAAGGTCACATAGTAAGTGAATGTCCTCTGTTAAGTGTGACTTGCCAATTATGCAGGAAAGTTGGCCATGAGGCCCATGAATGCCAATCAAGGGGAATGCCTGCAACAACATACTGGACACAAGGAGGACCCCCAACAACCACAAATGTGATGGCTGCTGCACCGAACCAAGGTAACAACTATAATCCTAGACAGAGGAATAATTTTGGAAATGGACCTAGGAGGCCAATCATCTGTTTTAGATGTGGAGAATGCGGGCACTATCAAAGTAGGTGCACCCTACCAGAGAATGCCCCTCCTTGCAGGAACTGCCCTGAGGCCAGAGACCATGATACAAATTGTTGCCCTAAGAATCAAGCCTCTTCATCAGGGCCCCATATCCAAATGATTGTTGTGCACAAAGAAGAAGTGTGTGATCTAGTCAATGAGCCATCACCATCTACCAGGGTGGTGCAATTAGAAGAAATAGAATCTTTGACTGTGCAGACAAGAAGCAAGGGGAAAGCTCAAGCAGACATAGGACAAGAATCAAAGATTAAGGAAGGGAATCAAAATAGAGAAACATCTGAAGATAAAGTCAACATAGGTGCAAATTCATGTCAAAAGGGAGATCTCATATGCACCAGTGATGCCATTGGGCATGCCTTCAACAGGGCTCATGAGGAGTTTGATAAGTCAACTGGAGCCCATGCTCTCAAGGAATCAAGAGGCTTCAAAACTACTCAAGTCCATGAAAAAGGAGGTTAGTATTTTTGACTTAATAAAGATGGATGGGAAATTCAAGTCAGAGTTATTGCAGATAATTGATGAAGCTTCCACTACAAGTTTGGTGGCAAAGACGGTTGTTTCACATAAAGGAAAAATTATAGGGGAAGCACCCCTTACAGATTATAAAAGTCCTCGGCTTACAGTATCAATCAAGGGTCATGAATTTCAAGGAGTTATTGTGGATGGTGGTTCTGGCATTAACTTGATGCCTGAACATACAATGGAAAAGATTGGACTCCACCCTTCAAGGCCTGCAAATTTCACTGTTACTTTGGCAGATCAGAGCAAAGTAAGGCCCTTGGGAGTGATCCCAAAAGTTCCACTTGAAGTACAAGGTAATCTATTCATTCTGGATTTTGTGGTTTTAAGATTGCCCCAGGTTGAAGGAGGATTTCCTCTCTTAATTGGATGACCATGGCTGAGGCATGCAAGTGTCATTCATGATTGGGGCAAGGACACTATGTGGGTACAAAAGAAAGGGCAGGAGCTGACACAGATTCATTTAGAAGAGGGCCCAGATAATCAAGGAAACACTAGCATGATGCAAACAGTTGGCATTTGCATGGAAACAGAATCGGAGGATCAACCCCAATTAGATTTTGAGGAAGAAGAGGATATTCTAAATTGGCTCCAAGCAGGCAACTCTTCCTCTTGTTTTGGAATTTTTCTTAATAATTCTTGCATGACTGAAGGTTATGATGTAGATAAAGAAAAAGTCCAGATTGATGGATTGGGAGAGCCCATCACAGATCACAGAAGGGGCAGGAAGAAACCCCTCAAATACAACTTGGAGGAGGATATGACAACCATAGATAAAGAAGTTTCTAAAGCTAAAGGCAAGGTAAAAAATTCTGGTGAAGAATGTTCTTTCCCAATTCAAGAAATCCCTGCAGGATGGATGCAGGACAAGGAGGAACACATTGAAGTCCAAAATACACCTGCTTATGAAGCAATGCACGAAAAGATAGTAGAAGAAGACAAGGAAGAAGATGAGCAAGAAGATAATATGGTAGAGAGAAATCTTGTCCAAGAAATACAATTAGGCACTCAAGACAATAATCGGCCAGTTTTGGTGGCCACTTGGTTGTGGAGCCACCCAGGGCTCCTTGAAAAGGTAAAATCATTCTTGACCCAGTATATAGATGTTTTTGCCTGGCATTATAAAGACTTAGAAGGAGTGCCTGCAACTTATGGAGAGCACAGAATCCCTCTGGTTGATGGAGCCAAACCCCTAAGAGGGAAGAGTTATAGACTTAATCCAAAATATGTTGAAGCTGTCTATGTGGAAATCCAGAAGATGGAGGATGCAGGAATTATCATTCCTGTAGAACACTCAGAGTGGCTCTCACCTATGGTTATAGTACCAAAGAAGAATACTAATAAAATCAGAATTTGTGTTGACTTTAGAGCACTCAACAAGGTGACCATTCCAGATGGTTTTCCAATGCCTTTTGCAGAACAGGTCATTGAAGAAGTGGCTGGGCATGCATTATATAGCTTTATGGATGGATTCAGTGGCTATAACCAAATATCAATACACCTAGAGGATCGTGAAAAGACTGCTTTTATCACACCTTGGGGAACATATGTGTATGTAAAAATGCCATTTGGGCTCAGAAATGCTCCAGCCACCTTTAACAGAACGGTCAATCTCATTTTTGGCCCCCTATTGCTGGAATCACTTAGAATCTTCATGGATGACTTCTCTTCGTTTTGAGGATCTCACAAAGAAACTCCTCTAGATTGTTTGGACCACCACTTGAGGCAGCTGCAGAATGTTTTCAAAAGATGCAGGGAGACTAAGTTGAAGCTCAATCCAAACAAATGTCATTTCCTTGTGACAGAAGGAACTCTCTTAGGACATGTGGTGTTGGCTAAAGGTATGGCCCCAGATCCTAACAAAATCATTTCTATATTAAAGTTGCCTAAACCTAAATCCCCTAAAGAGATTCAGAGTTTCTTGGGGCATACTGGATACCATAGAAGGTTCATAAAAATGTATGCAGAGATAGCCAGACCTCTGGCTAGACTTACAGGTAAAGAAGTAACTTTTAAATGGGAAGAAGAGGAGGAAAAAGCATATCAAACCTTAAGGTCAAGGTTAGTGTCTGCTCCTATTTTGATCACACCTGAGTGGTCAAAGATCTTTCATATACATGTAGATGCCAGTGCCTATGCAGTGGGGGCAGTTTTGACCCAGCCCAGTGAAGAATTTAAAGTGGACAGACCAATTCAATATGCCAGTAGAATTTTGACTAAGGCTGAAAGGAATTACAGCACCACAGAAAGGGAAGCTTTAGCAATGGTTTTTGCTGTCCAAAAATTTCATCATTACTTGCTGGGAGTAAAATTTGTTATTATAACTGACCATCAACCTCTAAAGTACTTGCTCAACAAACCACAAGCCACTGGTAGAATATGGATGTGGTTATTGTTGTTCCAAGAGTTTGATTTTTCTGTAGTCCATAGACCAGGTAAAGATAACGTTATGGCAGATCACCTATCCAGGATCAATATAATGAATCAAACTGGTGGAATCAATAATGATTTTCCAGATGCTCATCTGTTTGCTGTACAAGCTCAAGGTTGGTATTATGATATCAAAAATTTCATTAAAACTGGGTTGTATCCAGAAAAGGCTAGTGCTGTGCAAAAGAAGAGACTGCTAATCAAGAGTAGACCATATACCTTCATTGAAGATAAATTGTATAGACAGGGCAAGGATGACAGGTTTAGGAAGTGTTTAGAAGAAGAAGAAGTGACGGAAGTTCTTCACTCTGCACATGAAGGAACAGGTGGTGGGCACCTTCCAGGGCATATTATGAGTCAGAGGATACTGGATGCTGGTCTATGGTGGCCTACCCTATTTAAGGATGCAGATGAATGGGGAAAGGCATGTGACGTTTGCCAGAGGTGTGGACCTAAGCCAACAAAGCAAAGGCATAACCCTTTGATTGTTTCCACTTCCTGGCAACCATTTGAGAAGTGGGGGCTAGATTTTGTAGGGCCCATCTACCCTCCCGCAATTCCAAAAAGAGAAAAATATCTCCTGATTGCTACAGATTATGCGACAAAGTGGGCTGAAGCTATTGCCTCCCCCGACTGCACTACCCAAACTGTTGCTGATTTCATTTACAGTAGCATCATTTGCAGGTTTGGATGTCCACTGGAAATTTGTACAGATCAGGGTACCCATTTTGTCAATAAAGTCCTGCAGGAAATCTTCAATAGATATAGAATTCTACATAGGACCTCCTGTGCTTACTATCCAAGAGCCAATGGACAGGCTGAATCAACAAATAAGGTTTTAATCTCAATGTTAAGAAAGGACTGTATGTTACAGCCCACTTCCTTGGGCATTGCTTATCAAGGAACATTATGGGCATACAGGTTAGCCTACAAAGAGGCCACTGGATATTCTCCATTCCAACTGGTTTATGGCATACTGCCCATTGAGCCTTTTGAATTTTTACATGGATCACCTAAGATAGCATTCATGCAGGGAAAGAAGGATTGTGATGTCTCTCAGAGGCTAGAAGCACTACATAAAGTGGAGGAGATTCGTTTGCTAGCCACAAAGCAATTAATAGAGACTCAGATGAAGAGGAAGGAGGCACATGATCGACATCTGTGGAACAACAACATTGAAGCAGGCATGTTAGTTCTTCTCCATAGACCTCATCTTCATACACAACTGAGAGGGAAATGGCTTCCACATTGGGAAGGATCTTATAGAGTCAAAACAATGCTAAATTGGGGTGCTGTGGAGTTAGAGACACTGAAAGGAGAGGCCTTATCACTGGTCAATATATCAAGGCTCAAAGCCTATCATCAACACACTTGAAGAAGTATGGATCACCTGGAACTGCAAAATCTGTCCAGGTTGTATATAGCTTTCTCATCTCATTTTTCTCAGTTTTAGTAGTTTCTTTATCGATTTCATTCTTGTTCCTGGTGTTTTTAGCAATCCTAGAAGACATTTCATAACCTTTGCAAACGAAAAACTTTTGGGTATTTTTTGGAAATTTTTCTAGCAATTTTAGCATTTTTCTAGCATTTTTTCCCTTTCCACTCTCATTTTCTGGCAAAATAGGAAGAATAAATGGAGGCTCTCTGTGGTTTGATGAACGATAATTGACCTACCCCTGTAGAAAATTTCATGATAAAATTTTCAAGATTATTTGGCCATTTTTTGGATTTTTTCTTCAATTTCTTTCTATTTTTGGGTTATTTTTCAAAAAAAAAAAGGCCCCCCCAGGGCGTTTTTTTTTTTGGCAAAAAAAAAAACCTCCCCCCTCTCCAACCCCCCTGCCCCCTCCCCCCCTTCCCCCCCCCCCCTCCCCACCGACCACAACCCCCCCCCCCTCTCCCCACTGACCAAAATCCCCCCCCCCCCCCTCCCCACCGACCAAAATCCCCCCCCCCTCCCCCCACCGACCAAAATCCCCCCCCCTCCCCACCGACCAAACCCCCCCGCCCCCCCGCCGCCCCCCCCCTCCCCACCGACCAAAATCCCCCCCCCCCCCCCCCCCCCCCCCCCTCTCCCCACCAACCAAAATCCCCCCCCCTCCCCACCGACCAAACCCCTCCCCCCCCCCTCTCCCCACCGACCAAAATCCCCCCCCCCCCCCCCCCCCTCCCCACCGACCAAAACCCCCCCCCCCCCATTTTCTTTTTTATTTTTTATTTTTTTTTAATTTTATTTTCATTGTTTTATTAATTTTTATTTTTATTTCATTTTATTTTATTTATTTATTTATTTATTCACTTTAGTTTTTTTTTATTTTCTCTGCCTGTGCGTAAAAAAAATATATATATATTTTTTTTCTTTTTATTTTCTTTTATTTTATTTATTTATTTATTTTATTATTATTATTATTATTATTTTTTTTTTTTTTCATGGATCAAAGCTTTTGGCTCTGGATTGTGCCTCCGTTAGCAGTTTCTTACAAAAATGGAGTCATTTTCATGTTTTTTGGCACCTCTGGAATCCATTTTTGACTTTATTTTTACAAATTCCCACTTTTTTGGTCCAATCTCACATGTTTTGCGCACATTTACCACATGTTTTTATTTCACCACATCGGCTATTTTGTATATTATCAACTCCACTAAACATATGTTTCAATATTTCCCATTTGCTCCTCTGTAGCTATCCTCTTTGCTCATTTTTCCACTCTCCAGACCCCATAATCCTTCTCCCCATCCCTCCCTTTACCCAGCGGCCAGCCCAATCCTTAATCCTCCAGACCCTATCCCTCTCAGCCCCATCAGCCCTCCCTTCCCCTTCCTTTCTACCCTACCATTGCCCCTTTCGCTTTTCCATGGCAACATCCAATTTTTGGTTCTTCTCTGGTGCTTGTTCTCTACTGCTGTTGGTGAGATTGGTTGCTGCTCGGGTGTCCTCTTCAAGTTTTTGCAGCTTCATTATCATGGTGTCCTATATGCTCAGGGTTTTGCCTATAGCTCTCCGGGACAGAGAGCACATTAGGTGGTGGGCAACTGTTGAGCCCATAAAAGTTATGTTGGTCAAAGTCAACTAAAGTCAAAGTCAATTGGTCAAAGTCAACTAGTCAAAGTCAACAAGGTTAAGGTCAAAGTCAACAGGTGCAAAGTCAAAATGCTAAAAATGCATGTGTCAAAGTGCACAGGTAGTGCACAATTAATTGTCCACAAAGGGTAAATTGGAGAAAGTGGGTTGCAGGTTGCAGAGGTATTTTCTCTAATTTCTCTAAGGTTGAAAGTGTGTTTTAAAGTGTTTTGGAAGGTTCAGGTGAACCCCCTCTTATGTGCAAAAGTGAAGACTTAAAAGGAATATGTGGAGGTATGTGAAGCGGCAACGTACGCACAGGTGAAAGTATGGACCCCCATTAAACTTTCTGGTTTTAGACTAAAGTCACTACAGGACAAAACAGTGAGTCGTTGGCTGCCACTTGTAAAGACAATCTTGGGACATCAAAGTGAGCACCAAGATGCTATTGCAGTTAGGAGCGTACGTGATTGACACACTCAATTTATGCGGTTCTAGAGCTGTTTGGTCTACTTGAGGCATTTGGTTAAATTTCACATCAAACTCAGTTAACCCCTGAGTTATATGTTGGTCTAGTTTCGTAGTTCCTACCCATCTCATGAAAGTAGCCCTATTATTCTTACTGTAATCTTCATGTGAAAATTCAGTAAGAAGTTGAGTTTTAAAATTCACCCAAGTCATGTTTGGTTGAACTACTCTCAATTGGATTGTCTCTCTTGTAAAACCATGAGAAGTACGTATAAATGTGTCTTTTTTATGGTCTTCTGGTAATCCATATTGTTCTGTCAATTGTTCATAATATTTAAGATATGCAGTAGCATTTGTTCCTTTAAATTCCCCCCTGTCATTCTCCAAATATGTTGCTCTTCAAAATGGTTAGCCATATTATATAAGTCTAGCTTTACTGATAGAAATGAAATATAAGTATGTAGTTCACAACACTGAGTCACAACAAAGGAGAACAAAGACATGTTCTCTTTTTCTTTTTACCTAAATACCATTATATGAAGCAAAAAAGTGGGCATTTTACAATATCTAGAAAGCATCACGAGTCTTGCTTGTAAATATTGTCTTTAGAAGCTTGATCTCATATCCCAAGTAGTCAAGATAGATATACTAAAATTCTTGCTGCCATGAAAACTAGTTGTTGAGCATGACCAAGAATCCCACATCATGATCTGGGACAATAGATTAGAGTTGAAAAGGTACAAGTAAGAATTCACGAAGCTCCTTCATTACATCTATAACCTCAACAAGCACAGATGATAGCTAATTAAAAGTTACTCAAAAATTAGAGTACATGTGTTGCAAAAATCAGAGCATTTTAACAAGGCAATTAAGATCATCCCCTTTGTATGGTTAAGATCCCCATTGAATGCCTGGCCATATTAACAGAATATGAAATACACTTCACAAAAGCATTCCCAAGAGAAGATAATATTCAACAAAATTATACTAAGAAACATTCACACATGATCAGAGAAATGCTCAAGATAAATCAAGCTGAACACCAAGTGGAAGCAGAACTCCAAATTATATTTCCATTAAAATGATCTTTTACATTTCATGTGTTTTACAAGAGTTATGTGAATCTACAATAGAAGCTGATCATAGCTTTCCTCAGGCTCAAGGGTATTGGTATCCTCTGGCACATTAGAACACCTATCTTGCCTCTCTTGCTCCAAGATTGGCTCTTCAAGGTCAGCCATGTCCCCAGGTTCATCTGCAAGTGGGGGAACAGGCTCCCTTGAAGCTGGTTGGAATCTCTCCGTATCTGCAATGTGCTTCCTTCCAACCTCTTGGTCTTCATCTGGGCATTCATTCAGCCCATTGATTCTCATTCTAATGAAGCTCACTTGAGCATCATCCTTCTCCACAGCTATGCAGTGCCTGAACATCTTTAAGGAGCAAGCCAGAGTCGTTCCTGAAACAGCAGAAAACCTCTTAGAGGCTTCAATCAACCATGACTAATGAAAATTGTGAAAATTGAAATTACCTGTGCCCGAAAAAAGGTCTAGGACCCAGTCATCATCATTGGAAAATAGCTGAAGCAATCTCATTATGAGTTTTTGTGGCTTCTGATAAGGGTTAACCAATGTCATGTCCCCAGCTACATGACGAAGTTTCTTGGTAACGGCTGGGAACATGAGCACATTTGAGATCCCATTCTCATTGCAATGCTCCCTGACTCTCCTTTTGCTTACTTCATCATAATAGCCAACTGTAATGCATTCAGTGGCGCTCACAAACCGATGCAAAGGAGTGTGATTTACGTTTGTCTTCACCCTGCAAAAAAGAACTATGAGTCACAGAGGGCATCATTAAAGCCATGGAGATAGAAAGAAGATTACTTACCAAGTGAGGCACTCCACAGCATGACATCTTGCCTTCAGAGCAGTTGAAACAGAGAAAGACTGGTCTCTGCTATGGAAAATTACTATCCTTCAAAGAGGAGACATAGTCAACTCTGCAAAATCAGTGACCATCTTCCGAATCTGAGGGTGTTTGAAGGGTTCATCATCATTAACTGATCCTAACATCCTAAATC